>CM055121.1:304498964-304866464 GCA_029206835.1 Rana muscosa | reverse complement strand
TGTGTATATATTATTTGAAGTGAATGAATATGACAGTGATGGGTGTGAATGTCAATTAATTAAGTTCAAAAAATGAACGAAAAAAATCTTTTTAAATGGAAAAATAAATGAAAAGTGAAAATGTTTTTTGGAGATGGTAAGCCATAGATGTGAATATATTCATGTATGTGAAATAATTATTATGTGATATTCGTGTGAATTGAAATAATAATAGTGATTTACAAGTACTCCAAAAAAAAAACATAATGATGAATTAATTAATGAATAATAAATGATAAAATTTAAATGCACATATTATGTTTAGGGATGAGCTTCGTGTTCGAGTCGAACATACGTTCGACTCGAACATCGGCTGTTCGATCGTTCGACGAAGATCGAACGATTTGGGCCGTTCGCGCCAAATTCGAGTGACGCGAACGGCCCACAATGCACTACGCCATCGCAGTGTCATCCAGGCGCTGTGATTGGCCAAGCATGCACTGTGACCCCGCATGCTTGGCCAATCACAGCGCCGGCAGCGAGGAGAGCAATGATTGGCCACAGGCAGGATGCCTGTGGCCAATTATTGCTGAGGGTGTTTAGTACACGCCCCACACTATAAAAGGCCGCCAGCACGGCGGCCTAGTGTAGTGTGTTCCGGAGCAGGGATAGAGCAGCATAGGCAGGGACAGTGACTTTTATTTCTTTCTTGTTTAACCTGGATTCCTTTAGTTTAGGGAAAGAGAAGGATAGGTAGGGAGAGTGTCAGTGTGTTTTGTGCTTGTGCTATAGTGTGCTTAAAAAAAACATTTATTCTAGGGACAGAAAACTGTAGGTAGGGACAGTGTCAGTTTCTTTCACTCTGCAAGTCCTTGTTTCCAGGGACCTGGAAGGACAGTGAGTGAATTGTCCTTGTGCTATATTGTGCTTAAAAAAAACATTTATTCTAGGGACAGAAAACTGTAGGTAGGGAGAGTGTCAGTTTATTTCACTCTGCAAGTCCTTGTTTCCAGGGACCTGGAAGGACAGTGACTGAATTGTCCTTGTGCTATATTGTGATTAAAAAAAACATTTATTCTAGGGACAGAAAACTGTAGGTAGGGAGAGTGTCAGTTTATTTCACTCTGCAAGTCCTTGTTTCCAGGGACCTGGAAGGACAGTGACTGAATTGTCCTTGTGCTATATTGTGATTAAAAAAAACATTTATTCTAGGGACAGAAAACTGTAGGTAGGGAGAGTGTCAGTTTATTTCACTCTGCAAGTCCTTGTTTCCAGGGACCTGGAAGGACAGTGAGTGAATTGTCCTTGTGTTATATTGTGATTAAAAAAACATTTTTTCTAGGGACAGAAAACTGTAGGTAGGGAGAGTGTTTTTTTTCTTTCACTCTGCAAGTCCTTGTTTCCAGGGACCTGTAAGGACAGTGAGTGAATTGTCCTTGTGCTATATTGTGCTTAAAAAAAACATTTATTCTAGGGACAGAAAACTGTAGGTAGGGAGAGTGTCAGTTTATTTCACTCTGCAAGTCCTTGTTTCCAGGGACCTGGAAGGACAGTGAGTGAATTGTCCTTGTGTTATATTGTGATTAAAAAAAACATTTTTTCTAGGGACAGAAAACTGTAGGTAGGGAGAGTGTTTTTTTTCTTTCACTCTGCAAGTCCTTGTTTCCAGGGACCTGTAAGGACAGTGAGTGAATTGTCCTTGTGCTATATTGTGCTTAAAAAAAACATTTATTCTAGGGACAGAAAACTGTAGGTAGGGAGAGTGTCAGTTTATTTCACTCTGCAAGTCCTTGTTTCCAGGGACCTGGAAGGACAGTGACTGAATTGTCCTTGTGCTATATTGTGATTAAAAAAAACATTTATTCTAGGGACAGAAAACTGTAGGTAGGGAGAGTGTCAGTTTATTTCACTCTGCAAGTCCTTGTTTCCAGGGACCTGGAAGGACAGTGACTGAATTGTCCTTGTGCTATATTGTGATTAAAAAAAACATTTATTCTAGGGACAGAAAACTGTAGGTAGGGAGAGTGTCAGTTTATTTCACTCTGCAAGTCCTTGTTTCCAGGGACCTGGAAGGACAGTGACTGAATTGTCCTTGTGCTATATTGTGATTAAAAAAAACATTTATTCTAGGGACAGAAAACTGTAGGTAGGGAGAGTGTCAGTTTATTTCACTCTGCAAGTCCTTGTTTCCAGGGACCTGGAAGGACAGTGACTGAATTGTCCTTGTGCTATATTGTGATTAAAAAAAACATTTATTCTAGGGACAGAAAACTGTAGGTAGGGAGAGTGTCAGTTTATTTCACTCTGCAAGTCCTTGTTTCCAGGGACCTGGAAGGACAGTGACTGAATTGTCCTTGTGCTATATTGTGATTAAAAAAAACATTTATTCTAGGGACAGAAAACTGTAGGTAGGGAGAGTGTCAGTTTATTTCACTCTGCAAGTCCTTGTTTCCAGGGACCTGGAAGGACAGTGACTGAATTGTCCTTGTGCTATATTGTGATTAAAAAAAACATTTATTCTAGGGACAGAAAACTGTAGGTAGGGAGAGTGTCAGTTTATTTCACTCTGCAAGTCCTTGTTTCCAGGGACCTGGAAGGACAGTGAGTGAATTGTCCTTGTGTTATATTGTGATTAAAAAAAACATTTTTTCTAGGGACAGAAAACTGTAGGTAGGGAGAGTGTTTTTTTTCTTTCACTCTGCAAGTCCTTGTTTCCAGGGACCTGTAAGGACAGTGACTGAATTGTCCTTGTGCTATATTGTGCTTAAAAAAAACATTTATTCTAGGGACAGAAAACTGTAGGTAGGGAGAGTGTCAGTTTATTTCACTCTGCAAGTCCTTGTTTCCAGGGACCTGGAAGGACAGTGACTGAATTGTCCTTGTGCTATATTGTGATTAAAAGAAACATTTATTCTAGGGACAGAAAACTGTAGGTAGGGAGAGTGTCAGTTTATTTCACTCTGCAAGTCCTTGTTTCCAGGGACCTGGAAGGACAGTGACTGAATTGTCCTTGTGCTATATTGTGATTAAAAAAAACATTTATTCTAGGGACAGAAAACTGTAGGTAGGGAGAGTGTCAGTTTATTTCACTCTGCAAGTCCTTGTTTCCAGGGACCTGGAAGGACAGTGAGTGAATTGTCCTTGTGTTATATTGTGATTAAAAAAAACATTTTTTCTAGGGACAGAAAACTGTAGGTAGGGAGAGTGTTTTTTTTCTTTCACTCTGCAAGTCCTTGTTTCCAGGGACCTGTAAGGACAGTGAGTGAATTGTCCTTGTGCTATATTGTGCTTAAAAAAAACATTTATTCTAGGGACAGAAAACTGTAGGTAGGGAGAGTGTCAGTTTATTTCACTCTGCAAGTCCTTGTTTCCAGGGACCTGGAAGGACAGTGAGTGAATTGTCCTTGTGTTATATTGTGATTAAAAAAAACATTTTTTCTAGGGACAGAAAACTGTAGGTAGGGAGAGTGTTTTTTTTCTTTCACTCTGCAAGTCCTTGTTTCCAGGGACCTGTAAGGACAGTGAGTGAATTGTCCTTGTGCTATATTGTGCTTAAAAAAAACATTTATTCTAGGGACAGAAAACTGTAGGTAGGGAGAGTGTCAGTTTATTTCACTCTGCAAGTCCTTGTTTCCAGGGACCTGGAAGGACAGTGACTGAATTGTCCTTGTGCTATATTGTGATTAAAAAAAACATTTATTCTAGGGACAGAAAACTGTAGGTAGGGAGAGTGTCAGTTTATTTCACTCTGCAAGTCCTTGTTTCCAGGGACCTGGAAGGACAGTGACTGAATTGTCCTTGTGCTATATTGTGATTAAAAAAAACATTTATTCTAGGGACAGAAAACTGTAGGTAGGGAGAGTGTCAGTTTATTTCACTCTGCAAGTCCTTGTTTCCAGGGACCTGGAAGGACAGTGACTGAATTGTCCTTGTGCTATATTGTGATTAAAAAAAACATTTATTCTAGGGACAGAAAACTGTAGGTAGGGAGAGTGTCAGTTTATTTCACTCTGCAAGTCCTTGTTTCCAGGGACCTGGAAGGACAGTGAGTGAATTGTCCTTGTGTTATATTGTGATTAAAAAAACATTTTTTCTAGGGACAGAAAACTGTAGGTAGGGAGAGTGTTTTTTTTCTTTCACTCTGCAAGTCCTTGTTTCCAGGGACCTGGAAGGACAGTGAGTGAATTGTCCTTGTGTTATATTGTGATTAAAAAAAACATTTATTCTAGGGACAGAAAACTGTAGGTAGGGAGAGTGTCAGTTTATTTCACTCTGCAAGTCCTTGTTTCCAGGGACCTGTAAGGACAGTGAGTGAATTGTCCTTGTGCTATATTGTGATTAAAAAAAACATTTATTCTAGGGACAGAAAACTGTAGGTAGGGAGAGTGTCAGTTTATTTCACTCTGCAAGTCCTTGTTTCCAGGGACCTGGAAGGACAGTGACTGAATTGTCCTTGTGCTATATTGTGATTAAAAAAAACATTTATTCTAGGGACAGAAAACTGTAGGTAGGGAGAGTGTCAGTTTATTTCACTCTGCAAGTCCTTGTTTCCAGGGACCTGGAAGGACAGTGACTGAATTGTCCTTGTGCTATATTGTGATTAAAAAAAACATTTATTCTAGGGACAGAAAACTGTAGGTAGGGAGAGTGTCAGTTTATTTCACTCTGCAAGTCCTTGTTTCCAGGGACCTGGAAGGACAGTGACTGAATTGTCCTTGTGCTATATTGTGATTAAAAAAAACATTTATTCTAGGGACAGAAAACTGTAGGTAGGGAGAGTGTCAGTTTATTTCACTCTGCAAGTCCTTGTTTCCAGGGACCTGGAAGGACAGTGACTGAATTGTCCTTGTGCTATATTGTGATTAAAAAAAACATTTATTCTAGGGAGAGAAAACTGTAGGTAGGGAGAGTGTCAGTTTATTTCACTCTGCAAGTCCTTGTTTCCAGGGACCTGGAAGGACAGTGAGTGAATTGTCCTTGTGTTATATTGTGATTAAAAAAAACATTTTTTCTAGGGACAGAAAACTGTAGGTAGGGAGAGTGTTTTTTTTCTTTCACTCTGCAAGTCCTTGTTTCCAGGGACCTGTAAGGACAGTGAGTGAATTGTCCTTGTGCTATATTGTGCTTAAAAAAAACATTTATTCTAGGGACAGAAAACTGTAGGTAGGGAGAGTGTCAGTTTATTTCACTCTGCAAGTCCTTGTTTCCAGGGACCTGGAAGGACAGTGACTGAATTGTCCTTGTGCTATATTGTGATTAAAAAAAACATTTATTCTAGGGACAGAAAACTGTAGGTAGGGAGAGTGTCAGTTTATTTCACTCTGCAAGTCCTTGTTTCCAGGGACCTGGAAGGACAGTGACTGAATTGTCCTTGTGCTATATTGTGATTAAAAAAAACATTTATTCTAGGGACAGAAAACTGTAGGTAGGGAGAGTGTCAGTTTATTTCACTCTGCAAGTCCTTGTTTCCAGGGACCTGGAAGGACAGTGACTGAATTGTCCTTGTGCTATATTGTGATTAAAAAAAACATTTATTCTAGGGACAGAAAACTGTAGGTAGGGAGAGTGTCAGTTTATTTCACTCTGCAAGTCCTTGTTTCCAGGGACCTGGAAGGACAGTGAGTGAATTGTCCTTGTGTTATATTGTGATTAAAAAAAACATTTTTTCTAGGGACAGAAAACTGTAGGTAGGGAGAGTGTTTTTTTTCTTTCACTCTGCAAGTCCTTGTTTCCAGGGACCTGTAAGGACAGTGAGTGAATTGTCCTTGTGCTATATTGTGCTTAAAAAAAACATTTATTCTAGGGACAGAAAACTGTAGGTAGGGAGAGTGTCAGTTTATTTCACTCTGCAAGTCCTTGTTTCCAGGGACCTGGAAGGACAGTGAGTGAATTGTCCTTGTGTTATATTGTGATTAAAAAAAACATTTTTTCTAGGGACAGAAAACTGTAGGTAGGGAGAGTGTCAGTTTATTTCACTCTGCAAGTCCTTGTTTCAAGGGACAGAGAAGGACACCTGAAGGTAGCCCTTATTGCTTTTTTCCCATCTCCCTGCAGGCCATCTATTAGAATGTCTGGAAGGCAAACAAGGAGAGGCAGACAGTCAGGAGGCAATAAAAGAGGGCAAGCAGGCTCTGTGTCTGGGGGCAACAGTGCTGGTCGTGGACGCGGTGCATTGTCATCAGCACATGGCCATGGGACACGCTTGTCCTTCTTTTCGGCAGCTGGACATGTTGAGCCACATCATGCCGAAGACTTGGTAGAGTGGATGACCAAGCCCTCCTCCTCCTCCTCATCCTCTCTCACCCAGGCTCAGGGTACTGGAAAAGCAGCTGCCAAAGCGTCGTCTTCCCTGGTATCAATGTCAGACAAATCATCAGTCACTCCTTCCCTAGACCCACCATGTCCTCCTCCTGAGGAGTCCCCCGAACTGTTTCAGCACAGTGTTGGGTACATGCTCCAGGAGGATGCCCAGCGTTTCGAAGGGTCTGATGATGAAACCCAGCTAGAGGAAGGCAGTAGCGTGAGAGCAGACAGAGGGGATGCTCAAGAAGGACACCAATCTGGCAGTCATGTTCCAGCAGCTGCAGCATACTGCCAGATTGGCTCCAGTGATGAGGAGGGAGGGGATGATGAGGTCACTGACTCCACGTGGGTGCCTAATAGGAGAGAGGAGGAGGAGGAGGATGAGGAGGAGGCACATCTCCAACGAGGCAGGATGCCCTTTGGTGGCCAGCGTAAGGGCAGTACACCGACGGAATCACACCGCAGAGCTCCGCCTGTGCAGGGCGCTGCCTCTGCCCGTCATTCAAAAAGTTCTTTGGTGTGGGCCTTTTTTGAGGCTAGTGCATCAGATCGCACAGCTGCTGTTTGCAACATATGTCTCAAGCGTATATCGCGTGGCCAAAACATCAGCCGCTTGGGTACCACATGCCTGACCAGACATATGTTGACCTGCCATGCAGCTCGTTGGCAAGCCTACCTCAAAGACCCACACCAAAGAACAAAGCGGACCTCTCCTTGCACCGCATCAGCTGGGATCTCCAACCCCACTATAACTTCAGTCCTCTCTGAAACATGCACTGAGAGGAATGAAGGTGTAGAATTAGGTGTGTCACAGCCAAGTACTTGCGCCCACTCTGCTAGCAGTACACCGACGTCCGATTCTAGCAGGCAAATTTCCCTGCCCCAGCTGCTGGACCGTCGAAAGAAGTTCACTCCCAGCCATCCACATGCCCAGCGGTTGAATGCTAGCTTGGCTAAATTGCTAGCGCTTCAACTGCTGCCTTTTCAGTTGGTAGACTCGGCCCCCTTCCGTGAGTTTGTGCAATGTGCAGTTCCTCAGTGGCAGGTTCCCAAACGCCACTTTTTCTCACGGAAGGCTATTCCGGCTCTCTACCGGCATGTGGAAGGCAATGTCTTGGCCTCGCTGGACAGGGCGGTCAGCGGTAAGGTGCATATTACCGCTGACTCATGGTCCAGCAGGCATGGACAGGGACGTTACCTTTCTTTCACGGCCCATTGGGTCACTCTTTTGGCAGCTGGGAAGGATTCAGGACAAGGTGCAGTAGTGTTGGAGGTTGTCCCACCGCCACGCCTCCAAAATGCTACTACTGGTTGTGACACACCTCTCTCCTCCACCCCCTCCTCTTCTTCTTCCTCCATGGCCTCTTCCTGTGGTTTGTCCTATGAACCAGCGGTGCTCCGTAGCCGTTCACGGGGCTACGCAAGTACGCAGGCAAAAAGATGCCATGCCGTGCTTGCGCTGGTGTGTTTGGGGGACAGAAGCCACACTGGGGCAGAGGTCCTGTCTGCTCTGCAGGGCCAGGCCGAGAGGTGGTTGACGCCACGCCAGCTTAAGCCAGGAATGGTGGTTTGCGACAATGGCACCAACCTCCTCTCCGCCCTCCGACAGGGACAACTGACCCATGTGCCCTGTGTGGCTCACGTCCTTAACCTGGTGGTGCAGCGCTTCTTGGGCAGGTACCCGGGCTTACAGGATGTCCTGAGGCAGGCCAGGAAAGTCTGTGTGCATTTCCGCAGATCTTATAATGCCAGTGCTCGCCTGGCTGAGCTGCAAAAGGAGTTGAACCTGCCCAAGAACCGCCTTATATGTGACATGCCCACCAGGTGGAACTCAACGTTGGCCATGCTGCAGCGGCTGCACACGCAGCAGAGGGCCATCAATGAGTACCTGTGCGACTACGGCACCAGGACAGGGTCAGGGGAGCTTGGTTTTTTTTCTCCACGCCAGTGGGGCATGATCAGGGATGCATGCACTGTCCTGGCACCATTTGAGGAGGCCACGAGGATGGTGAGCAGTGACAGTGCATGCATCAGTGACACTGTACCTCTTGTCCACCTGTTGGAGCACACGCTGCGTGGAATAATGGACAGGGCACTTGAGGCAGAACAGAGGCAGGAAGAGGAGGACTTCCTTGCCTCTCAAGGCCCCCTTTACCCAGACAGTGTTCCTTCTGTCCCACCCATCGCACAGGAAGAGGAGGAGGAGGAGGAGGAGGAGGAGGAGGAGGAGGATTGTGTCAGCATGGAGGTGGAGGCTGGCACTCAGCATCATCAGCAGCAGTCTTTTAGGGATGATTTACAGTCCCAAGAAACCAGTGGACTTGTACGTGGCTGGGAGGAGGTGGCTGCGGATCATGTCGTCCTTAGTGACCCAGAGGACTCCGGAGCGAATGCCTCAGCAAACCTACGCTGCATGGCCTCCCTGATCCTGCAAAGTCTGCGGAAGGATCCTCGTATTCTTCGGATCAAGGAGAGGGACCATTACTGGCTGGCCACTCTCCTTGATCCACGGTACAAGGGTAAGGTTGCGGACCTTATGTTACCGTCGCAGAGGGAGCAGAGGATGAGACAACTCCGGGAGGCCTTGCAGAAAGGTCTGTGCAACGCGTTCCCAGAGACTGGGAGGTTGCAAACTCCTGGTCCTGGACAACGAGTTGCTGAGGCTTCGGCCAGTCAAAGAAGGAGCGGTGGGGAAGGTGGCCGTCTGACCGATGCGTTCAGACAATTCTTTAGTCCGCAGCCCCAAAGTATGATCGGTTCCAGCAACCATCGCCAGCGTCTGATAAACATGGTGCAGGAATATCTAGGGGCAAGGTCAGACTTGGACACCTTCCCCACCGAAAATCCTCTGGCTTACTGGGTCTTGAGGATGGATCACTGGCCAGAGCTTGCACAGTATGCAATTGAGCTACTGGCCTGTCCTGCATCCAGCGTTCTTTCGGAACGCACATTCAGTGCTGCTGGAGGATTTGTCACGGATCACAGGGTGCGCCTGTCCACCGACTCGGTTGATCGACTGACTTTCATCAAGATGAACCAGTCTTGGATCACCACCAGCTACCACACACCTGATGCTGATATAACAGACTAATTGATTTTAACATGTCACATCCCTTCAAGACTGATGCTGATGCTGAGTGCCTGTGCTGTTATGTTGACTGGCTATCCTCCTCCTCCGAGTCCTCAATGATACGATTGATGATGATAGCTTGTAAGATCATTTTTGTTTATGGGTGCCGCCACCAGTGCCTAACGCCCAATTTTTCAGCCCCTGTTTAACAGGGGCGTGTAATTACAATTTTTGAAGCAATACTTTGCAACAGGGCTCATTGCTGTGCTCCAAGTACAGTATCTGTGAGGAGTTGCAGTGTTGTGCCACCAGTGCCTAACGCCCAATTTTTCAGCCCCTGTTTAACAGGGGCGTGTAATTACAATTTTTGAAGCAATACTTTGCAACAGGGCTCATTGCTGTGCTCCAAGTACAGTATCTGTGAGGAGTTGCAGTGTTGTGCCACCAGTGCCTAAGGCCCAATTTTTCAGCCCCTGTTTAACAGGGGCGTGTCATTACAATTTTTGAAGCAATACTTTGCAACAGGGCTCATTGGTGTGCTCCAAGTACAGTATCTGTGAGGAGTTGCAGTGTTGTGCCACCAGTGCCTAAGGCCCAATTTTTCAGCCCCTGTTTAACAGGGGCGTGTCATTACAATTTTTGAAGCAATACTTTGCAACAGGGCTCATTGCTGTGCTCCAAGTACAGTTGCTGTGAGGGGTTGCAGTGTTGTGCCACCAGTGCCTAAGGCCCAATTTTTCAGCCCCTGTTCAACAGGGGCATGTAATTACAATTCTTGATCTAATAATTCACAGCAGGGCCCATTGCTGCACCCACCAAGAGTAACTGTCAGGGCTTACAGTGTTGTGGCACCAGCACCACCATCAAAGGCCCAATTTTTACTACCACTGTTCAACAATTATATGTAATTAAAATTCCTGATATAATAGTTGACAGCAGGGCGTTCCAGCACCAACCAAGAGTAACTGTGAGTGCTTACAGTGTTGTGCCAACACCAACAACTAAGGGGCCTATTTCTGCAGAGTATATACGGCAGGTCCCTACTTTCAAACATCCAACTTACAAACGACTCCTACTTGCAAACGCAAGAAGACAACAGGAAGTGAGAGGAAATCTACCACTAGGAAGGAAAATTCTCTCCTGTAAGAATAAATATGGGAGAAAGGTGTCTCCTCTGTACTGATGCTTTATCAGCAATCCTTGTTTCAAGAAAAACACCACATTTCAAAAACAGTTGTCATTGGGACGGAAAGTGAGGTGAAATGTTCTGAACAGGGGCACAGACAGCAAAACAAATGTTACAGGGGTGATAACCCTTACCTATGTTTTCCAAAAAGTTTAAAAATAGATTTTTGGTCTGGAGCTACACTTCAACAATGTACCTGTTCAAAATTACAAACAGACTCTACATAAGAACAAACCTACAGTCCCTGTCTTGTATGCACCGCCTGTATAGGGCTGTTCAGAGTATATAGGGCCTTTTTTATTTTATGTGCGGGGTTCCCCTTAATATCCATACAAGACCCAAAGGGGCTGGTAATGGGCTGGGGTAGGGGGGGGGGGGGGGGTCATGGGGTAGCTATGCCATTTTTCTTAAAGAATTTCATCCATATTACCGGGACCAGACATTACATTAAAGCCGCAAGCAGTTTTAAATGGCTTTTTTTTCCTTTAGAAGTGTCATTTTGTGCAGGGACAGTTCTAAACACGGGAAACACGTGGCACTTCACAGGCATACTTTAGACACCCCCCAGGTACGATATTTAAAGGAATATTTGACTTTTTTTTTTTCACTTTATGCATCATTAAAATGACTGCTCCCGAAAAACGACCGTTTTTAAAACTTCTTTTTGCATTGATACATGTCCCCTGGTGCAGAACCCGGGTTCCCAAACCCTTTTTAGGACAATAACATGCATAATAGTTGTTATAATTAGCACTTTAGAATTCGAACGTTCGCATCCATTGTATTTAATAGGGTTCTAATGTTCGTTCGAACTTTCGGTCCGTTCGCGGGTTCTGGTGCGAACCGAACCCGGGGGTGTTCGGCTCATCACTAATTATGTTATATAGCACATTTATAGACATTCATATATGGACATTTCTTTACACTTTATACACACACATATATCTCCTTCATGATCACTTACTAATTATTTATTCACATTTATCATTCCTCACATTTCCCTATGTAATTGTCACACAGTCTGTTTGGCAGTAGCACGCATTGTGCACATTTTGTGCATTTAAATTTTATCATTTATTATTCATTTATTAATTCATCATTATGTTTTTTTTTGGAGTACTTGTAAATCACTATTATTATTTCAATTCACGCGAATATCACATAATAATTATTTCACATACATGAATATATTCACATCTATGGCTTACCATCTCCAAAAAACATTTTCACTTTTCATTTATTTTTCCATTTAAAAAGATTTTTTTCGTTCATTTTTTGAACTTAATTAATTGACATTCACACCCATCACTGTCATATTCATTCACTTCAAATAATATATACACACACTTTGGTGTGTCTATGTTTAAGCATTAAGTGTTCAGTTTATAATTTATACACATTTTGTATTCTTGTGAATGGTCTTCAAAAGAGTGCTATTCCTTTCCCCCGTCTCCCTTTCTTGGGAGTGCCGGAATCAAACATAAGGTTATCCCAGTCAGCTGTGTTCTTTCAGTACTGATTGGTGTAAAATTACTTCATTTTTCATTTATACCTCTATTGATTCCCACACACCCTAGCTATGAGTAAGCGTCAATTCGTGGCGTGAAACGCGTTAGCCACCCTTCCCTGCATGCATACTATCTGCATTTGTTGTTTTGGATTTATGGATTTATTTTGAATTTGGATTTTTTACTTGAAATTTTGGAATAAATAACTGTCTATACAGAGTGCGGCAGTCCAGGGTTTCTTTTTCTCCCATAGCCTTTTGTTCTGATCTAGCATTTTCCTTTATCTCTGTGATCCTCTGCATTCCCATTGGTCCCAATGTATTCCATCTTTGCTCACAGTGTATTCTGTCCTTGCTCCTAGTGTATTCCAGCCTTGCTCCCGATATTTCCAGCCTTGCTCCCGGTATATTCCAGCCTTGCTCTCGGTGTGTTCCAGCCTTGCTCTTGGTATATTTCAGCCTTGCTTTCGGCGTGTTCCAGCCTTGCTCCCGGTATATTCCAGCCTTGCTCTCGGTGTGTTCCAGCCTTGCTCTTGGTATATTTCAGCCTTGCTTTCGGCGTGTTCCAGCCTTGCTCCCGGTATATTCCAGCCTTGCTTTCGGCGTGTTCCAGCCTTGCTCTTGGTATATTCCAGCCTTGCTCTCGGTGTGTTCCAGTCTTGCTCCCAGTATATTCCAGCCTTGCTCTTGGTATATTTCAGCCTTGCTTTCGGTGTGTTCCAGCCTTGCTCTTGGTATATTTCAGCCTTGCTTTCGGTGTGTTCCAGCCTTGCTTTCGGCGTGTTCCAGCCTTGCTCCCAGTATATTCCAGCCTTGCTTTCCGTGTGTTCCAGCCTTGCTCTCAGTGTGTTCCAGTCTTGCTCCTGGTATATTCCAGCCTTGCTCTCAGTGTGTTCCAGCCTTGCTCCCGGTATATTCCAGCCTTGCTCTCGGTGTGTTCCAGCCTTGCTCTTGGTATATTTCAGCCTTGCTTTCGGCGTGTTCCAGCCTTGCTCTTGGTATATTCCAGCCTTGCTCTCGGTGTGTTCCAGTCTTGCTCCCAGTATATTCCAGCCTTGCTCTTGGTATATTTCAGCCTTGCTTTCGGTGTGTTCCAGCCTTGCTTTCGGCGTGTTCCAGCCTTGCTCCCAGTATATTCCAGCCTTGCTTTCCGTGTGTTCCAGCCTTGCTCTCAGTGTGTTCCAGTCTTGCTCCCGGTATATTCCAGCCTTGCTCTCAGTGTGTTCCAGCCTTGCTCCCGGTATATTCCAGCCTTGCTCTCGGTGTGTTCCAGCCTTGCTCTTGGTATATTTCAGCCTTGCTTTCGGCATGTTCCAGCCTTGCTCTTGGTATATTCCAGCCTTGCTCTCGGTGTGTTCCAGTCTTGCTCCCAGTATATTCCAGCCTTGCTCTTGGTATATTTCAGCCTTGCTTTCGGTGTGTTCCAGCCTTGCTTTCAGCGTGTTCCAGCCTTGCTCCCATTATATTCCAGCCTTGCTTTCCGTGTGTTCCAGCCTTGCTCTCAGTGTGTTCCAGTCTTGCTCCCGGTATATTCCAGCCTTGCTCTCAGTGTGTTCCAGTCTTGCTCCCGGTATATTCCAGCCTTGCTCTCGATGTGTTCCAGCCTTGCTCCTGGTATATTCCAGCCTTGCTTTCCGTGTGTTCCAGCCTTGCTCTTGGAGTGTTCCAGCCTTGCTTTCGGTGTGTTCCAGCCTTGCTTTCAGCGTGTTCCAGCCTTGCTCCCGGTATATTCCAGCCTTGCTCTCGGTGTGTTCCAGTCTTGCTCCCAGTATATTCCAGCCTTGCTTTCGGCGTGTTCCAGCCTTGCTCCTGGTATATTCCAGCCTTGCTTTCAGTGTGTTCCAGCCTTGCTCTTAGAGTGTTCCAGCCTTGCTTTTGGTGTGTTCCAGCCTTGCTTTCAGCGTATTCCAGCCTTGCTCCTGGTATATTCCAGCCTTGCTTTCGGTGTGTTCCAGCCTTGCTCTTGGAGTGTTCCAGCCTTGCTCCTGGTATATTCCAGCCTTGCTTTCGGTGTGTTCCAGCCTTGCACTTGGAGTGTTCCAGCCTTGCTCCTGGTATATTCCAGCCTTGCTTTCGATGTGTTCCAGTCTTGCTCCTGGTATATTCCAGCCTTTCTTTCAGTGTGTTCCAGCCTTGCTCTTGGAGTGTTCCAGCCTTGCTTTCGGTGTGTTCCAGCCTTGCTTTCAGCGTATTCCAGCCTTGCTCCTGGTATATTCCAGCCTTGCTTTCGGTGTGTTCCAGCCTTGCTCTTGGAGTGTTCCAGCCTTGCTCCTGGTATATTCCAGCCTTGCTTTCGGTGTGTTCCAGCCTTGCTCCTGGAATATTCCAGCCTTGCTTTCGGTGTGTTCCAGCCTTGCTCTTGGAGTGTTCCAGCCTTGCTCCTGGTATATTCCAGCCTTGCTTTCGGTATGTTCCAGCCTTGCTCCTGGTATATTCCAGCCTTGCTTTTGGTGTGTTCCAGCCTTGCTCTTGGAGTGTTCCAGCCTTGCTCCTGGTATCTTCCAGCCTTGCTTTCGGTGTGTTCCAGCCTTGCTCCTGGTATATTCCAGCCTTGCTTTCGGTGTGTTCCAGCCTTGCTCCTGGTATATTCCATCCTTGCTTTCTGTGTGTTCCAGCCTTGCTCTTGGAGTGTTCCAGCCTTGCTCCTGGTATATTCCAGCCCTGCTCAGTGTGTTCCAGCCCTGCTTCCGGTATATTCCAGCCTTACTCCTGGTGTGTTCCAACCTTGCTCTCGGTGTGTTCCAGCCTTACTCCTGGTATATTGCAGCCTTGCTCTCAGTATATTCTAGCCTTGCTCTCGGTGTGTTGCAGCCTTGCTCTCAGTGTGTTCCAGCCTTGCTCCCGGAATATTCCAGCCTTGCTCTCGGAATATTCCAGCCTTGCTCTCAGTGTGTTTCAGTCTTGCTTCCAGTATATTCCAGCCTTGCTCTCGGTGTGTTGCAGCCTTGCTCCCGGTATATTCCAGCCTTGCTCTCAGTGTGTTCCAGCCTTGCTCCCAGAATATTCCAGCCTTGCTCTCAGTGTGTTCCAGTCTTGCTTCCAGTATATTCCAGCCTTGTGTAGCACTCACCACCCTGTTACTGCTTTTCTGCCATTCTGCAGTCAGGGTACACCTGCTACTTGCCCGGTATCCCCCTCCCTTCTTTTCGCATAGAGAGAGGGGCGAGCGGTGTTAATGTTTTTGGGTCTTGCGGCGAGTTACCTCTCCAGAATGGATCCCCGGTCTCCGTTGTCTAGGCGGAAGTCCCTTTGTAATAAAGCCAATGTCCACACAGGTGTAAAACCTAAGCAGCTAGGTTTTAATATTTTCTTGAGGTAAAACTTGGAAGAGAGAGAGAGAGTAGAAACGACAGAGTAGGGGAAGGTTCAGGCACGCAACACTTAGAGAACACTTTCGTCGCCACTCAAGCCTGAGTGGGTATTGCTCACCCAGATAGTCCCTTTGAGAGCAGTCCTAGCAACCGGAGTGGAGCACGGATGTCAGAGATGATGGATCCCCCTTTAGGTAGGCCTCCAGGCCTCTCCCCGAGATAGCAGTACCCTCGCTATCTCCGCCGGGACTGATCTTCCCCTGAAACTCCTTCCCTAAAGATGGGCCCCCTTCAACCGGGCAGCCTGGGATCCTTCTCCGAAGCGTAGGCCCTCAACAGGAGAGCTGGGCCTACTATACAGCAGCAGAGCCTCCGGCTAAAGGTGCCCGAGACCAAACACACGCATCCCGTGCCATAAGGGCCACGCGACGCGCTCACTGGACCAGAGGTCCCTCCGAACGCCTTGGGGGTCCCCCTGGAATCGCCTCCCGCCAAAAAGGCGTCTGCCCCTCCTGCACCCTCCCCCAGCATGCACAGCGGGCAGACCACTCCCACCGCACGGCCGCCAAGAGAAGACACACAAGGGTCTGCGATACCCCCGTGATCCAGCCCGTGCCGACGGTGACAGTGCCACCCTCGGGCAAAGGAGAACAACACTGCCAGGCAGCGTCACACCCAGAGCAGAGCAAACAATTTGAACTATAATAGGTCTGAGCCTAACTACTGGCTCAGACTGCTTCTAAATTTACACATATAGCGCCCCAAAATTGGGGTGGGCGCTACACTTGCTTTCGGTGTGTTCCAGCCTTGCTCCTGGTGTGTTCCACCCTTGGTCTCTGTGTGTTCCAGCCCTACTCCTGGTATATTGCAGCCTGGCTCTGTGTGTTCCAGCCTTGCTCTTGGTATATTCCAGCCTTGATCTTGCTATATTCCAGCCTTGCTCTTGGTATATTCCAGCCTTGCTCTTGGTATATTCCAGCCCTGCTCCCAGTGTGTTCCAGCCTTGCTCCCGGTATATTCCAGCCTTGCTTTTGGTGCGTTCCTGCCTTGCTTCTGGTATATTTTAGCCTTGCTTATGGTGTGTTCCAACTTTGCTCCCGGTATATTCCAGCCTTGCTCTCAGTATAATCCAGTCTTGCTCCCAGTGTGTTCCAGCCTTACTCCTAGTGTACTCTACCTTTGCTCCAAGTGTGTTCTACAAAAAAAAAATTGGGGTGAAAAGTGCCAGAGGGGCATGGCTTAGAGCGTCAGAAGCCAACTGCTTTGATTAAATTTTATGGAGAGACTTTATGGAAGTGCAGCTTTGTTCTTTGTTCTTGCCACACATGCTGAGTGGTCCGAGATATTGAAGCCAATGCCCAGCGCCGAGTGGGTCTGGAGGAACACACTCGGGACTGTTGTGAGTTGTGAAGAAATAATACTTTATATGTTTACTGGCAAAAAAGTGAAAATTCCAGTAGGCCTCAAAAACAGACAAACTCTGAAGTGAACTATTGCTCTTGAAAACCTTTCAGAGAAAAGCAGATGAGCTTATTGTTTTTTTACAAGTCTCCAATATATCAACTATTGAAGGTTTTTACAAGCAGAGTTTGGGACAGAGATTTGCCGGAACAATTGGGTCTTTTGTCACAGAAAAACATTTATCTGCCCTTGTCAAATGGACAAGGAAAGCAACGCAAATATCCCATTGTTTCAAAGAGTAAGATTGCCCCTTAAAGCGGAGCTCCGCTGTAAAAAAAAAAAATATTAAAAGCCAGCAGCTACAAATACTGCAGCTGCTGACTTTTAATAAATGGACACTTACCTGTCCTGGAGTCCAGCGACGTTGGCAGCAGAAGACGACATCTCTCGGCT
This sequence comes from Rana muscosa, assembly GCA_029206835.1. NCBI lineage: Eukaryota > Metazoa > Chordata > Amphibia > Anura > Ranidae > Rana > Rana muscosa. Next base: position 304,849,254 of record CM055121.1, on the reverse strand, counting down.
GCCCCCGCCTCCATCATCGGTGAGGGCATCAGGAAGTGAAGCGTTGCGGCTTTACTGCCCGGTTCCCTACTGCGCATGCGCGAGTCACGCTGTGCCGTCCTCACTGGTCCCCGCTGTGTTCTGGGAGCCGAGTGTTTCCCAGAACACAACTGGGGGGGGGGGGCAGGAACTGACGAACTACCCGCAGTTTCCCACATAGTGTATGCCCAGAAGTGGGTGTAAATACCTGTCTAAGACAGATATCTGCTCCCCCCTCCCCCCTGAAAGGTGCCAGTTGTGGCACCGGAGGGGGGGGGGAGGAATCCGATGAGCAGAAGTTCCACTTTAGGGTGGAGCTCCGCTTTAAGTAAAGCAGCCAGTATTGTCTCAGCTTCTCCTAGACAATGGCAGGAGACTCCAGTTAATTATACGCCAGGATAGCAACAGTCAGAGAAACTGAAAAAAAAAAGTGAAATGACAAATACATGTATCTATATAAGACATGGACATATAATATGTTATGTTACAATGTTGCAATGCGTGTTGTAAGAATCAAGGTATACCAGAGTCATCCATATCTTTGATAAATCATTCAAATTATGTATGATATTGTAGGTCACAGAGAATGAGTCTAATTTTAGTATCTGATGACCTAAGAACTTTGTTAGAAGAAAAATATATAGATAAATGATAGTGATTAGAGTAGAAATGTTTTGAAAAGCTAATTAGCATTATGAAAGACACCAATCATGATTATAAGGCCTCATGCCCACTGACGTTTTTACAGCTGCGTTTTTTACAGCTTAAAAACGCCTGTCCATGTTATTGTAAATTTTTATTTATTTTTTTGCGTTAGTGCGCGTTTTTGATTGTTTTTGAGCGTTTTTTTTGGCGTTTTTGAGCGTTTTTTGACGCTCGCGTTTTTTTCTGCCTAACTCCGACGCTGAGGAACGCACTGGTCCTGGGTTTTTTTTACAGCTTAAAAACGTCTATGCTATTTGCAGCTCAAAAACGTCTAGGTGGGCATGAAGCTATAGACTAACATGGACAGGCGTTTTTAAGCTGTAAAAAACGCTCAAAAACGCGGCTGTAAAAACGTCTGTGGGCATGAGGCCTAACCATATAAAACTTTACCATATGTTTAGATTAACACATACTCATCGGATAGATCAGAATTATTCATTTATCCCTATAGATAATCATTTTGTGTGATATCGATTGATATATATATAACCTGTGTCATTCCTAAACAAACCATTTTATGTTATGTCAATGAATCAAGATTATACTAACCGTATTTCATATAATACCGGTTACCAGAATATTCAAAATATATATACATTATTCTCACAATTATATAAACGAAATACACATTATGAAAATAGAATATATTAACTTAAAGCGGAGGTCCATCCTGAAATTTTTTTTACCCTAAAATTCATAAAAAAAAAAAAAAAATTAATAGAATTTTTTTTTTTTATACTCACCTGAAATGCCCATTGCTATGTGGAAGTCCCCTAATCTGCCTCTAATGTGCCTCTTCTCATCCACGGTGGGTCTCCTTCTGCTACCTCTTCTTGTGAATGGGGCGCGCTGCCTTCTGGGAACTGTGTGTATCCCAGGAGGCAAGCCGCCCATTCACAAAGAGCCGTGCAAGTGGCGCATGCGCAGTAGGAAACGGGCTGTGAAGCCGTAAGGCTTCACAGCCTGTTTCCCTTAGTCAGGATGGAGGAGCCGGGAGCCTGGCAGCAGCGATCGATCGCTGTGGCGGGACCGACATCGCGGGCGAGTAGGACAGGTAAGTGTCCTTATTAAAAGTCAGCAGCTACACTGTTAGTAGCTGCTGACTTAAAAAAAAAAAAAAATCTGGGCGGACCTCCGCTTTAAAGAGATAGACTCAAAACACATGTGAGACGCCTGGTGGTTGAAGGTGATATTATTTTAACTCACAAAATTCCCGGGAAAGGTTAATTATCAAGTCTTGCTTACCAATGAAGAAGTAACACATACCTTTTGGGCAGAGCTTATTATAATTTTTTTGATCTCATTGTCTGAAATATTATTTAGGACAAGAAAGATGAGATGATCGGAGACTCAGGGACACACCCTGAGGGGGGTACACTGGAAGATACACATACTCCCAGACAGACTGACACTCATGCACCTTGCATGAATACATATTTTGACATTAATGAAGATTCCTGAACCCTGATCCTTGGAATTGGAAAGAATCCTGGACTGCCGCACTCTGTTAAACTACGTCTTTATTGGATAACATCAAATCCAAACATAATCCAAAATAGTGCAATCAAAATGAAGGAAGTGGACAACAGAAAAAAAAGTGGCTAACATGTTTCACATCATAAGATGCTTACTCATAACTCCAGCTATGAGTAAGCATCTTATGATGTGAAACATGTTAGCCACTTTTTCCTGTTGTCCACTACCTTCATTTTGATTACACTATTTTGGATTAAGTTTGGATTTGATTTTATCCAATAAAGACGTCGTTTAACAGAGTGCGGCAGTCCAGGATTCTTTCCAATTCCATGCACCTGTGCAGAGCCAGCACCTGTTGGTTTTAGCAGGACGGAAGCAAACAGAGGGATCAGCAGCTTTTAGAGCGGTATCACTTCTTCATTTCCTGATTCTTGGAACTCGGAGGTCGCAAGAAGTAAATCCTCTTTAAGAGTATCCATTTTTGAAAGCTACGGCAGCCATCTTAACTCTAGTAACCAGCCATTAGGAACAGTAGCCATTTTGGAATGGGTAATTATGCCATGTTCATGTTATCTTGTATTCATTTATGTTCTCTAAAATATTGAATTATTGAATGTTATACTATTGATAATCGTTCTCCCGAATCAATAACCGCCTTGTAGATTTATTTCACATTGTTAACCACTTACTTACCTGCAGTATAGTAACGGTTGGACGTGTGAAATACAGACGTTCTGTTTAATTGTAATTTTCACAAGGTTATTGATTCTACCGAGAAGTTATCATGGCGGTATTATGTCAAAGGGACTACACGCCCATTTTGCGGGTGTTTCTATTTGATTTTCAAGACGTTCATGTAACGCAATATGTATTTTAATTTCGTCAACCAATAAATGTAACTGTTTCGTATAATCACATGTCTCCGTGAATAGTTTCATATGTATAGACTGTGTCATATAGATTGATTTTGTATCTTAAAGATATCCTTGTTAAAAATTACTCAATAATAAATACTGTGCGGGAAAACTGTCCTTAAAAAGCACACGTCGATATTTTGTACAGGATCAATCATAGTTATGGTGGTGACATAAATAATATTTTACATGAAATTATTAATTATTAATTTTTGAAAAAAAGAAATACATTTTTTTTGCCAAAAAATGTCTGGTCAAAGGGAATTTTATGTTGATGGGGATTATCAAGAGTCAGCCCTTAGTGGTAGTATGAGTAACTGAAATGTTGAAAATGATTTCTAAAACTGAAATGGCGGACCATGTCATAAAAAGATTGTCTAATGAGACTGATCTAGAAGTATACATTAAAGACCTTAAAAACCGTGCCAGTCAGTTATTAAAAGACAAGGGGAACGCGGAAGGTCAAATCTATGAACTCACAGACAGCTTCTCTGAGACAAAGGAAATAGAAAGACTTGGGGACATTCGTTTGGAAATATTCATTTTCCTGCTGTATTTAAAAAAAAAAAAAAGAGTTTGAACCTCAAAATACCCAACAGGAGAGTGATATCTTAGAATCCCAGCCACGTTTAATAGAAAAGGAATGTGAGCTCACTAAAAATAGAAAGGAGACCAATGACAAGGCAGATCGTTATCACGAGTCTATAGTGACAAAGCATTCGTATGATCACATGTCTCTGTGAATAGTTTCATATGTATAGACTGTGTCATTTAGATTGATTTTGTATCTTAAAGATATCCTCGTTAAAATCTACTCAATAATAAATACTGTGCGGGAAAACTGTCCTCAAAAAGCACAACAGGACTTAAAGCGTTGCAGTCTTTTCCTTGTATCTACTGATGTCAGTGTCACTCTCTGCATCATTGCGAGTGCAGGGTGTGTTTTGACTCCCTGTCAGGGGGCGTGTCCATGACCCCCTGCACTTACCTGATGCTGGCCGTCATTCAACCAGAAAGATGGAGGACATCTAGTGGTTTAAAGAAATTCCTGCAGGCCAAATTCTTAGAGAGTAGGCTTTACAGCTAGAACTGTTTTTTAATACTTCTTGGAGCACCATTACCCACCCCCCTTTCCCCCCAAAAATCAAAAGAATTGATTTTTAAAGTGCAGGCCAGTGATTCAGACCTGCATGACAGATGTAGACCAGCAGTGGCAGCCTACATACATTTCATAACATGTTTTCTTTAGATAGGGTAAAATTAGATTGCCTGGCTGAGATAGGTGAGCTCACGAAAAGCACAAAAAGTCATGTTGCGGGGCCCCCTGACACCGGCCCCGGCTCAGCCATCAAAGACGGAGTGTTAGCGAGTTAAAGGACACTGACAGCTGATGTCATCCAGGGAGTTGTGACAGCCATAAATGATTAATCTCCCCTTGTAAAAGCAATCTCGCAGAACCGCCTGTTTCCACGACAAAGCCAGCGCTTGTCTTTTAATAAATTTGCAAGCTATGTATTTTATATGTACACATCCCGGCGCATAACATCCATCGAGCGCGGACGATACCGCCAGTGACAAGCCTTTAATGAATTCTGCAGGCGCTACTTTGTACCAAAGAACGCGGTTAATTTAGCCACAATTCCCAAGCGGGGAGATGTCTGCGTCGGGATGTCATTGTCCCCGAGACGCAGGGTAGGAAAAAGAATGAATATTTTAATAATAATGGCGCTTTTCAAACACTGGCTGCTCTTTATGGAATCCAACAACGAAAAAAACAAAACAACAACCTCGAAAAGTGATAAATAAATCAATTTATCGACTGTGATTCGCGTGGAAAGATGAGATAGTTACGGGGTGAAATGATTTAATATCACAATTGTTGGTAGAAAAGTCACACGACTATGGATAGGGATCTGATGTGTTCTTGTAACTCTCCTTTGAGCAGCAATCAAAAGGAAAACCAGCAAGTGCGTAGACAATCCTGGAGAGGTGGAGGTCTACCTAAAGACTTTAATGTTATGTACAGTGGGGCAAAAAAGTATTTAGTCGCCACCAATTGTGCAAGTTCTCCCACTTAGAAAGATGAGAGAGGCCTGTAATTGTCATCATAGGTAAACCTCAACTATGAGAGACAAAATGTGAAAACAAATCCAATCACATTCTCTGATTTGGAAAGAATTTATTTGGAAATGATGGTGGAAAATAAGTATTTGGTGAATATGAAAAGTTCATCTCAATACTTTGTTATATATCCTTTGTTGGCAATGACAGAGGTCAAACGTTTTCTGTAAGTCGTCACAAGGCTGTCACACACTGTTGCTGGTATGTTGGCCCCATTCCTCCATGCAGATCTCCTCTAGAGCAGTGATGTTTTGGGGCTGTCGCTGGGCAACACAGACTTTCAACTCCCTCCAAAGGTTTTCTATGGGGTTGAGATCTGGAGACCGGTTGGGCCACTCCAGGACCTTGAAATGCTTCTTACGAAGCCACTCCTTCGTTGCCCGGGCGGTGTGTTTGGGATCATTGTCATGCTGAAAGACCCAGCCATGTTTCATCTTCAATGCCCTTGCTGATGGGAGGAGGTTTGCACTCAAAATCTCACGATACATGGCCCCATTCATTCTTTCATGTACACGGATCAGTCGTCCTGTTCCCTTTGCAGAGAAACAGCCCCAAAGCATGATGTTGCCACCCCCGTGCTTCACAGTAGGTATGGTGTTCTTTGGTTGCAACTCAGCATTCTCTCTCCTCCAAACACGACGAGTTGTGTTTCTACCAAACAATTCTACTTTGGTTTCATCTGACCATATGACATTCTCCCAATCCTCTTCTGGATCATCCAAATGCTCTCTAGCAAACCTCAGACGGGCCCGGACATGTACTGGCTTAAGCAAGGGGACACGTCTGGCACTGCAGGATCTGAGTCCCTGGCGGCGTAGTGTGTTACTGATGGTAGCCTTTGTTACGTTGGTCCCAGCTCTCTGCAGGTCATTCACTAGGTCCCCCCGTGTGGTTCTGGGATTTTTGCTCACCGTTCTTGTGATCATTTTGACCCCACTGGGTGAGATCTTGCGTGGAGCCCCAGATGGAGGGAGATTATCAGTGGTCTTGTATGTCTTCCATTTTCTAATTATTGCTCCCACAGGTGATTTCTTCACACCAAGCTGCTTGCCTGTTGCAGATTCAGTCTTCCCAGCCTGGTGCAGGTCTACAATTTTGTTTCTGGTGTCCTTGGGCAGCTCTTTGGTCTTCACCATAGTGGAGTTTGGAGTGTGACTGTTTGAGGTTGTGGACAGGTGTCTTTTATACTGATAACAAGTTCAAACAGGTGCCATTAATACAGGTAATGAGTGGAGGACAGAGGAGCCTCTTAAAGAAGAAGATACAGGTCTGTGAGAGACAGAAATCTTGCTTGTTTGTAGGGGACCAAATACTTATTTTCCACCATAATTTGCAAATAAATTCTTTCCAAATCAGAGAATGTGATTGGATTTGTTTCCACATTTTGTCTCTCATAGTTGAGGTTTCCCTATGATGACAATTACAGGCCTCTCTCATCTTTCTAAGTGGGAGAACTTGCGCAATTGGTGGCGACTAAATACTTTTTTTCCCCACTGTATGTAAACAAAGCAGCTGGAATTCACTTTTAAAATCTCTACCAGACAATTATCCTAGATGAGGGTGTGGTATGGATTTTAATTGGGATCCCAAAAAAAAAAAAAAAAAAATCCATTCCAGACCTTATGTTCAAAATCCATTTCAGCCCCAGCATTCCCACCCTTTGTTTACATACATCTGCCAGCTGGGGAAATGTCATTCATGGAGTGCATGGGGGATGGATCATCTCATGTACAGTGGAACCTCGGATTGCGAGTAACGCGGTTAATGAGTGTTTCGCAATACGAGCGCTGTATTTGAAATAATCCAAACTCGGTTTGCGAGTGTTGTCTCGCAAAACTAACAGGATTCAGGCCAAAGCGGTGTGCAGTACCGCGTTTGGCCTGAGGTGGGGGGGGGGGATGGGCGGCGTTCGGAAATGCTCGGAAAGACACAGAAATACTCCGTTCCCGAGGTTTGCCGAGGTCAGCCGAGGTCAGCCGAGGTGTCCTCGGACCTTTCCGGCCGTTTCCGAGGCTCTCCGGCTCCCCCCCACCTCTGGCCGCATGTGGTATTGCATGCCATTGAAGTCAATGCGGAACAAATTATTTTAGTTTCCATTGACTTCAATGGGGGAAAGACACGGAAAGACACGAAAATACTCAGTTTCCGAGCCTTTCCGAGGTTTGCCGAGGTCAGCTGAGGTGTCCTCGGACCTTTCCGGCCGTTTCTGAGGCTCTCCGGCGCCCCCCCACCTCTGGCCGCATGCGGTATTACATGCCATTGAAGTCAATGCGGAACAAATTATTTTCGTTTCCATTGAATTCAATGGGGGAAAGACACGGAAAGACACGGAAATACTCAGTTTCCGAGCCTTTCCGAGGTTTGCCGAGGTCAGCCGAGGTGTCCTCGGACCTTTCCGGCCGTTTCCAAAGCTCTCCGGCGCCCCCCACCTCTGGCCGCATGCATGCCATTGAAGTCAATGCGGAACAAATTATTTTCGTTTCCATTGACTTCAATGGGGGAAAGACACGGAAAGACACGGAAATACTCAGTTTCCGAGCCTTTCTGAGGTTTGCCGAGGTCTCAGTTTCCGGCCGTTTCCAAGGCTCTCCGGCGCCCCCCGCCTCTTATCACATGCGATATTGCATGCCATTGAAGTCAATGCAGAACAAATTATTTTAGTTTCCATTGACTTCAATGGGGAAACGCGCTTTGATATGCGAGTACTTTGGATTACGAGCATTCTCCTGGAACGGATTATGCTCGTAATCCGAGGTTCCACTGTACGTGATTTAAAAAAAAATAATTATTGGATGTTTTATAGCAGAAAGTAAAAAATATATGTTTTTTTTTCAAAATTGTTGGTCTTTTTTTGTTTATAACGCAAAAAATAACCGCAGAGGTGATCAAATACCACCAAAAGACTGGCTTTACCACCCTGCCAGGTCCACCGCCTGGGGATTGGTCAAGTTCCCCTCAGTATGCGGGACAAACCTCCTAGACTCCCCTCTCCAGCTTCCAGAATGTTCTCCAACATTCCAAAACCAGGGGGAGGCACCAGAGAGCTACCTGCATGAGTCATCCAGCCCTGAACCCCAGTAAACCCTGACCCAGATTTCATGACTCAGACTTAACACTCAGAGTCAGACTTTCACGCTAGTAGAACACTAGAGGGTGCTACACGTCATTGACCAAATATCTCCCGGGATGCCTGCCAGCCTGTTTACCATTTGAAACAAGCTGCCTGGAAGTGGGATAGTCGGTTGCTTGAACACTGGCGGCCACCTGCGTCCTAGCAACCATTGACGCTGTGTGGCCTGCACATTGGGAAGCTGTAATTCAGAGATGGTCGTAATAATACCAATAATTGAATGTCTTCTTCCTGTGGCAGCAACCAGAGGATCACATTGGTAAATGGTCCAAATTTGGCCAGTTAGTTCAGCCGGTCTGTGAACAGCGAACCTAAACTGCATCCCTAGTGCCAACGCTAGACAGGATGATTCCAAATAAAGCCATGCTGAGAATCCCTGGCCTAGGTCTGCAAGGAGAACTCTCAGTGATCACCAATGCCGACACCAATGTTGGCAGTTATTATTGCATCCACTGACACCAATGCTGGGGGTTATTATTACATCCACTGACACCAATGCTGGGAGTTATTATTGTATTCATTGACACCAATGCTGGCAGTTATTATTACTTCTACTGACACCAATTCTGGGGGTTATTCATGTGTCCACTCACACCAATGCTGGGAGTTATTATTGTAGTCATTGACACCAATGCTGGGGGTTATTAATACATCCACAGACACCAATGCTGGGGGTTATTAATGCGTCCAGTGACACCAATGCTGGGAGTTATTATTGTAGTCATTGACACCAATGCTGGGGGTTATTAATACATCCACAGACACCAATGCTGGGGGTTATTCATGTGTCCACTCACACCAATGCTGGGGGTTATTAAGTGTCCACTGACACCAATGCTGGGAGTTATTATTGTATTCATTGACCCCAATGCTGGGGGTTTATAATGCATCCACTGACACCAATGCTGGCGGTTATTATTACATCGACTGACACCAATGCTGGGGGTTATTAATGCGTCCACTGACACCAATGCTGGGAGTTATTATTGTATTCATTGACACCAATGCTAGCAGTTATTATTACATCTACTGACACCAATGCTGGGGGTTATTAATGCGTCCACTGACACCAATGCTGAGGGCTATTATTGTATTCATTGACACCAATGCTGGGGGTTATTAATGCATCCACTGACACCAATGCTGGGAGTTATTATTGTATTCATTGACACCAATGCTGGGGGTTATTAATGCATCCACAGACACCAATGCTGGGGGTTATTCATGTGTCCACTCACACCAATGCTGGGGGTTAATAATGCGTCCACTGACACCAATGCTGGGGGCTATTATTGTATTCATTGACACCAATGCTGGGGGTGATTAATGCATCCACTGACACCAATGCTGGGAGTTATTATTGTATTCATTGACACCAATGCTGGGGGTTATTAATGCATCCACAGACACCAATGCTGGGGGTTATTAAGTGTCCACTGACACCAATGCTGGAGTTATTATTGTATTCATTGACACCAATGCTGGGGGTTATTAATGCATCCACTGACACCAATGCTGGGAGTTATTATTGTATTCATTGACACCAATGCTGGGGGTTATTAATGCATCCACAAACACCAATTCTGGGGGTTATTCATGTGTCCACTCACACCAATGCTGGGGGTTATTAATGCGTCCACTGACACCAATGCTGGGGGCTATTATTGTATTCATTGACATCATTGCTGGGGGTTATTAATGCATCCATTGACACCAATGCTGGGGGTTATTAATGCATAGAAAGACACCAATGCTGGGGGTTATTCATGTGTCCACTCACACCAATGCTGGGGGTTATTAATGCGTCCACTGACACCAATGCTGGGGGCTATTATTGTATTCATTGACACCAATGCTGGGGGTTATTAATGTATCCACTGACATCAAGGCTGGGAGTTATTATTGTATTCATTGACACCAATGCTGGGGGTTATTAATGCATCCACTGACACCAATGCTGGGGGTTATTCATGTGTCTACTCACACCAATGCTGGGGGTTATTAATGCGTCCACTGACACCAATGCTGGGGGTTATTAATGCATCCACTGACACCAATGCTGGGGGTTATTCATGTGTCCACTCACACCAATGCTGGGGGTTATTAAGTGTCCACTGACACCAATGCTGGGGGCTATTATTGCATCCACTGTCACCACAATTCCGCCAATCAGTGAATGACTTCTTCCTGTGGCAGCAACCAGAGGTCCACATTGGTGAGCGGTCCAAATTTAGCCAATTCGTTTGACCGCTCTGCGAACGGCGAACCCAAACCTCATCCCTCGTGCTAAACGCTAGACAGGACCATGCCAAACAAAGCCGTGCCGAGAGATCCCCCTGGCCTGGGTCTGTGATGGGAACTCCCAGCGATCCTCAAAGGATTCTTCTTCTGCTTCTTTCTCCCGATAATAACGTAAAGTGTTAAAAAGATTTGACGTCACAGAAGACGCGTCGCCTTCTCCTTCCAGAACGCGGCTTCTTTTTCCCAGACACGGGGAACAGATTTATTTTTTTTTGAAAAGTTTAATGTGGGCAGATTTTGGCAAATGATCTTTCCTGGCGCATCTGTGCAATCCGCTCCGAGAGATCAAAGGTTTTTATTTTTAGAGTCACAGATTGGAAATTTCACAGCTAATGTTTTTTTCACCGGAGAACGCAACTGTGCTTTTTTTTTATCTGCCGACTGCGGAGAGCGGCGAGGCGGCGGGAGTCACGCCAACGGCGGAGGATGCAGAGAAGTGAACCCGCCGCGCCCTTCCAGCTGTCCGACGCAGGATAAGAGCAAGGAGGGCGTTACTTTTATTTTTAGTTAGAAGGAAAGTTTGGCGCGGTCGGGTCTGACGCATTTGGGCTTGAGGAAAATTTACACAAGAAAAAGAATTTGATGTACAAAAAATTACAAATAGATACAAATGGAAGGAATTTGTTTTCCACTCTGGAGCAATCCGGCCGAGCTTTAGAGCGGCTGCACACTGATCCGCTGCGCTTCGGCGCGGTTTTTGTTAGAAATGTGATGTTCGTTTAGTTCCGAAGTTTCATTTTTCGGAAGTTCGGATGTATCCGAATTTCCAAATTACAAAAGTAAACGAATCCAAAATAGCGAAAAAAAAATAAAGTTGGGACGAAATTCTAATTCGAATCGTTTTCGAATACTTTTCAAATTCAAAAAGTTTTTGAATTCGAATAGTTTTCAAACTGAAAGTGTACTCGCAGTTTTTCAGACGAAGTTTCATTTTTCGGAAGTTGGGATGTATCCGAATTTCCAAATTACAAAAGTGCCGAATTTAAACGAATCCAAAATATCGAAAAAAAAAAAAAATTTGGACGAAATTCTAATTCGAATCGTTTTCGAATACTTTTCAAATTTGAAAAGTTTTTGAATTTGAATAGTTTTCAAACTGAAAGTGTACTTGCAGTTTTTGTTAGACATGTGCGGTTTGTTTCGTTCCGAACTGAAATTCAGACGAAGTTTCATTTTTCGGAAGTTCAGATGTATCCAAATTTCCGAATTACAAAACTGCAGAATTTAAACGAATCCGAAATAACGAAAAAAAAAAATTTGGACGAAGTTTCATTTTTCGGAAGTTCGGATGTATCCAAATTTCAAAATTACAAATGTGCCGAATTGAATCAAATCCGAAATAAGGAAAAAAAATTGGACGAAATTCTAATTTGAATCGTTTTCGAATACTTTTCAAATTCGAAACGTTTTTGAATTCGAATAGTTTTCAAACTGAAAGTGTACTCGCAGTTTTTGTTAGACATGTGCGGTTCCTTTCATTCCACATTGAAATTTAGATGAAGTTTCATTTTTCGGAAGTTCGGATGTTTCAGAATTTCCGAATTACAAAAGTGCCGAACTTAAACGAATCCGAAATAACGGAAAAAAAATTTGGACGAAATTCTAATTCAAATACTTTTCGAATACTTTTCAAATTCGAAACGTTTTTTAATTCGAATAATTTTCAAACTAAAAGTGTACCCGCAGTTTTTATTAGACAGGTGCGGTTCCTTTCGTTCCGAATTCAAATTCAGACAAAGTTTCATTCTTCGCAAGTTCGGATGTATCCAATATTCCGAATTACAAAAGTGCCGAATTTAAACGAATCCGAAATAACGAAAAAAAAAAATTTGGACAAAATTCTAATTCGAATCGTTTTCGAATACTTTTCAAATTCGAAACGTTTTTGAATTCAAATACTTTTCAAACCGCAAGTGTACTCGCAGTTTTTGTTAGACATGTGCGGTTTCTTTCGTTCCGAATTAAAATTTAGACAAAGTTTCATTTTTCGGAAGTTCGGATGTTTTCGAATTTCCGAATTACAAAAGTGCCGAATTTAAACAAATCCGAAATAACGGAAAAAAAAATGGGCGAAATTATAATTCAAATCGTTTTCGAATCCTTTTCAAACTCGAAACGTTTTTGAATTCGAATAGTTTTCAAACTAAAAGTGTTTGAATTCGAATAGTTTTCAAATTCAACGTTTTCCGATTCAAAAGTTTTCCAGTTCAAAGTGTTTGAATTCAATTTGTTTTCAAATTTCCAAAGAGAATACAATAGAATGGAAAATAAAGGAATAGAATAGAAAAAAAAATAATAGCATAGAAAATAATAGAATTTAATAGAGTAAAACAGAACAAAATATAATAGAAAATAAAAGAACAGAATAGACTAGAATATAATAGAATAGAATAACATAAAATATAACCATCTTCTTAAATTCGAATTTCAAATAGAATACATTTGAATCCATAAGAATAGAATAGAATAGAATAAAAAAGATTAGAATAGACTATAATACAGCAGAAAAGAAAATAATTAAAAAAACAATAGAATAGAATAGAAAGAATAAAAACTATTTCCCAAAATTCAAATAGAATCAATTCGAATTTGAAAAATAATAGATTAGAATAGAATAGAAAATAACAGAATAGTATAGAAAAAAACAACAGAATAGAATAGAATAGAAAGAATATAACCATCTTCTGAAATTCAAATTTCTATTAGAATGAATTTGAATACAAAAGACTAGAATAGAATAGTAAATAAAATAATAGAATAGAAAATAATGGAATAGAATAAACAAAAACCATACAATTAAAAAAACAATAGAATGCAATAGAAAGAATAGAACCATTTCCCAAAATTCAAATAGAATCAATTTGAATTTGAATAGATTAGAATAGGAAGATGATTATAATAATTCTATTCTGTTGTTTTTTTCTATACTTTCGTGTTATTTTCTATTCTATTCTTCTCTATTTTTTCTATTCTATTCAAGTTTGAATTGATTCTATTTGAATTTTGGAAAATGGTTATATTATTTCTATTCTATTGTTTTTTTTTATTCTATTCTTTACTATTCTATTTGAATTTCAGAAGATGGTTCTAATCTTTCTATTTAATTCTATTCTTTTTTTTTATTCTATTCCTTGCTATTCTATTCCATTCTATTCTGTTCTTTTATTTTCTATCCTATTTTGTTCTGTTTTACTCTATTATATGACATTCTTTTATTTTCTGTTATGTTTTTTTCAATTCTATTCCTTTAATTTCTATTCTATTTTATTATTTTAGGAAATTGGAAAACGATTTGAATACTTTTCGAATTCAAAAACTATTCGAAATTGTTTTGAAAAACTTTTCAAGACGATCCGAATTCGAATTCTAAAATTCGAATGGATTGGAATACGAATAAACAAAATGAATTCCGAAAAAAAAAATTCAACGGATTCAATTAATTTAACGAAACAAATTTTTTGTAAATAGCGAATCGAAACAAAACAAATTTTTTCGTTCTGCGCGTGTCTAGTTTTTTTGCGTTTTCCCGAAGAGTTTTATTGCGTTCTGCATTTTTAGTGCGCTTTTGGAAAGCGCACCGAAAACCACAGGGGCATCATAGAACTCTACAGGAAAGGGCAGATAATCCGCACTGCCCCCGCACTGTGGGCAAAGCGCAGTGGGGCCGCGTGAAAGCGCCCTCAGGCTACATTCAGATTTGTGCACGTGAAGGCAGGTGCTCCCTCCATGCTCCACCTCCTTGTTGGGTGCCAAGTATGGGTCACCTAGAGGGTACGAATTACAATAGTAACAAATTTTAAACTAAATTCTAAATAACAAAATTTTATTTCAGCCTGAATGTGAATCGAATTTAAAAACGTAATTGAATTTGATTTTTTTTTTTTCAAAATACACAATATTATCAAAAGTATTGGGACGCCGGCCTTTACACATCACATAAACTTTAGTGGCATCCCCAGTCTTAGTCCGTAGGGTTCAATATTGAGTTGGTCCCGCCCTTTGCAGCTATAACAGCTACAACTCTTCCGGGAAGGCCGTCCACAAGGGTGTGTCTATGGGAATGTTTGACCATTCTTCCAGAAGCACATTTGTGATGTTGGACAAGAAGGCCTGGCTCGCAGTCTCTGCTCTAATTTTTACCAAAAGTGTTCTATTGGGTTGAGGTCAGGACTCTGTGCAGGCCAGTCAAGTTCCTCCACCCCAAACTCACTCATCCATGTTTTTATGGGCCTTGCTTTGTGCCCTGGTCCAAATCATTTGGTGGAGGGGGGATTATGGTGTGGGGGGGAGGGGGGATTATGGTGTGGGGTTGTTTTTCAGGGGTTGGGCTTGGCCCCTTAGTTCCAGTAAAGGGAACTCGTAAGGCGTCAGCATACCAAGACATTTTGGACAATTTCATGCTCCCAACTTTGTGGGAACAGTTTGGGGGACGGCCCCTTCCTGTCCCAACATGACTGCGCACCAGGGCACAAAGCAAGGTCCATAAAGACATGGATGAGCGAGTTTGGGGTGGATAAACTTGGACTGGCCTGCACAGAGTCCTGACCCCAACCCCATAGAACACCTTTGGGATGAATTAGAGCGGAGACTGCGAGCCAGGCCTTCTCATCCAACATCACAAATGTGCTTCTGGAAGAATGATCAAACATTCCCATAGACACACTCCTAAACCTTGTGGACAGCCTTCCCAGAAGAGTTGAAGCTGTTATAGCTGCAAAGGGCGGAGCCAACTCAATATTGAACCCTCCGGACTAAGACTGGGATGCCATTAAAGTTCATGTGTGTGTAAAGGCAGGCGTCCCAATACTTTTGGTAATATAGTGTATCACCTCTTCTATTACAAACCCCCATAACCCCCCTTCTAACACAAATCCCGTTAAATCACCACTCCTAGCACCCCCCCCCCCCCCAAATTTCCCCTCCTAGAATTATTATTATTCCCTGCTGCCCTCCCTAATTCCCCCTCCCAACACACATACCCTCCCCCCAATCTTCTTGCGGTGCCCCAACCACACATGATACCACAGTGCCCAGGGCAGCCGTCCCTCGTGCCCACCCCTTGTCTCAGCCCTGCATGGAAACGTATGGAAAACGCATAGAAAGGACGTATGTAGCGGAGTATACCGGCACTGCCGTTCTCTTAACAGAGAAGTATGGGTTTCCTTTTTTTTGCTTACATCTATTCTATGTGAGCTGCTGATATCTATAACCCCCCCCCAGCCCTCTCAGAAGTGCCCCCATTCTGTTCAAATCTAGATAAATACCTGTGGGAGGTTCTACAGTCTTTCATACAGCATCATCCAGACAATAGTGTGAATATAGAGTCTGGATCCACCCCATTTCCTGTCATTTTGCTTGATTGATGTCGTCTCTCCCTCTGCTTGTTTCTGAGACTTCACAGAGTGTAGCTGCTTCCCCCCTTCCCTTCTCCCTCCTCCCTATCCTTTAGCACAGCTACGTCTCTTAGGGGAGGGGGGACAGAGGCAGGGGGTGTGTTGGTGTGTTGGTGGAGATGTTCACACCCCCTGAGAACTTTTCAAACTGAAAATGGACCGTTTTTGCCAGCAGAAGGAAAGTTCATGTGCACATGCTGTAAAAACTAAAAGAGGTAGGAAAAAAAAGATTATCTGATATGTGACTAATGTGATATGTGTAGCACACGGACCTTTTTCTTTCCTGGCTCACTTGCGAGTCAAGGCACGCCGTGCTATATGCCCGTACCCTCCTGTTTGAAGAGGTTAAGCGGCTAAGCTGGTGTCATGGATATGCATTAATGTCTGTCTGCCATCTTACCTTCCTCCTCATGTGTTCATCTAGAGACCAGACCTCCTTCACCTGGCTTCCTTTATAATCTCCTCCCAGCCTGACTCCACCCCAGGCCCTATCACAGAACACTATATTAACCTGTGCACTGCAAGCCTGCTTTGCTGATCAACGTGTTTGTTAGGCATTGTGCGTTTGGGTTCCTGCCTGCCGTGTGCTACGTCTGTCTCTCTGTTACGTTATTGGCTTGTCCCCGACTATCCCTGTCTGCTCGTGACCCTTGACCTTCGGCTCGTTCTTCGTTATCCTTGTCTGCTTGTGGCCCCTGACCTTCAGCTTGTTATTCGGTTCTCTCTATCGTGTGCTGCTCCTTCCCCTCTTTTCCCCTTATCCTACGGGGCGTGAGCTAGGAAACTCCAGGGGCCGCGACCTGGTCCCAGCCTGCAGCGTAACATCCTCACCACTAGAGGCCCTGGAGAAGACCAGCTGGGTCTTAGACTCCGCGCCCTGGGGAATCTTGGCTCTCGTTGGGATCCCGGTTGTGCTCCTCTGGTCCCGCTTTCCACAACCACCCAGTTTCCTATCCGCAGAAGCCAGCCATAGGGTTCACTACCTCGCGGTGCACTCCTGTCCCCCTACGGTGTGCATCTGTCACCTGGCCACAGGTGACCCTGACAGTTTGATCAGCCATGAACCCGGCTGACATCCCGCTTCCCGCGGATGATCCATTGCAGGGCATAGTTCGCAGACTTGAGACCCAGGAATCAAATCAGACCCAGGTGATGCGATTCCTCCAGGATCTGGCTTCTCGATTCGAGCAGCTTCAGGTCTCCTTGGGAACCCTGAATCCGCAACCTCAAGTACAACCAGCGGCTGTACCTATCGCACCAGTCGCAGCCTCACACTCACTAACACTGCCAGCTCCGTTCCGTTTCTCTGGGGACTCCAAGGCCTGCAGGGGGTTTCTCAGCCAATGCACTATTCATTTTGAGCTTCAGCCTCAAAGCTTCCTGTCTGACCGGGCTAAGGTAGCCTATATCATTTCCCTCCTCTCCGGTGAAGCTTTGGCCTGGGCTGCCCCCCTGTGGGAGAGGAACGATCCGGTGGTTTCCAGTCTGTCCGAATTCTTGAAGCTCTTTCGTAATATCTTCGAAGAGCCGGCTCGGGCTTCTTCAGCGGCTAGTGCTGTCTTACGTCTTCGCCAAGAATCTAGTTCAGTGGGGCAATATGCTCTTCAGTTCCGTATCCACACAGCTGAATTGAGCTGGAACAATGAGGCCCTGGTCGCTACCTTTTTACATGGCCTCTCTGACCGAGTGAAAGACGAATTAGCGGGAAGAGCCATTCCCGTCGGTCTGGACGATGTAATTTCATTATGCAACCAGATCGACATTCGTTTTCAAGAGAGGTCCTTAGAAAAAAAGACGCCAGCACTCTCTGGGTCCTAGCCAGTCTGAGCTCCCCTCCCTTCATTCCGTGGAGCATCCTCTACCTGCTGAAGAACCTATGCAGCTGGGCCGGACCAGACTAACCCCCGAAGAACATGCTAGGCGCAGAACTCTGGGCTTGTGCCTCTATTGTGGGGGCAAGGGTCATTTTCGTGACTCCTGCTCGCTTCGTCCGGGAAACGCTCGGGTCTAATACATTTGGAAGGTGGAGTATTGGACCCAGAAACATCACCTTCTCGCCTGCTCTTGCCGGTGTTCCTTCATGTAGGCACTTCTCCTCAGTCAACCCTTGCATACCTGGATTCCGGGGCTGCCGGCAATTTTATGGATTGGAGAACTGCTTCTTCTATGAAGCTTACCCTTTCACCTCTCACTACCCCATTGGTAGTCTCGGCAATTGATGGCACTGTTCTCCCAGGGGGCCCTATTCGCTTCCAGACGCTACCCATTAGGATGTCTGTAGGGATTCTCCACCAGGAGTGGATATCCTTTCTTATTCTACCCAAGGCCTCTACCCCAGTTGTATTGGGCCTCCCTTGGCTACAGCTCCACTCTCCACATGTGGACTGGGTCTCTGGGCAGATCCTGGCCTGGGGTTCCTCATGTTTCTCGTCGTGTCTTCTCAAGGTGACCCCCAAGGAGAGTCTTCCGGTTGCTGCCACTTCTGTTTCTTCTGATCTTCCCGCCGCATACAGCGATTACCGGGATGTGTTCTGTAAAAAATCAGCTGAGGTGCTTCCTCCCCACAGGTCTTTTGACTGTGCTATTGATCTTGTCCCCGGAGCAACTCTACCCAGGGGTCGTACCTACCCTCTGTCCATCCCAGAGACCCAGGCCATGTCGGAGTATGTAGCAGAGAATCTGGAGAGAGGTTTCATCCGGAAATCCTCATCGCCTGCAGGGGCAGGGTTCTTTTTTGTTGCCAAAAAGGATGGTACCTTAAGACCCTGCATCGATTATCGGGGTTTAAATGCGGTTACTATTAAAAATCGATACCCCTTACCCTTAATATCTGAGCTATTCGATAGGTTGAAGGGTGCCTCCATTTTCACCAAGTTGGATCTCAGAGGCACGTACAATCTCATTCGAATACGGAAGGGTGACGAATGGAAGACTGCATTCAACACTAGAGACGGGCATTACGAATATCTGGTGATGCCTTTTGGTCTGTGTAATGCTCCAGCCGTGTTTCAAAACTTTGTCAATGAAATCTTCAGAGATCTGCTGTACCAGTTTGTTGTCATCTATCTGGATGACATTCTGATCTTTTCTGAGAATCTGCTCGTCCACAGAAACCATGTCCGCACTGTACTTCAACGTCTTAGAGAGAACAATCTCTATGCCAAGCTGGAGAAATGTTCCTTTGAATGTTCTGAGGTCCTGTTTTTGGGGTGCTTCGTCTCATGTTCGGGGCTTCGTATGGACCCTGGGAAGGTCTTGGCTATCACCAACTGGCCTCTTCCTGCTAGCCTCAAGGCCACACAGCGCTTTCTTGGCTTCACTAATTATTATAGGCAGTTCATAAGGAATTACTCTTCCATTGCCGCGCCTATTATCGCTTTGACCAAGAAGGGTGTGAATGCCAGAGACTGGCCTCCCGAAGCTGTCTCTGCATTTCACAACCTGAAACAGGCCTTTGTTTCTGGCCCCCTCTTGAGGAGACCAAATCCTGGGAATGCATTTTTTATTGAAGTGGACGCTTCTTCAATGGGGGTGGGAGCTGTGCTTCTTCAAATCTTTGAGAAGAGACGCCAACCATGTGCGTTCTTCTCCAAAAAAAATTCTCTGGCAGAGAGGAATTATGCCATCGGTGATCGGGAACTTCTCGCAATTAAATTGGCGTTAGAGGAGTGGCGTCATCTCTTGGAGGGTTCCCCTCACTCCATAACGATCTTTACCGATCACAAGAATTTACAGTATCTACAGAATGCTAAACGTCTGAATCCTAGACAGGCCAGGTGGAGTCTCTTCTTTGCCCGTTTTAATTTCACGATTACCTACAAACCTGGTTCCTGCAACGGTCGGGCTGATGCGCTCTCTAGGTCATTTGACACTTTGGACGAGGAGTCCGCCCCTGAACCTGAGCCGATCATTCCCACCTCATGCATTGTTGCCCACTCTACCACCCTGAAGTCTAAAATTCCGCCTGGTAAAACCTTTGTCCCCACTGAGCTAAGAGCTAAGATCCTTCGTTGGGGACATGATTCCAAGGTGGCAGGGCATTCTGGATTCCTCCGATCCTTCCTACTCATCAGTCGTCACTACTGGTGGCCTAATCTCCGCTCAGACATCAAAGACTACGTTAAAGCTTGTCATGTCTGTGCTCAGTCCAAATCCTCCACACAAGCTCCTGCTGGTCTCCTCATGCCCTTGCCCATTCCTAAGGAACCCTGGGTCCATATTGCCATGGATTTTATCACCGATCTCCCACTGTCTGAGAATAATACAGTCATTTGGGTGGTAATCGATCGATTCTCCAAGATGGCTCATTTTGTTCCTCTTCCTGGTCTTCCTTCTGCCCCTGCCTTGGTTTCCATTTTCATTCGGGAAATTCTCCGCCTACATGGGGTCCCTTCTCATATTGTTTCCGACAGGGGAGTCCAATTCACGTCTCGTTTTTGGAGAGCCTTTTGCAAATCCCTCAATATTGTCTTGGATTTTTCTTCTTCTTACCATCCCCAATCCAATGGACAGACTGAGAGGGTTAATCAGGAGTTAGAGGTCTTTCTTCGTACCTTTGTGTCTTCTCACCATGACGATTGGTCCTCTCTACTCCCGTGGGCAGAATTCTCCCATAACAATCATGTGAATACCAGTTCGCAGAAGACACCCTTTTTCACAGTTTATGGAAAACACCCTCAACTTCCTCTTCCCATGATCTGTTCTCCAGACATTCCAGCTTTGGCTTCGGTTCAGGAGTCTCTCAATTCCGTTTGGGGTCACGTTCATGATTCCCTCCGGGCAGCTGCTGAAAAATTCAAAGGCTTTGCCGACCGCCGCAGGCGTAAACCACCTTCTCTTCAGCCAGGGGACAAAGTCTGGCTCTCTACCAGGAACATCAAGCTCCGAGTTCCTTCTCTGAAGTTTGCTCCACGATTCATCGGTCCATACACGGTAACTGCTAAACTGAATCCGGTTTGTTTCAAACTCCAGATTCCTAAGAGCCTTAAAATCACTAACTCCTTTCATGTTGCTCTTCTAAAGCCTTTAGTCCTCAATAAATTCTCTCGTCCTCTCCCTACCGTAGCGCCTGTCTCTGAGGATAATCAGGAGTACGAGATCAGTCAAATTCTGGACTCCCGACTCTGTAAAGGCGTTCTTCAGTACCTCGTTCATTGGAAAGGGTTTGGTCCTGAGGAGAGGTCTTGGATCACTGCATTTGAGGTCTTTGCACCTCGTCTGTTAAAGGAGTTTCATCTGAAGTTTCCCTCTAAACCTGGGCCCAGGCGGGGAAGGGGGAGGCCTCGTAAGAGGGAGGGTACTGTCATGGATATGCATTAATGTCTGTCTGCCATCTTACCTTCCTCCTCATGTGTTCATCTAGAGACCAGACCTCCTTCACCTGGCTTCCTTTATAATCTCCTCCCAGCCTGACTCCACCCCAGGCCCTATCACTGAACACTATATTAACCTGTGCACTGCAAGCCTGCTTTGCTGATCAACGTGTTTGTTAGGCATTGTGTGTTTGGGTTCCTGCCTGCCGTGTGCTACGTCTGTCTCTCTGTTACGTTATTGGCTTGTCCCCGACTATCCCTGTCTGCTCGTGACCCTTGACCTTCAGCTCGTTCTTCGTTATCCTTGTCTGCTTGTGGCCCCTGACCTTCAGCTTGTTATTCGGTTCTCTCTATCGTGTGCTGCTGCTTCCCCTCTTTTCCCCTTATCCTACGGGGCGTGAGCTAGGAAACTCCAGGGGCCGCGACCTGGTCCCAGCCTGCAGCGTAACATCCTCACCACTAGAGGCCCTGGAGAAGACCAGCTGGGTCTTAGACTCCGCGCCCTGGGGAATCTTGGCTCTCGCTTCCGTTGGGATCCCGGTTGTGCTCCTCTGGTCCCGCTTTCCACAACCACCCAGTTTCCTATCCGCAGAAGCCAGCCATAGGGTTCACTACCTCGCGGTGCACTCCTGTCCCCCTACGGTGTGCATCTGTCACCTGGCCACAGGTGACCCTGACAGCTGGCTTTTCTAAACTTCAGACACGCCCACGAACTACGCAGTTAGAAAATTCAGCATAGGTCTTGGCCTGTACCTCCATTTCTTTTACAAGTGACGCAGTTCACCTTTCCCGAAATGGCCGGTCTCCACAGAATCACACCAGGGGAAAAACATAAAGTCCAGCTTCGGGGCAGCTGAATCCCGGACTCGAGCCCCCACGTGTAGCACATGGACCTTTTTCTCACCTGGCTCACTTG
The DNA here is from genome assembly GCA_029206835.1 of Rana muscosa. NCBI lineage: Eukaryota > Metazoa > Chordata > Amphibia > Anura > Ranidae > Rana > Rana muscosa. The sequence continues at coordinate 304,826,968 of CM055121.1, read as the reverse complement.
CGAGTCAAGGCACACCGTGCTATATGCCCGTACCTACCTGTTTGAAGAGGTTAAGCAGTGTTTAAAAATTTTGGGTCTTTCAGCGAGTTACCTTCCTCCACTGGTTCTCTCCCCCAGAGTATGGTGTCAAGTCTCTATTTCTTCCCCCAAATAAGGCCAATGCCCAGAAGTACTTTAACTCCAACAGCGAGTTTGTTTTCTATTTGCTGCATAGTAGATAGAGACAGGTGGATGAAAGAAGGAATAGTGTGAAGAATAGATCCAGGCACAACCAGCAATCCCATCGCCACTCGATCCCAAGTGGGTTTAGCTCACCCGGATAGTCCTCTCTCACAGTCCTAGCAGCCGGTGTGGAGCTCGAACAGTTCTGCTACCCTATCCCCTCCAGGGACGGGTATTAGAAATCCTCTAACCTCTGTAGACTTGAAGAACAGGACAATGCCAATGGGCACTCTACAGGTTAGCTTCCCCCGAATAACGAATCCTTCCCTCTGACAGGTCACCAGGCCTCTCCCGAGACAGCGATCTTCCATCACTCATCTCCTCAATAGGACAGATCCTCCCCTGGCTTCCTCTCGGTCAGAGCGGGTACCCTCCCCCTGGGAACCCTGGGACTCTTCTTTCGGGGGTAGGCCCTAGCTAAAGGTGCTAGGCCCACTAGTAGAGTTGCGGGCCTCAGGCTAAAGGTGCTTGGGCCTGATCGCACCCACACGTACTCCTGGCCATGAGGGCCACCGGAGGTGGGGTACGTGTCTTACTCCTACTCCTCTGACAGTGACGGGGACGAGGACACCCCGACCAATGGCGTCTGCCCCTTAAGTTTCCTCTCTCTTCCACCCTTTCTGCCACTCTGTGCTGCTTCTGGTTCCTGGGTTCTCTTTTCCCAGAAACTTTGCTATGCGCGTCGGGACCCTTCGGTGTAAAACCGCGCTATATTAAGATACCTCTCAACTCAACTCTCAACTCCCGGCATGCACAGCAGGTTGACCACGCCCACTGTACCCCTGCCGAGAGAGGACCCCCCAAGGCGTAGTAATGTCACCCCTGGCTCAACCCCGACCTGATATGACAGGGCCACCTACAGGCTGCAGGGAACCATACACCAGGCAGCATCACATAGGCAGAAGCAATACCTAGCAATGAGAATGGTCTGAGCCTGGCTAATAGCTCAGACCGGCCCCTAAATTTAGGCACATAACACCCCTAAAAGCAAAGGGGCGCTACATATGTACTAGTTATTTAACCCATCCCATACTTCTCCTTTAATGCCTTTCCCAACCCCGGCAGATAGCACATGCAGATCTCATTAGAAGAGGAATATTAAATTGAATAGATACTCCGGGTGACTGGAGAGCACTGGGGGTGGGGCTGTGGAGAGTCAGGGGTGGTTGGCTGGAATATCATCCATGGAAGAGTAACATTGTGCGTTTTAGGAAGACACCTACAAGAGCGCCAATTATTACCGCCAGATGGACAGAAATGGCGAGTTTCGACACGCATGACAGGGACAAGATAAATGCTACTTTTATTACAGGGATTAGGGCTGCTTAAGACACCGTGAATATTTCATGCTTGTCGGGCCGTCCGACTTGCCGGCTAAATTTAAGTCTCCGGCTATGAATAAAACAACGCGGCTTCTTCCATTAAAAGCGCATTAACTTCAGAGAATTTCCTACGCTCAGACGATGGCGCAGCACGGGAGAGTCTTCTTAGAAACAAAAAAAAAAGTATCTAAATGTCTCACTTCCATCACATACCCCCAACAAGACAAGAGTTCCATTCCTTATTTTCAGGGGTGAGATGATGACCTGCCCTGGGTAACGTTTGTGCGTTGTTTGGCCAACTTTAACTGCTTCAGCCCCGGGACCATTTGGCTGGCCAAAGACCGGGCCACTTTTTGCGATTTGGCACTGCATCACTTTAACTGACAATTGTGCGGTCGCGCGACGTGGCTCCCAAACAAAATTGGCGTCCTTTTTTCCCCACAAATAGAGCTTTCTTTTGGTGGTATTTGATCACCTCTGCGGTTTTTATTTTTTGCGCTATAAACAAAAATAGAGCGACAATTTTGAAAAAAATTCAATATTTTTTGCTATAATAAACATCCCCAAAAAATATATAAAAAAACATATTTTTTCCTCAGTTTAGACCGATACGTATTCTTCTACATAAAATCGCAATAAGAGTTTATTGATTGATTTGCGCAAAAGTTATAGCGTTTACAAAATAGGGGATAATTTTTTTGGCATTTTTATTATAATTTTTTTTTTTTTACTAGTAATGGCGGCGATCAGCGGTTTTTATCATGAGTGCGACATTATGGCGGACACATCGGACACTTTTGGCGCTATTTTGGGACCATTGTCATTTATACAGCGATCCGTGCTATAAAAATGCACTGATTACTGTATAAATGTGACTGGCAGTGAAGGGGTTAACCACTAGGGGGGCTAGGAAGGGGTTAAGTGTGTCCTAGGGAGTGATTCTAACTGTTAGGGGGCGTGGCTACGAGTGACACGTCACTGATCGCTGCTCCCGATGACAGGGAATATTCGATCAGTGAAATGTCACTAGGAAGAACGGGGAGATGTTGTGTTTACACCGACCTCTCCCCGTTCTTCAGCTCCATGACACGATCGCGGGACACCGGCGGACATCGAGTTCGCGGGCACGGTCACGGAGCTCGCGGCAGGGATCGCGCGCGCGACCACACGGCGGCAAATTTGAAGGGACGTACCTGTACGCCCGTTTGCCTGTTCGTGCCATTCTGTCGACGTAAATGTTCGCGCGGCGGGCAAGCAAGCGGTTAAAGAAGTTTGGATGCCGAACCCAAACCCCGTTGGAATCAAAACTGTCAAACTAAAGCGCCAATTTGGTGTAGCACCCTCCTGCATAGGTCGCTGGGATTTTAGGTAATTTTTTTTTTTTTTTTGTGTGACTCCTTTGTAGTTGTAGCACCCTCCTAAAAGAGGTTGCTGGAGAGGTTCAGGTAAATTTAGTCCTTTAGCTCCTGTGTAATCATCGGAGCGGTGTGCGATTATTTATGGCTGTTCTGGGTCTCACTGGCTGCAGGCTCAACTACTTCCCCCTTCCTTGTAGTGGATTCTAGAATGCAGTGGGTTGGAAGAGGCAGACCCTGGGCTTCAATATTCATGTGATCTCCGACTTCTCAAACTCTTGGCCAGTCCCTGGGGGAAAGAAGTTGCCCAGTAGGTGGCTGAGGAATGCATAAATAGTCTGGGAACTGGAGCACCAGAGGAGAAGACCCCAGCCTGATGGGCTGCTGCCCTTATAGGCAGTGTAGCTGAAGCCTGCCAGAGTTCATCAAGGTCCCGGCTTGGGCACCTACTTACTGAAAGGAGCTGGAGCCAATTCAGAGGGGATTCACTAGTCTTGGCACAAATAGCAATTCCCTTCCAATATACACTCACTGGCTACTTTATTTGTGTGGCAACACAGATTGCTAATCAGCCAATCACACGGCAGCAACCCAATTCATTTAGGCATCTAGACATGGTGAAGACGACTCGCCAAATTCAAACCGAGCATCAGAATGGGGAAGAAAGGGGATTGAAGTGACTTTGAACGTGGGATGGTTGTTGGTGTCAGACGGGCTGGTCTTAGTATTTCTGGGATTTTCACACACAACTATCTCTCGGGATTACAGAGAATGGTGGGGAAAAGAGAAAATATCCAGTGAGCGGCAGTTGTGTGGAGGAAAATGCCTTGTTGAGGTCAGAGGAGAAATGTCAGACTAGCTCCAGATGATAGAAAGACAGCAGTAACTCAAAATAACCCCTCGTTACACCCAAGGTATGCAGAATACCATCTCTGAATGCACAACACATCCAACCTTGAACCGGATGGGCTACAGCAGCAGAAGACCACACCGGGTGCCACTCTTGTCAGCTAAGAACAGGAAACTGAGGCTACAGTTCGCACAGGATCACCAACATTGGACAATAGAAGATTGGAAAAATGTTGCCGCTACTAGCAAGGGGACCCAATAAAGGGGGTCCCAACCCTCTTCTAGCAAGGGGGACCTAATAAAGGGGGTCCCAACCCACTACTAGCAAAGGGGACCTAATAAAGGGGGCCCAACCCACTACTAGCAAGGTGCACCTAATAAAGGGAGTCCAACCCGTTACTAGCAAGGGGGACCTAATAAAGGGAGTCCAACCCGCTACTAGCAGGGTGCACTTAATAAAGGGGGTGCAACCCACTACTAGCAAGGGGGACCTAATAAAGGGTGTCCAACCCGCTACTAGCAAGGGGGACCTAATAAAGGGGGTGCAACCCGCTACTAGCAAGGGGGACCTAATAAAGGGAGTCCAACCCGCTACTAACAAGGGGGACCTAATAAAGGGGGTGCAACCCGCTACTAGCAAGGTGCACCTAATAAAGGGGGTGCAACCCACTACTAGCAAGGGGGACCTAATAAAGGGAGTCCAACCCGCTACTAGCAAGGGGGACCTAATAAAGGGGGTGCAACCCGCTACTAGCAAGGTGCACCTAATAAAGGGGGCCCAACCCGCTACTAGCAAGGTGCACCTAATAAAGGGGGTCCAACCTGCTACTAGCAAGGGGGACCTAATAAAGGGAGTCCAACCCGCTACTAACAAGGGGGACCTAATAAAGGGGGCCCAACACGCTACTAGCAAGGTGCACCTAATAAAGGGGGTCCAACCCGCTACTAGCAAGGGGGACCTAATAAAGGGGTTCCAACCCGCTACTAGCAAGGTGCACCTAATAAAGGGGGTCCAACCTGCTACTAGCAAGGGGGACCTAATAAAGGGGGTCCAACCCGCTACTAGCAAGGTGTACCTAATAAAGAGGGTGCAACCCGCTACTAGCAAGGGGGACCTAATAAAGGGAGTCCAACCCGCTACTAGCAAGGGGGATCTAATAAAGGGGGTGCAACCGGCTACTAGCAAGGTGCACCTAATAAAGGGGGCCCAACCCGCTACTAGCAAGGTGCACCTAATAAAGGGGGTCCAACCTGCTACTAGCAAGGTGGACCTAATAAAGGGAGTCCAACCTGCTACTAACAAGGGGGACCTAATAAAGGGGGTGCAACCCGCTACTAGCAAGGGGGACCTAATAAAGGGAGTCCAACCTGCTACTAGCAAGGGGGACCTAATAAAGGGGGTCCAACCCGCTACTAGCAGGGTGCACCTAATAAAGTGGGTGCATCCCGCTACTAGCAAGGGGGACCTAATAAAGAGGGTGCAACCCGCTACTAGCAAGGGGGACCTAATAAAGGGAGTCCAACCCGCTACTAGCAAGGGGGACCTAATAAAGGGGGCCCAACCCGCTACTAGCAAGGTGCACCTAATAAAGGGGGTCCAACCTGCTACTAGCAAGGGGGACCTAATAAAGGGAGTCCAACCCGCTACTAACAAGGGGGACCTAATAAAGGGGGTGCAACCCGCTACTAGCAAGGGGGACCTAATAAAGGGAGTCCAACCCGCTACTAGCAAGGGGGACCTAATAAAGGGAGTCCAACCCACTACTAGCAAGGGGGACCTAATAAAGGGGGTCCAACCCGATACTAGCAGGGTGCACCTAATAAAGTGGGTGCAACCCGCTACTAGCAAGGGGGACCTAATAAAGGGGGTGCAACCCACTACTAGCAAGGGGGACCTAATAAAGGGGGTGCAACCCGCTACTAGCAGGGTGCACCTAATAAAGGGGGTCCAACCCGCTACTAGCAAGGTGCACATAATAAAGGGGGCCCAACCCGCTACTAGCAAGGTGTACCTAATAAAGGGGGTGCAACCCACTACTAGCAAGGGGGACCTAATAAAGGGGGTGCAACCCGCTACTAGCAGGGTGCACCTAATAAAGGGGGTCCAACCCGCTACTAGCAAGGTGCACATAATAAAGGGGGCCCAACCCGCTACTAGCAAGGTGTACCTAATAAAGGGGGTGCAACCCACTACTAGCAAGGGGGACCTAATAAAGTGGTTGGTGAGTGTATAAACAGCCACTTCACTAAAGATGTAGCTGAATATGAATGATTTTTTCATATTAATCTGCCGGCAGTCTCTGCCCAAATTGTGGAGCACTCAACATCCCCTGAATTCAGAATGTGTCCATAGATGGCCACTATCAGTAGAATAATACGCACTTGCAATGGCTGCGTTGATTTGTCTTAATAGAGTTTATGAACATCCAGCAATCTACATATAAAACAGCCACATGGTTGAGCATAGTCACACACAAAGGATTCTTTCTGTATAAATGAAATGAGAGAAATCTGTTGGCCGGGCCGGTGAAAATGTCGATGTCCATAGATGTCCGATATGAACTCAAGTCATTTTCATCAATCCTGTTCCTGAAGGGACATCGAGCTCCATGAATCACAGTCCATCTGAGGAACGGAATATTATAATTGCAGCGCTGACTGCTGAGTGCCATGTGAATGTCCTTATGAATACAAATGAATCCCATATGCCATGTAATCAGAATGAATATGGAATAAATGCCGGCATGAATCATATGCAAGGATTCATGTATCTGTTACTGCCTTAGTTGGATTTGTATTAGTTCCAGTTGCCGGCATATAGAGAAAAAAAATGACTTACTTGGGTAGTATGTGATGGCTAAGAACAATAATAAAAAGGAAAATTCTATCTGAATACTAAGGGAATGGCGTCACTCCCACTGCATATCCGCTTAAGGACCGTGTCACGCCGATATACGTCGGCAGAATGGCACGGATGAGCAGATTAACGTATATATACGTTGCTCCTTTAAGAGCGGCATTGTGGGCGCGCACGTGCCGCGAGCTCCGTAAGTCCACCCGCGGGTCCCGTGGATTCGATGTCTGTGGGGATACCCGCGATCGTCTCACGGTGAGGAAGAACGGGGAAATGCTGATGTAAAGTCTTCCTAGTGACAGGACACTGATCACAGCCCCCTGTGATCGTGAGCGGTGATCAGTGTCGTGTCACACGTAGCCCATCCCCCCCACAGTTAGAATCACTCCCTAAGACACACTTAAAGGGGTTGTATAGTCAACATTTTGACTTTTACTTACAGGTAAGCCTATAATAAGGCTTACCTGTAGGTAAAAAGAATATCTCCTAAACCTGTACGGTTTAGGAGATATTTCCCCCGCAATGAGCCGCTGACTTGAGCGGCGCATGCGCATCAGGGATTCTCGGCTGAAAGCCCGGCAGACGACAGACTTTGCCGAAAAAGAAGTCTCCCGAGCTCATGCGCGGGAGTGACGACATCGCGGCTCCAGCCACTCACAGCGCTGGAGCCGCGATACCCGGAAGACACGCCGAGGCAACATGTCATCTCCCTCGGCGTGGACCAGGTAAGTTACCGATGCCTTGTTCTAAGGTAAGTATTTCATAATGAGCTAGTATGCGGTGCACACTAGCTCATTATGCCTTTTGCCTTACAGGTAGAACAAAAACTGTCAGCGGGTATACAACCGCTTTAACCCCTTCAGCGCCCCCTCCTGGTTAACCCCTTCACTGCCAGTGTAATTTTCACAGTAATCAGTGCATTTTTATAGCTCTGATCGCTGTATAAATGACAATGGTCCCAAAATAGTGTCAAAAGTGTCCGATGTCATAATGTCACAGTCACGATAAAAATCGCAGATCGCCGCCATTACTAGTAAAAAAAATAAAAAATAAAAAAATGCCATAAAACTATCCCCTATTTTGTAGATGCTATAACTTTTGCGCAAACCAATCAATAAACGCTTATTGCTATTTTTTTACCAAAAATATGAAGAAGAATACGTATCGGACTAAACTGAGAAAGAAATTAGTTTTTTATATATTTTTTGGGGATATTTATTATAGCAAAAAGTAAAAAATATTGCTTTTTTTAAAAAGATTTCCCCTTTTTTCTCGTTTATAGCGCAAAAAATAAAAACCACAGAGGTGATCAAATACCACCAAAAGAAAGCTCTATTTGTGGGGAAAAAAAAGGACGTCAATTTTGTTTGGGAGCCACGTCGCACGACCGCGCAATTGTCAGTTAAAGCGACGCAGTGCCGAATTGCAAAAAGTGGCCTGGTCTTTGGCCAGGCAAATGGTCCGGGGCTTAAGTGGATATGGGAGATATTTATAGAGAAGAGGAAGGCTTGTTGGCCATCATCAGTACAGTGCATGGAAACATTGGCTTCCATAGAGTAGAGTTTGAGGGTCAACAAGAAAGTATATGTTGTTAGGAGGATCCTGTGAGCATCCATGTGCAAAGATATGCACTTCCAAGAGGGGTCTAAAGGGTTAACAATTTTCTTTTGCCGTGTTCATGCCCTTGGGTTAAAAAACTAGAGCTGCACGATTCTGGCTAAAATGAGAATCACAAATTTTTTTTGTTTAGAAGAAAGTAATTTAGCAGAAAACGCTGATTTTAACTTGTAAGCAACGAATGTCAGAAAAAGGTTTGGCCTTTAGGTGGTTAAACTGACCTCATTTACAGAACAAAGTTTATTCCTTTGATCTAAAAGATACAAGAGATACAGTGTTTCTCTTCTCTATCTCCCAGCTCGGAGGAATGTTGTTGTTTTTTTGACAGCTCTGCACTTGTCACAAAGAATCGAAGGATTAAGATTGTGAGGGGAGTTGAATCGAGATTGCAATCTGTTAACGATTAATCGTGCAGCTCTAGGTTATACCATATAAATAAGGGCGCATTAGTGTCCTGGAAGGTAGGTTCAGAGAAAATCTGCTAAAATGTAGCCATTACTCTGCCAGATTTGGACCACCCCCTTGGGGTTAGGGTGGCGAGGCTGGTAAGAACCCAGTTGGGGTTCCCAGGGGGGGACTGGAACCCATGGATCTTTATAGACATACAGTATAGCTGCAAGTTATGGACTTGCTGCCTTTTGTGGTTTATTACCAGGTCATGGACTTTAAGGGATTGCTTGCTTCCCTTTGTGGATTCACTATCCTACTATGGACTCTTGCCTTGAGAATGACTCTTTATGGATATAGCCATCTGCCTAAGGCAGTGTTTCTCAACTCCAGTCCTTAAGGCGCCCCAACAGGTCATGTTTTCTGGCTTTCCATTATTTTGCACAGGTGATTTGATCAGTTTCACTGCCCTAGTAATTACCACAGCTGTTTCATCTGAGGGAAATCCTAAAAATATGACCTGTTGGGGCGCCTTGAGGACTGGAGTTGAGAAACACTGGCCTAAAGTCTGGTCACTTGATGAGGCACCAGAGAGCTTTGTCCAAGAAAGTTTGTAGATGTCTTTGACAACGGTTACTTGTTACTTGAAGACTATTTCATGTAAAAGATCTTTATTTGTTCATCTAAACTGCCTGGTCTGGAGACCCTAAAGGAGTGCATGCACGTTGCATCAAAAGAACAGGGCTTACAACAAGGGGGCTGAAGTTAAAGAGGATACAGTACATGGGCCTAACGAGCAGAATGCTGTCCATGGAGTGCTGTTGCTAAAGACTACCGTATTTGTATCACTTGCTTATGCACCCAACCAGCCAGGAAACGGGTGACATGACAAAATTTACGGTAGTGAAGAGTTGTTATACATGGCCCCTTTGCTAACAGCTGGTTCCCCACTTAGCAGGACCGATCTCTTGGCACAGAGTACCTAGGAACTCAACCTGGAGTCACGAGAAAAAGAGAAATGTCTTAGGCCCCTTTCACACTGGGGCGGTTTGCAGGCGCCATTGCGCTAAAAATAGCGCCTGCAAACCGACCCTAAACAGCGGCTGCTGTTTCTCCAGTGTGAAAGCCCGAGGGCTTTCACACTGGAGCGGCGCGCTAGCAGGACCGCTCCAAAAGTCCTGCTAGCCGCATCTTTGGAGCAGTGAAGGAGCGCTCAAATCAATGGGACAGCGCGGCTATACCGCCCGCAATGCGCCTCTGCAGAGGCGCTTTTCAGGGGTTTTTAACCCTTTTTTGGCCGCTAGCGGGGGTTAAAACCACACCGCTAGCAGCCGAACACCGCCGCAATTCGGACGGTAAATCGCCGATACAAATATCATCCAGGGCTGCACTGCTTTCTCTTCCCAGTTCTCCCTGGCTTTCCCCCGTGCTTTCCTCCTCTCCCCCTGGTCCCCCCACCCCTTCATAGAAAGGACAGACAAAACGATCACGAAACCCTCTGCCGCCGAGCACCCCCCCCCCGCAGTCGCCGTCAGGCAAGACCACGGCTGCGGCCTAGCACCATCGGGCATCGGTCCCCCTACAGGCGCATCCCCTGCTCCAGCACAGTGCCCAGCTCACCAGCCGCCACCCGCCGCACTCGGCATCACCTCCACCCGCAGCTGCCGTCAGGAAAGTCCCCGGCTGCGGCCTAGTTGCGGCCGGACACCGCCTTAACTTAAGTATCCCCTCTCCTACAGCCGGACCTTCAGTAAGCCGCTTCCCCCCCCCCGGGTCCAGAGCCAAGCCTAGGCGCCAGAGGGCTCCCGAAGCAGCACTAGCAGCTTCCTGGCCCGACAGGATAGTCTGCGGCTTCGGCCTAGCCCCGGCGGCCATCTTGAGCCACCCAGCCTCGGCCCTTAACACCCTCTCCCGACCCCCTTGGATCACTCCGACCCGGTAAACCACCGGATGGCACCCCCTCACTAACCAAGTGCCCGTGTCCCCCACTGGATCACTCCCAAAAGGCTGCCAGGAGGACGAAGCAAAGATCCGGCCTGGCAAGCAGCGGCCATCTTGGTACACCCAGGAGTTGGCCTCAATCACTGACACACTAAAAAAAAAAAAAAAAAAAACTTTTTTTCTCTCATTCTATATATCCTACTGATATTGCCCCCCCCCCTCCCTCCCACCCCACCACTATTCTTCACAAAACCTCTAAAAACGCTTTCTCCACTCATTACGGTTCTTCCCCACCCGTCGCACTCAGGCTACCCAACCTACAGCTCCGACCACCGCTACTGCGCCATCTTCCCAGATCCTCACACACGGTCGAGCAAAACGGACGTTGTAACAGGACCCCTAACCTCATCGCCTCACAGAGCAATCCACACACATGGTCTAGCGTAACGGACGTGTGTGACAGGAGCTCTGACCTCACCGCTGCACAGAGCAATCCACACACATGGTCCAGGGGAACGGACGTGTGTGGCAGGAGCTCTGACGTCACCGCTGCACAGAGCAATCCACATGCACGGTCAAGGGTAACGGACGTGTGTGGCAGGAGCTCTGGCCATCCAGGGCCCTCCCTAGACTCCTCCATTTTCGCTCCCCTAACAAACGTAAACCTGATGACCTGGGGCTTTCCCTGGACCACACTCTTCCCCAGCTCAGATCACCCAGCTCACCATCACGTTGTCCGCAGCCGCTGACTGCCCCCTGCCGCCATCTGGGCACCCGCCTCTAGACTACTAGACCTGCAGGACAGACAGCGACTGCGGCTTAACTCCGACCATCCCATCACCCTCTCCCCATTTCGCTCTCCAGCGGGCCCATGTGTGGTGACCTGGTAAGCACACTGGGGCACCACCTACCTCTAGGAAGTTGATCCAGGGTTTACCCGATCGCCTCTCGAGGGGTCAGGAAGGAATTTTCCCCTGCTGTAGCAATTGGCCTGACTCGGCTGGGGTTTTTCGCCTTCCTCTGGACCAACAGGGGGGAGGTTAGGTCATTGGGCCCTATTCACCATCCCACCACCTTTTTTTTTCTTCCTATCATGTGCAACTTTAAATACTCAGCGGACACCCTCCAGAGGCTAAGGAATACTGCCTCAACATTACCAACCTCCACCCAAAAAATACTACGAAAAGAACAACTGCTAAGGATCAATCGACAATCGACTATCAAAAACACGAAAACACCACTTCAACTACAACATATAGCTTGCGCCCTGATCAACACCAGATCGGCAGTCAAGCACAGACAGGAAATTCACGACTTCATCACGCAAAACGACATAGATTGCCTCTTTATCACGGAAAGCTGGCTAACACCTGACTGTAACACCATCCTAACAGAATTGGTGCCTGAGAACTACTCCATCCTAACAGAGCATAGAACAGGACAAAGAGGAGGAGGCCTAGCAGTGATCTTCAAATCTCACCTCTCTATCATCAAACCAACTCTACAGAACTCACTGCCGTTCATGGAGACACTCACTCTGCAACTCCAAACAACACCCCAGGACACCATTCACATACTGCTATGCTACAGACCGCCAGGACCAAAGACAAATCTCCTCACACCCTTTACCGAATTCATCTCGACATACACTTTAAAAACCAAAAACTTCCTATTACTCAGGGACTTCAATCTCTGGGCTAACTCCACTCAGGACCCCATCGCCACCTCCTGCATCAACCAATTGGAAGAATTAGGTCTGCAGCAACTGATAAATGCCCCCACGCATGGATCGGGTCACATTCTGGACCTCATCTTCAAACAAAATCTGGACATCAACACAGTGGACAACATGTCGTTACCATGGACGGATCACCACGCTATCAAATTTAAACTTACCACCAACACCATCTCCCAAAAATCAGAACACTCAATAACAACAAAATGGACAAGATCTCAGAAGAAATAACACTCGGAACTCTTCAAAACTACTCTATCAAATAAAATAGGAACGCAAAATCTCAACCACTCAACGGAACAAACACTCAACTCCTTAAACAAAGCATTACTACAAACAGCAGACACAGTTGCTCCGAGACGCAGGGCCCTCATTCGCAGAAACAACTCCGGCTGGTTTAATGACACTCTTACCCTACTTAAGCAAGAACGCAGAAGAGCCAAAGGAGCCTGGAGAAGAAACCCAACTAAGGAAAACCACATTAATTACAAAGCACTCACTAAGAAATATCACAAAGCAATTTTCAAAGCAAAAAAGGAACATTTCCCAAACACCATCAAAAAAGGCCTAAACCGACCTCGTGAACTCTTCAAACTAGTAACTCAAACTATGAACCCCACCTGCCTAGAACCTTCAGCAAACGAAACACAAGAGTTCTGTAATGAGCTATCGGACTTTTTTATCGACAAAATCGAAAGCATTCGAGAATCAATTCAACAGAAAAAAACAACCAACCCTGCTCTGCCAAAGCAAATAGAGGAAATCAATATGAACACTATACAATTGACAAAATTTTCGCTGGTCCCGATCACCATCGACACCACCAAAAATATAATCAGAAGCCTCAGAGACAGCACATCTCCAAATGACATAATCTCTACAAAACTCCTGAAAGAATGTACCGACATTTTAGCACCCACCATAACACACCTCGTAAATCAATCATTCAAAGAAGGTATTGTTCCAATCTCTCTCAAGCAAGGCATAATCAAACCCCTCCTAAAGAAACCCAACCTGGACCCCAAAGACCCAAACTACCGCAGACCGGTAACAAGCCTCAACACCATCTCCAAGATCATGGAGAAAGCAGTAGTACAACAGCTACAACTCTATTTGGACACCCACAAACTCTTGGATCCACTACAATCAGGCTTCCGCCCAGGCCATGGCACAGAAACAGCACTTCTTAAAATATGGGATGACACCCTCAAAGCAGCAGATGATGGAGAATCATGTCTCCTGGTGCTGCTGGACCTCAGTGCAGCGTTCGACACAGTAGACCACAAAACTCTACTCATTCGCCTTAAAGAAGTAGCCGGAGTCGCAGACCCTGACCTACACTGGTTCGCATCCTTCCTAGACAATCGTTCCCAGACAGTGAAACTAGGAGCCTTCACCTCTGAAACTCGCACAATTTCTTGCGGAGTCCCCCAAGGATCACCCCTGTCACCCGTGCTCTTTAACATCTACCTCCGCCCACTCCTCAAAATCATCAGCAAACAGGGCCTGTGCTACCACTCATATGCTGACGACACCCAACTCTACTTTCGTATCACCGGGAAAAAAGACCAATATCACGGATTGGAAACCTGTCTCACATTGATCGATGAATGGATGACTGAGAATTCCCTCAAACTCAACGGATCCAAAACAGAACTCCTTCTCCTCCACGCAAACCGAAAGACAAAAACTAAGACTTCTTGGACACTCCCCACTATCCTTGGACAGACCGTTACCCCGAGCACCAAAGTCAAAAGTCTCGGAGTCATCTTTGACTCGGAGATGTCGATGGACGCACAAATTGGATCAGTAGTCAGCGGAGCTCACCATCTCCTCCGTCTACTACGTAGACTCATCCCCTTCATCCCAAAAGAGGATACAGCAGTAGTAGTTGGAACAATTATCAACTCCCGACTCGATTACGCAAACGCCCTCTACCTCGGACTACCCAAATACCAGATTTCGCGCCTACAAGTCATCCAGAACACGGCTGCCAGGCTGGTAACGGGAAAAAAACCTTGGGAATCCATCACCCCATCACTGAGGACCCTTCATTGGCTAACCGTAAAGGATCGGATCACATTCAAGACCCTCTGTCTCACCCACAAGTGCACACAGGGAAACGCTCCACAATATCTATGCGAGAAGATAAAACACTACACCCCCAATCGCAATCTCCGATCAACTAACCAAAACCTCCTTCACATCCCCAAGTCCCGCTACAAATCAAAGGGAGAACGAAGATTTGCAGTCCAAGGACCACGGCTATGGAACGCTCTACCCACCAACATCCGCATGGAAGAAAACCACCGGGCCTTCAGGAAAAAACTTAAGACCCACCTATTCTGAAGGGTCAGGATGTCACTGGATGCAAAGCGCCTTGAGGCGATTTAGTTCGCATTTGTAGCGCTATACACGTTATTCACTCACTCACTCACTCACTCACTTTACCGTCACCGCACCTCCCGCCCCAGTGTGAAAGGGGCCTTAGGGACCCCAGGAAGAACAAGCATTGAGTTATAGAGGAGTGTGTTTCCTGTATCCAATAGTAACATACTGGACTTTGTCACTGGGAATGAGGTGATGGGACTACTGCACTGGTGGAGATTGGTACAATCTCCGGGGTACCGGCTCATAAATGCTGCAAATCTGGAGGGAGAACTGTTCTCTAACAGAAATTATGTCTGAAGTGCTTAATGTTAACAGTGTAAGAAGTATGGCCACGGATTACAAGGAGTTAACTGTGCAAGTGTACAGCTTGCTTCCGAATCTGGAGTCCTGCCTTAGTGTTGATTTTACATAACCGCAGCTGCTGCCTAAGATTTAGGTATTAGCGAGTGCAGTTCCACGGTGTCCCCACTAGGGCGCCTAAAGCCCCACCCATACGCATAGCAAACTTAATGCACCTATACACAGAGTCAGAGCCATAAAGGTGCACATTGGGAATTGGCGTTTTGGTGCCCAGTGGCAGTACAGGAGTTTCGAAAATTGCTAAGTGGTCGTCAACTCTTGTGATCCGTAACCAGTTCTGTTTCCTCATCTAAACCCTGACCCAGCCTTCTCTGTGACCCTAGGCTTGATCCTAGTCCTCTGTTATTGACTTTGTCTTGTGACTCAAACTCATCTTCTATCTGCTGATTCACTACTGACTTTGCTAATTTGATACTGACCTTGGCTTGACTCCTGACTCGGCCTCTATTGCCTGATTCTGCCTGCCGGACCATTCTCCGGAATCCCACATCTGCAAGTTACTAGATGGCCCTCTGCAGGGATTACAGCCCTGTGTAGACCATTCCTGCACAACACAGAGCATCTTCTGTCTGGATTCTTTTACAGGCTTCCATACCACTCCGTGCCCTGCTGTACTCTGCTATCAACTCCAAGAGGAATGGAACAGAAGGTGCAAGGGAAGCCCTCTCATCAGCTCTGCCTCCATAGCAGTACAACCCAACAGGTTATGGTGAAGTGATCCGAAAAGAACCAAAAATCCTTCACTGAACCAATGCATGGCACTGCAAAGCCTTCTTGGAGGAGAATCTGTCAGGTTTCAATGGTAGTGAAGCCTTGTAGAATGCCAACCTGGGGTTCCCCAGGATGCAGAGTCTAAACCCCAGTCTGCTTTTTCACCAGGGGTCCCTTGATGGTGGGTATGGACTTGCAGCAAGCTGGAACCAGGTTGCGCCCCCCAGATACACCCAGCTGATGATACGGAGACCATGCTGTGTGCAGAATACAGATGGCAGGAGACAGAAGAGGATCCGGGAAACAAGCCAAAGTCAGGGCTTGCGGCAGACGAGCACAGAAGACTAAGCCGGGGTCGGTACACGGAAAGTCAGACAGAATACATGAAACACTAGGTGCACAGGAGCTCAGAGCACTAGGAACTTGCTCAGGCTGCACCGAGCATGTCTTATGTAGCGGGGTGCCCAAATTTAACCCCACTATGTACCCAAATTTAGGGGAAGGTTTGAGCTGTAGTTGGGCTCAGACCACCTTAATTGTTAGGACCTTCTGTTTTACACCGCAGGTAGTATACTGGTGTATAGTTCCCTGTGGCCTGTAGGTGGCACTGCCATAATGAGCCAGGGTTGAACCGCTGGTATAGTGCTGTGCCTTGGGTGTCCTCTCTCGGCGGCGGTACAGTAGGCGTGGTCAACCTGCTGTGCATGCCAGGAGAGGATATAAAAGGGGCAGACGCTACCTGTAGGGGGTTTCTTGGTCGTGGGGTTCCGGTTCGAGCCCAGGGGGCCATCGTGGAGTGTGATACCTGGCCCTCCTGGCCAGGGGCCCACGTGCGCATCAGTCCCAGGCACCTTTAGCCCTGGGGCTGCAGCAACAGCCTTGGACCCAGCACCTTTAGCTGGGGCCTGTGTCCTGGAAGGAGAAATCCCAGGGTGCCTCTGGCATGGGGACCCGTTCTGAGATGAGAAAGCCGGGGGAGGACCTTTCTGAAGGACCGGTGAAAAGTTCACTGAGAAAGAAGGGGCCGGTAACTCTCTGGTGGTATGAGATCCATCCAACACTAGAGGATTGGGATTAACGGTTCTGTGGCAGAGAATCTCCTAGTCGCATCTAAAGGGGAAAACTAAAGAAACGTCCGAGCATCACTTTGACTGCTAGGATCCGCTTTCATAGGGAACTATCCGGGTGAGCTAAGCCTACTTGAGGAACGAGTAGTGAATTAATAATTATTCTTGTGCCTGGACTCCTATCCAAACTCTTGCTGTCCTGTCTTCTATCCACCCTTTTCTATCCAATGACTTTGCATATAAAGAAATAAACTCTACGTTGGAGTTTACTACTGGTGTGGACCTTGGAGTTACTTGGGGATATAAAGACTTGTCCTTACATTCTAATGCCGCGTACACACAACCGTTTTTCATGATGAGAAAAATGACATTTTTTAATTTGGTCATTAAAAACGATGGTGTGTGGGCTCCAGAGCATTTTTCACGACGTGAAAAATGACCATTAAATACTTGGAACATGCTCTAATTTTTCTCGTCGTTTTTCACGTCGTCGTTTTTCTCGTCATGAAAAACGGTCGTGTGTAGGCTTTAACGATGTGAAAAAAACACGCATGCTCAGAAGCAAGTTATGAGACGGGAGCGCTCGTTCTGGTAAAACTAACGTTCGTAATGGAGATAGCACATTCGTCACATTGTAACGGACTGAAAAGCACGGAGACTGAAAAGCGCGAATCGTCTCTCACCAAACTTTACTAACACAAGTCTAGCGCACTCACCCCAGACTTTACCTGCTTTTATTTCTTTACTTGGCTCCTCCGCAGGAAAAGAATGAGGCACACCGCACCAGCAGCCCGTACCCTCCTGGATGAGGAGGTTGAGCGGCGTTGGTTTTCGGGTCTGCCTGCCTCTAGTGTTAGAATCCTCGCGAGCTGATCTCGTCTCTGCATTAGCCAGAGACAAGTCCTTAATTCTCCCCAGTAAAGTAACTGTCCACACCAACTGAGAGTCCAACCT
Source organism: Rana muscosa (assembly GCA_029206835.1). NCBI lineage: Eukaryota > Metazoa > Chordata > Amphibia > Anura > Ranidae > Rana > Rana muscosa. The sequence goes on along the minus strand of CM055121.1, from coordinate 304,809,203 downwards.
TTGTATTTATTTCACCACGGATAACAAATAGTCTCTATGAGAGCAGACAGGTTGATACGAGACACAGGTCAGATAAGGTGGGAGGAGGTCCAGGCACAAACTCAATTCAGGTTTCTCTTACTGTTCTGCTTTCACAAACAGATTTGGACGTACGGTCTCTGCCACAGACCTGGTGAATATGAAAAGTCACTGCCACTGACCTGGTGAACAGTGCCTTGCCCTATTTGGTCTCTGCCACAGACCTGGTGAACAGGGCCTTGCCCTATTTGGTCTCTGCCACAGACCTGGTGAATATGAAAAGTCACTGCCACTGACCTGGTGAACAGTGCCTTGCCCTATTTGGTCTCTGCCACAGACCTGGTGAACAGGGCCTTGCCCTATTTGGTCTCTGCCACAGACCTGGTGAATATGAAAAGTCACTGCCACTGACCTGGTGAACAGTGCCTTGCCCTATTTGGTCTCTGCCACAGACCTGGTGAATATGAAAAGTCACTGCCACTGACCTGGTGAACAGGGCCTTGCCCTATTTGGTCTCTGCCACAGACCTGGTGAACAGGGCCTTGCCCTATTTGGTCTCTGCCACAGACCTGGTGAACAGGGCCTTGCCCTATTTGGTCTCTGCCACAGACCTGGTGAACAGGGCCTTGCCCTATTTGGTCTCTGCCACAGACCTGGTGAATATGAAAAGTCACTGCCACTGACCTGGTGAACAGTGCCTTGCCCTATTTGGTCTCTGCCCCAGACCTGGTGAACAGGGCCTTGCCCTATTTGGTCTCTGCCACAGACCTGGTGAACAGGGCCTTGCCCTATTTGGTCTCTGCCCCAGACCTGGTGAACAGGGCCTTGCCCTATTTGGTCTCTGCCCCAGACCTGGTGAACAGGGCCTTGCCCTATTTGGTCTCTGCCACAGACCTGGTGAACAGGGCCTTGCCCTATTTGGTCTCTGCCACAGACCTGGTGAACAGGGCCTTGCCACATTTGGTCACTGCCACTGACCTGGTGTGCGTAGAGTCACTGCCGCTATCACCTACAGAACATGCACTGCCTTCTTGGAGAAACTTGGCCCATGTAAAGGAGAAGAACCTCCCTCCGGAGAGTTACCAGAGGCCCCCACTGTCACCACGACTCTGCGCTGGGTCTTCAGAAGGGGTCACCTCCCTGGCCTCCTCGATCCTGGATATGGGTCCCCTCGCAAGGCGGCACCCTGGGAGCCCTCAATCCCCGGCAGAACCCAGCCGAAGGTGCTGAGCTCGGGGCCTCAGAAATAGTACCTCACCCCAGACCGAAGGTGTCTGGGATGGAACAGGAACTCGGCCTCCGGGCCTAGGGCACCCGGAGACGACACACGCACCACCCAGGCTCAAGGTGCCTGGGTGCGAACCCCGCTGGAAGATGGCCGCCCCTTTTTATACCCTCTCCCGACAGGCACAGCAGGTTCCCCGCCGTACTGCTGCTGAGAAGGGACAAGAAAAGGCACAACCTTGTAACAGTGGTTCAACCCTGGCCCACGGCAAGAGCGCCACCTGTAGGCCACAGGGAACAGCACACCAATACTATCTCCCAAGGACAGAAATGGTCTAAGAAACCTAACAATTAGTGTATCTGAGCCTAACTACCACTCAGATACTCCCCTTAAATATAGCACCCCGCTACACAAGGATAAGCAAAAGCAGCCCAAAGGGTGGCGCCATCAGAATGGAACTTCCCCTTTATAGTGCCGTTGTACGTGTTGTACGTCACCGCGCTTTGCTCAAGCATTTTTTTTCACGATAGTGTGTAGGCAAGACAGGCTTGGGAAGAATCACATTGAGAAAAACGTTGTTCTTTTCAATGACATTAAAAACGTCCGTGTGTACGCGGCATAAGAGACGGGAACCAACGTAATGGAGAACCTTGCTGCAGGACCCTAGTTTATGACACCGCTCAACCTCTTCACACAAGAGGGTACGGGCACATAGCATGGTGTGCCTTTCCTGCAAGTGAGCCAAAGGCAGGTAAAGGATCCGTGTGCTACACTTATATAAGGAAGCAAACTGGGAGGCAGGCCAGCAAGTGATGGAAGTGAAAAGGATATAAATCCACAGTAGCCCAGATAGCAAGTAACTTGCCACAAATTTGTGTCAGTGTTGAATTATAAGTCTTGTTGACTTGCTGCACATTTTCACTGACAAGTTGTACACTTGCAGAGCACTTGAAGCACAAGTTCTAGTTCACACTTTTCCAATTTGCAGCAAATTTGCGTGGCACGTCTCTAGCAAGAGCAAAGTTGCAGTGGTGAGTCTACAGCAAGGGCTCTACAAGTCTACAGCATGAAAATTCAGCCACACTGCCCCCCTGTGGTGGGATGACAATTGCACAGGATAACTGAACCAGAATTTGCAGCAGACTTGCAAAATGTTTGAATAGAAAGTTGATCTGGAGTCATGCAATGCAGACTTGCTGCAATTGTGTGTAGCGGCCTCACCCCGTCTCCTTTTTCTAGGGGTATGTCACACGACAGGGTGAGATGCGCTACGGCCCATGTCCTCCCCATGGCTGTGGGTGAGGTGAAGGCCAGTATCAGTATCTTCCTCGGGCCTATGTGCTTTAGTTATGAAACTCAGTCCCGCTATGCTTTATTGTAAGCTCCACAATAAACAGTGCTTCTGTAGCCAATCTGGTTGGAACATTTTCTTAACAGCCTGATACGGTGGGATGAGCAGGTCGAGGCACTATCCTAACTTCAATCTAAACCACTGTGATTTCACCAGCGATTATCATAGCCTTGATTAGCACAGAACATAGAACTTGTGAGTCTCTACCAGCAACTCAAGAGAACGTATTTTAAGAGTACCTTCGCTGCGTTGCGGCCCCTATCAGGGGAAGATGTCCCTCTAAGGGAGTTACCGGAGGCCCATCCGTCACCGGGTTGATGCTGCTCCGGACTCTCCGGACGGGTGACCTCCCCGGCCTCCTCACCTCAGATGCGGGTCCCGTCCACCTCGGGGACCCTCGGATCACTTCGCCCTTGCGGGACCCAGTCGATGTTACTGGGCCCCAGGCCTACGATCTAGTACCTCACCCCAGGCTGAAGGTGCCTGGAATGGACTCCAACTCCATTCCGGCCAGGCCTAGGGCGCCTGGGCCAGAACTCCAAACCGCCAGCACCCAGGCCTAAGGTGCCTGGGTGCGTGAAGAGAAGATCCTCGAAGACCTTGTGGCGAGGGCGTCTCCCCCTTTTATCCCCTCCCATCGACACCACGGCAGGTTCCCCGCCCTCGCCGTACCGTCTCCGGAAAGGGACAAAAAGGGTAGCACTGTGGTAGTGATTCTACCTTGAGCCTGCGGGTACACCGCCACCCACAGGCCAGGGAGAATAATACACCACCCAATCCTCCATGAATACAAAGGGGTCCAAAACCTCTCACAATTACACACCTGGGTCATACTACCACCCAGGTGTACCCCAACTAAATTTAAAGACCCCGCTACATGTGCATCAAACTTGTGAAGCCGGGCAAGTCTAGCAATAGCTTAGCAAGTCATTTTCAAACTTGCAGCCCAGTTGCTTGCTATCTGGGTAGAGCCGACAATGCCCATAGAGGAGCGAATGTGAATGAAACCAGAAGATCTACCAGAACCACTTTAGCAACAAGGTAAGACTTTCACAAACAGAAATCTGCAGACTAGACTGTGACAGAGAAGGTATCTACATGTAGCACACATGCAAGGCCAACTCTCCCTCATGGTCGGGCTATATGCCGTCATCTTGGAGGCTTTCAGGTTCTGCAGGTTAAGGGTTGCATGAAGCCTAATAGCACAACTCACTTATCTGACTTTACACTTGATCATTTGGTGGAGGGGGGAATTATGGTATGGGGGGGGGGGGAGGGGGGATTATGGTGTGTTTTTTTTTTTTCAGGGGTTGGGTTTGGCCCCTTTGTTCCAGTAAAGAGAACTCCTTGGGCATCAGCATACCAAGACATTTTGGAAATGTTATGCTCCCAACTTAGTGGGAGCAGTTTGGGGACGGCCCCTTCCTGTTCCAACATGACTGCTCACCAGTGCACAAGGCAAGGTCCATAAAGACATGGATGAGCGAATTTGGGGTGGAGGAGCTTGACAGGCCTGCACAGAGTCCTGACCTCAACCCAATAGAACACCTTTGGGATGAATTAGAGTGGAGACTGCGAGCCAGGTCTCAAGCTGTTATAGCTGCAAATGGTGGGTCAACTCAATATTGAACCCTATGGACTAAGACTGGTGTAGCAGTACCCCCGTAGGGGCTGCTGAAAGTTGTGCCCCCCCCGTCACCCTGCCCAGCCCAGTATTGACTTGACTTCCCAATCACCTTGGAGACAATGAACAGTCCATGTGCTTGTTTTTGTATTTTGTTTGAGGGATTTGAACTTGGATAGGGATGGAAATATATGGGATGCCCAGTAGAACAGCAATTGGTTGATTGAATATCAATCCGTTGGGACAACTATACACACTTAGCTACTCCAGTCTCCTCCAGCACATCTATTGCTTGTAGACTGTCACTCTCTCTCTCTCTCTCTCCTGCACAACACCTAACTCCAGGCACAGCTAGCACATGGTTAGGCCCAACACTGACTCAGTCAGGCCTCAGCAACTGCCTTTTGCAGACAGGGACCGCGGGTCCCTTTTAGTGCAGCAAAAATAGAATCAAAATTCTTTAGTGCTAGCTGGCCTAAGGTGGTGGACTACTGCTCCCAGTAAGTCCTCTTCAGGCCCTGCCAGCCCTCCTGGCTGCAGCTGCCCGACTTCACTGTCCTTACTGCTAGCTCTGCATCCATCCCAAACTGCACACTCCCAGTATTCTCAGGCATGCCTCTCCAGTCCTCCCGACTATGCCTGTCACTCACCAGCCCCCCTGGCCTCACACACACCGGTGGTTCCCTCCTGAAGACTTGCCCGGCAGTACTAGCTCCTGCTGTCCTCTCTGACTCCTCTCTGTGCCTCCTGTTCAGATCCCCCATGTGTTCTTGATGGGATCCGTCCTGCACCCGAGTCCCAGGCCCAAGGTTACCCCCCCATACTGGAGAGCTCCCTCAAAGGCCCCGAAAGCCTAATTCTCCAGCCTCAGTTCTTCCACCTGACAACTCCTCCCCAGCTGGGCTGACTCCAAATATATCAAGCTGAGATGCAACGCACGGCGGAGTGACGTCACGACCGGCATGCGTTGCGTCTCAGCTAGACTCTGAGCTTGTGTTCCAGCCCTCTCCCTGGCTTACTACAGCGACAACCCGGAACACATCCTACACGGACATTACAACCGCTTTCGCTCCACACAAACAGATGTCTGATAGTCTCTGAGACCACCAACCAGCGGAGCCTGATGGTCGTTTGGACCTGAATGTGCCTTTTATAGTAATCCTAAAAGTGAGTGCTTTGATGCATTTGTAATTAAAGTGTAACCGTTTTAAACTCAGTGGCGCCTTTCTTCTGTTTTTCCTACTCACAAAAGGAGCTAAGGTAAAGGCTTTTCTGACAGTTGAGCCGGAACTCTTGGCACCTGCCGACAGGACTTGATGACAGAGAGGGTCAGACGATACCTCAAAAGTCTGGATGGCGGACGTGTTTCTGGGGCGCACCCCTTTCTTCAGAGCCTAGGTGATCCATGGCGTCAGCCATCCAGACTTTTGAGGTATCGTCTGACCCTCTCTGTCATCGAGGCGTGTCGGCAGGTGCCAAGAGTTCCAGCTCAACTGTCAGAAAAGCGTTTACCTTAGCTCCTTTTGTGAGTAGGATCGTTGCTTTTTATCTGTTTTTTAATAAAACTTGTATGTGGTAATGCACTAGGTCGGTGCGCCCTCCTTTTTTCTTCCTTTCTCTAACCTAAGAGGTGCCATAGTGGAGATTCAGGTGAATTTTTCTGTTTTTGGGGGGTTTTTTTTTGGGGTGGGTGCGGGCGGCTTGGGAACAGGGTGTTTCGTTTTGCGTTTTTTTTTTTAACCAGAAAATGGTTTTAAAGTAGAGGTTGTGCTTCCAGAATTTGGAAAGCCCACCAATGGCATTGCACAGGTACCTAAAGGGTAAGTTTCCTTCCCTGTCTTGTCACATACGATGCTCATTCCCGAGCCCCCCCCCCATCCCTCCGAAATCACCTCTGCTCTCCTCCCCGCTTCATTCACACGCTATTCATCTCCCATTTGTACTGATAACATTTTATTATTCATTTTCCTTCTGACGCGGCTCCCGTGGTATTTCGTGACATTCGACGGAATCCAGAAATAATCCTTGGCGTACCGCGTCGCGCACGGAAATGGGACGAATGGCTTAGACTCATTCCCAGAATTTCTTTTTTAACTCCCTTTAAAAGGGGATAATGTTGGTGACCGCCCGCGCATGCTCGCCATCGGCGTAGACTGACTGTGAAATAGGTATTCTTTTCCCCTCGGTAATTCTGGCGGAGATTATGAAAATACCAGTATGGATAAATATATGCTATTGAAAAAATAAAAGCATTAAGGACGTTTTCAGTAAACTCGAAGGGCTTATGTGATATTACGACTGGAAAGGGTGGTATTTGCGGGATTATGGCGAATGGCACGGCAAAGCCCAACAATATTGCATCTAAATGTAAATCAATTGGCTGGCTTTTAAAGGAGACTTCCATTATAATGACTTCAAGTGGAACTCCAGCCAGAATTTTTGTTGTCTTTTAGCTTTGGATAGATCCCCAAGGGGAAGATTTACAATCATGTTGTGTTGTGTCGTCGCCGCTGTCTGTATGTAAGCAGCGGTCTTTCTGCAGATGTCCAACGTGCTCCCTGCCCAGTCAGAGCTACAGCTCTCCAAACTGCATAAAGGCTCCTTGCTAATCTGAAGTGTTAATAAACCCTCCATGGAGAAAATACAATGTAACAGTATTAAAGTGTTACTCAATCCGGGAGCCTGCAATCACTATATCTGATCTCCCCAGGACTCTGCAGTCACTATATCTGATCTCCCCAGGACTCTGCAATCACTATATCTGATCTCCCCAGGATCCTGCATTCACTATATCTGATCTCCTCAGGACTCTGCATTCACTATATCTGATCTCCCCAGGACTCTGCAATCACTATATCTGATCTCCTCAGGACTCTGCATTCACTATATCTGATCTCCCCAGGACTCTGCATTCACTATATCTGATCTCCTCAGGACTCTGCAGTCACTATATCTGATCTCCCCAGGACTCTGCAGTCACTATATCTGATCTCCCCAGGACTCTGCAGTCACTATATCTGATCTCCCCAGGAGCCTGCAGTCACTATATCTGATCTCCCCAGGACTCTGCAGTCACTATATCTGATCTCCCCAGGACTCTGCAGTCACTATATCTGATCTCCCCAGGAGCCTGCAGTCACTATATCTGATCTCCCCAGGACTCTGCATTCACTATATCTGATCTCCTCAGGAGCCTGCAGTCACTATATCTGATATCCCCAGGACCCTGCATTCTCTATATCTGCTCTCCCCAGGAGCCTGTATTCACTATATCTGATCTCCCCAGGACTCTGCATTTACTATATCTAATCTCCCCAGGAGCCGAGCCTGCAGTCACTATATCAGCTCTCCCCAGGACTCTGCATTCACTATATCTGATCTCCCCAGGACTCTGCAGTCACTATATCTGATCTCCCCAGGACTCTGCAGTCACTATATCTGATCTCCCCAGGAGCCTGCATTCACTGTATCTGCTCTCCCCAGGAGCCTGCAGTCACTATATCTGGTCTCCCCAGGAGCTTGCAGTTACTATATCTGCTCTCCCCAGGAGCCTGCAGTCACTATATCTGGTCTCCCCAGGACTCTGCATTCACTATATCTGGTCTCCCCAGGACTCTGCATTCACTATATCTGCTCTCCCCAGGACTCTGCATTCACTATATCTGCTCTCCCCAGGAGCCTGCAGTCACTATATCTGCTCTCCCCAGGAGCCTGCAGTCACTATATCTGCTCTCCCCAGGAGCCTGCAGTCACTATATCTGCTCTCCCCAGGAGCCTGCAGTCACTATATCTGCTCTCCCCAGGAGCCTGCAGTCAGGGCCGCCATCAGGAATTCTGGGGCCCCTTACACAGCTTCAGGCATGGGCCCCCTGGAGCAGAAGACCAGGGGGTGTGCTGCCACCGCAAATTGACAAGCGGGGGGGGCAGCCGCGAATTGAGAAGCGGAGGGTGGGAGGGTGCCACGAATTGAGAAGCAGGGAGGTGCTGCCGCCGCAAATTGTTGAGGTCGGGGGGGCTTTGGGTGCTGACAAACAAAAAAAAAGGGGGGTTGCCATTCGGAGCCCTGGGGACCTCTGGGCCCCTTACAAAAAAAAATTATTTCTAAAAAAAAAAATATTTTTATTTAAAAAAAAAGGGAGGGGGGTTACCATTCGGGGCCCTGGGGACCTCCGGGCCTCTGGAGACCACTGGGCCCCTTACAAAAAATTAATAAAAAACGAAAGAACAAAAAAAAGGGGGGGGTTGCCATCCGGGGCCCTGGGGACCTCTGGGCCCCTTACAAAAAATAAATAAAAATAAATAAATAAAATATTCTTGCGGCCGACGGGAGCAACAGGGAGCTCTCCGCTTCGGATTCCTCCTCAAATTCAGATTCTGAGTCTGACGTTGACTACGAGCCTGTCCTAAGCAGTGGAACACTGACAGCCTCAGAGGAGGATGAAAGCCCGCCCGCCTGACAAAGGCGTTCTGGTGAGGAGGCAGTGCCATCCATCCACCAGCTCGGCAAGAAAGGCCACGTACCAGTTAGGTCCCATGCCAGCCTTCCCTATTCCTTTCAGAACCCCTTGTGGCTTCCTCCTAATTCAGGAGAAGCTAACATTCCCCCTTTCACTGCCCAGCCAGGAGTCCAGGTGGACACAAAAAATGTTTCCCCGATTGACTTTTTCCATTTAATTTTTACTGAGGACATGCTTGCATCAATTGTGGCCCAGTGCAACCTATATGCACAACAATTCATAGCAAGTAACCCAACGTCCAATTATGCCCGTCCCTATGAGTGGAGAGCCCTAACAGTGGAGGAGTTCTGTATGGGGCTAAACAAAAAAAAATGAATTATGTTCATATTGGTCAACCCTCCCCATCTACCACATGCCCATCTTTTCCTCAGTAATGCCCAGAACCAGATATCTCATGATTATGAGATTCCTACACTATAACGATAATACCCAGTGCCCTCCGCGAAATGACCCAAATTTTGATAAGCTTTATAAAATTCAGCCACTACTAAATTATTTTTCTGAAATCTCCCCCCAGTTGTTTACTGCAGGCCAACCCATATGCGTGGATGAGCCACTTATCAAATTTTCTACTCCCAATAGTGTGATACCGTTTTTATACATAGCTTTATTGATAAAAGGTATGCAAAAGGGGTACTCACATTTTTTACAAATCAAAAACGCATAGAAGTGCAAACAGTACTAACTGGGAAGTGTTGCGATCCTGTGCTGCCTCCGCTCTACCGGTTTCGTCGTACTGACGTCAATAGACAACACTGAACAGCGCCATAACTACTCCCTCATTCCTCTTTCAATCATTTACTACACTCAGGTGGTAGTAATTAGTAGAGGCAGCAGTTCTTTTGTTTGTCTGGTCTTTTCTGGCAGTACTTATCTCCATTGCGCGGTTTCATATACACTCAAAGGTTTGCAGTTGTGCCATACTCTTTCCATTTTCCGATGATGGATTGAACAGAGCTCCGTGAGATGTTCAAGGCTTGGGATATTTTTTTATATCCTAACCAGTGGCAGTCCGTCCATACAGGGCGCACAGGCGCCGCCCCACCATCCGTGCGTCCGGCCCCCTAATCTACATATTAGGGAGCCGGACTATGGATTCCAATGAGGGGGGTATTTTTTTGAAGCACATGATTAGAGCCAGAGGCTCTAATAGGCTTAAAAAAAGGGTGGGCTCGGGGCGCAGAGCACTGCGCTCCGAGCCCACCCAGTTGTGTGACGATAGCGAATGAATTTTCACTATTTTTACACTAAAGTTCCCCTCCGCCAATCAGGAGGCAGGTCGTGTTTCCAGATTGGCCAAAGCGTCAGGCGATCCTATTGGATGCCTAGCGCTTAGGCGGAGGAGACACATGGCAGAGGAAGCTGCTGTAGGAGCGGACACCGGACCCGCTGCCCGCACCGCGCCGCACGCAAGGCGGGCGGACTGTGCTGGAGGACACCACAGCCCGCCACCTTGATCGGGTAAGTGCCAGATCGCCGGCCGCCCCGGTAGGAGGGGTGGTAGTGCCACACCGCCCGGGGGGGTTGATTGTTTGCCGCCCCCCCCAAAAGAAAAACCCACTAGCCGCCACTGAACCTTAAACTTCTCCACAACTTTATCCCTGACCTGTCTGGTGTGTTCCTTGGCCTTCATGATGCTTTTTGTTCACTAAGGTTCTCTAACAAACCTCTGAGGGCTTCACAGAACAGCTGTATTTATACTGGGATTAAATGACACACAGGTGGACTCTATTTACTTATTAGGTGAAGGGAAATGGTTCCACTAGATTTTAGTTAGGGGTATCAGAGTAAAGGGGGCTGAATACAAATGCCCCCCCCCACACTTTTCACATATTTTCACTTCACAATTATGTGACACTTTATGTTGGTCTATCACATAAAATCCCAATAAAATACATTTCCGTTTTTGGTTGTAACATGACAAAGTGTGGAAAATGTCAAGGGGTATGAATACTTTTTCAAGGCACTGTATATAGAATTGTATAAAAATATGCCACGTTCCATGTGTAAATATGACCTGATAAATGTCAGATGATGTGCCAAGGTTAGAATAGAATTAAATTGTATTTGTTCAATGAAGGCTGAAGATACGAGTTGTGTGGGATGAGAGGAAGGCCCTGAGCTGACAGTCCTAAAGAGAAAAAACCTGAAAGAGAATCCCGGATTCCAGGAGCCGAGGATCTGGAACAGACGGATGCCGGAGCTCTTGCAGCGTTTTCCGCAGCTGTGACATAAATAAATCCCCCAAACAGCCCGGGTCTAAATAAAACACAAAAATCACACTGACTGTCCTCCGGACCTAGACTACTCCGCAAGGAACGACTTCTAAAATATTAACCACTTCAGCCCCGGAACCATTGTGGCTGGTTAAAGACCGGGCCACTTTTTGCGATTCGGCACTGCGTCGCTTTAACTAACAATTGTGCGGTCGTGCGATGTGGCTTCCAAACAAAATTGACGTCCTTTTTCCCCACAAATAGAGCTTTCTTTTGGTGGTATTTGATCACCTCTGCGCTTTTTATTTTTTGCGCTATAAACAAAAATAGAGCGACAATTTTGAAAAAAATTCAATATTTTTTTACTTTTTGCTATAATAAACATCCCCAAAAAATATATAAAATTATTTTTTTTCCCTCAGTTTAGGCCGATGCGTATTCTAAATTTTGGGTAAAAAAAAAACGCAATCGGTGTATATTGATTGGTTTGCACAAAAGTTATAGCGTTTACAAAATAGAGGATAGTTTTATGGCATTTTTATTCATTTTTTTTTTACTAGTAATGGCGGCGATCAGTGGTTTTGTTCGTTACTGCGACATTATGGCGGACACATCGGACACTTTTGACACATTTTTGGGACCATTGTCATTTTTACAGTGATCGGTGCTATAAAAATGCACTGATTACTGTGAAAATGACACTGGCAGTGAAGGGGTTAACCACTAGGTGGCGCTGTAGGGGTTAAGTGTTCCCTGCATTGTGTTTCTAACTGAGGGGGGGTTGGGCTCTGTGTGACATGACACCGATCTCCGATCCGAGTACACGGAGCCAAGATTCGTGTCATTGTCACTAGGCAGAGCAGGGAGATGCTTCTTTACACAATCATCTCCCCGCTCTATACCTCCGTGAGACGATCGCGGGGATCCCAGCGGCGATCGAGTCCGTGGGACCCGCGGTCCGAATCATAGGGATGGCGGCAGGGTCGCCAGCGGCGCGTGTGCGAACCACACGGACAGGCACTTAAAGGAGACGTACAGGTACGTTGATGTGCCTGTCCGTGACATTCTGCCGACGTATATCTACAGGAGGCGGTCCTTAACCACTTGCTTACTGGGCACTTAAACCCCCTTCCTGCCCAGGCCAATTTTCAGCTTTCAGCACTGTCACGTTTTGAATGACAATTGCGCGGTCGTGCGACGTGGCTCCCAAACCATATTGACGTCTTTTTTTTCCCCACAAATAGAGCTTTCATTTGGTGGTATTTGATAATCTTTGCGGTTTTTATTTTTTGCGCTATAAACAAAAAAAGAGCCACAATTTTGAAAAAAACACAATACTTTTTACTTTTTGCTATAATAAATATCCCCATTTAAAAAAAAAAATTATATATTTTTTCCTCAGTTGAGGCCGATACGTATTCTTCTACATATTTTTGGTAAAAAAAAAAATCGCAATAAGCGTTTATTGATTGGTTTGCACAAAAGTTATGGCGTCTACAAAATAGGGGATAGTTTTATAGCATTTTTATTATATATTTTTTTACTAGTAATGTCAGCGATCAGCGATTTTTATTGTGACTGCGACATTATGGCCGACACACCAGACACTTTTGACACCATTTTGGGACCATTTGTCATTTTTACAGCGATCAGTGCTATAAAAAATGCACCAATTACTGTAAAAATGACACTGGCAGTGAAGGGATTAACCACTAGGGGCGCTGAAGGTGTTAAATTAGCCTAAGGGAGTGATTCTTAAGCCCTGTACACACGATCAGATTTCCTATGGTTTTTTAACCGATGGATTTTTTCATCGGTAATCCGATGAAGCTGACTTCCATCAGTCTTGCCTACACACCATCAGTCAAAAAACCGACCGTTCCAAACGCGGTGACGTAAAACACTCCGATGAGCGGAGAAAAATGAAGTTCAATGCTTCTGAGCATGCGTTGACTTGATTCTGAGCATGGGTGGGTTTTTTATCCGATGGAATTCCCCACAGACGATAGTAATTTGCTATCGGTTTTTTAACCATCGGATAAATTTAAAACATGTTCTATTTTTAAACACCAATGGAAAAAAGACCGATGGGGCCCATACACGATCGGTTCTTCCGATGAAAAAAAGTCCATCGGACTGTTTGCATTGGTTAAACCTATCGTGTGTACACGGCTTTATTGTGGGGGGAGGGGACTGACTGGGGGAGGTGACCCCAAGGGACAAACTATCGGTCTCCTCTCTATGACAGGACGTGGATCTCTGTGTTTACACACAGAGATCCACGTCCCTGGCTCTGTAAAAAACGACCGCGGGTACCTGGCGGACATTGCGGCCCCTAGGCACGCGCATCGGCACCCGTGTGACGCGGCGGGCACGGAAGTTCCCCGATGCGCGCTCGGGAGCGCGCGCCGGGAACGCGCGCCGGGAACGAGGAAAGGGGCGGACGTCAATTGACGTCCTCCCGGCATTCTAGGTCCGCGCTGTAGCCGTCATTCGGTTATAGCGCGGACCTCTAATGATTAAGTGGTTAATATATTATATCAACATGATATATCATTATGGTCAAGCTTTTTACCACTACTATTCCTTTATTTTGGCTTTTGGAATTATGTAGCAATTTAGTAATTGGATGAAAGGTTTAGCACTGGGAAACAGATAAAGTTTCTATACTACTATATAGATCAGACCAAAATGAGGGACACATGAGGAGGAAAGAAGGACAGAGGGACATTGCTACAAATTGGGGACAGTCCCTCGAAATTAGGGATAGTTGGGAGGTATGATGACTACCCAACAAGTGAAATTCATGGGTTGTCCCGTCAAGACCTTTCCTTTATATGTGATGAGACCTCCTATTCAAGGCCCCCATCCCACAGTTAATGCCTTTTTTGAGTTACTATGCATGTGCAGGAACTCAAATAAGTTTGATGCTGTGGTCCTGCAGCATAGTCCGAGACACAGCACTAGCTGGACAGATGGCCAGGATGCAGGACTGTTGGCATGTATGTTATATCCTGTGCAGCACCCTCCTAGTCAGGCTTTTAGGTAAATTTAGCTTTTGCCTTCTGCTGTAACTAGAGGAGCAGTAATTGTTTTGTCTGGTCTGTTCAGGGCTTCACAGGCTGGGAGTTTGATTGCTTCCCCCTTCCTCTAGAAGATGTTTCTGGAGCTTAGGGAAGCAGGATTCAAATGACCAGCCTGAATATTGAGCAACACCTAGCCAGTCCCTGAGGAGGAGTGCCCAGTTGGTGGTTGGAAGGCTGTTAATCAGTCTGAAGCCCTGAGAAGGTTGTCTTTTTTTCTTTCCTGAGGGAATGGATCAGTGAGCTGAGAGGAAGGGGTCTGCTTGTCCCTGGCCCCCCTGGGACTGGATGCTGGATCACTTTACAAGAGACTGCACATATGGATTGAGCTTGCTCCAGAATTTTGTGAGTAGAGCCGCCTTCTGTGTTGCACCTTAAATCTACTTCATAAGTTCACCCAACTGTGAACCTATGGACTGTCCCAATCAATGGCGTCACCAGGGTGGGGACTGAGGGGGCCACAACCCCCCCAGTTTTACTGTGTGCCCCCCATGTGCCCCCCCAAGTTAAGTACTGACTCATAACCCGAATAATGGCCGCTAGCTCAGGTGACGTTGCGTGATGGGAGTTGTAGTCCATGGCGGCGGCTGCGTGCTCAAGCTCCCTGCTCCCAGGGGGTGGAGTCAGTCTGAGGAGAGCAGCGCAGTCAGCCTACGTGCTACAACTCCCATCGCCGCGGTCGGATATTGCCTGCCTGGACACTGTGAAAACACTACGTGACGTGGCTAGCCTGGGCGCGCCGCTGCTGGCTGGGCTACAGTACAGAGAGTGTGTAACAACAGAGTACTGTGGAGTGGACTTGACCTCAGGACCAACCTCACCGACCCCCAGGACTAGAGGAAGCAGTGAAAGGAGGAGGAAGAGAGGACCTGTCCTGTCCTGCTGCTGCTGAGCTCTGAGTCTGCCGAGCAAGCTGAGGTGAGAAACCCTGACACCCCCACAGGATCAATCATCCCATCGATCACCCCCCATACACCTCATTTACCTTGCCCATGGCCTGTGATTCTTGCTGGGAGCTGCCCATGGCCTATGATTCCTGCTGGGAGCTGCCCATGGCCTACAGGCCAGCAGGACCCACATGCCATGGTCGGCTCCCAGCAGGACCCACATGCCATGGTCGGCTCCTAGCAGGACCCATAGGCCATTGTCCACTCCCAGCAGGACCCATAGGCTATTGTCCACTCCTAGCAGGACCCATAGGCTATTGTCCGCTCCCACCAGGACCCATAGGCTATTGTCCACTCCCAGCAGGACCCACAGGCCAGTGGCCAGCAGGACCCACAGGTCCGCAGCCAGCTCCCAGCAGGACCCACAGGTCAGTGGCCAGCAGGACCCACAGGTACGCAGCTTGTGGGTCCTGCTGGGAGCTGGCCACTGACCTGTGGGTCCTGCTGGCTATTGACCTGTGGGTCCTGCTGGCCACTAGCCTAGGGTGACCAGAAGTCCCCAGAACCGCTGGATTACAAATATCTTCCGCTTGCACGGCACGGCCACTGTGTGCAGTCTATCATAGGAGCCCATCCAGGAGGCGGCACTTCGTATGACAGCGGCCGCCAGGTAAGAGGGAGATCCCTGCTCTGTGTCATCCGGAGGCGCTCGCCCACCCCTTCACCCGTGCCACTGGTGAGGCTTTATTGATGTGCACCGGTGAGGCTTTATTGATGGGCACCGGTGAGGCTGCATTGATGGGCACCGGTGAGGCTTTATTGATGGGCACCGGTGGGGCTGCATTGATGGGCACCGGTGAGGCTGCATTGTTGGGCACCGGTGAGGCTGCATTGATGGGCACCGGTGAGGCTGCATTGATGGGCACCGGTGAGGCTGCATTGATGGACACCTGTGAGGCTGCATTGATGGACACCGGCGAGGCTGCATAGATGGGCACCGGCGAGGCTGCATAGATGGGCACCGGCGAGGCTGCATAGATGGGCACTATATATACCAGTATATATATTTGCGTTTTATGGTTGGCCCCCCTACTTTTGCCCATGTGCCCCCCCCCCTAAAGATGAAAGCTAGAGACGCCACTGGTCCCAATCTGGCTATACCTGCTCTGCAAAACTATCTCCAAAATGGACCAGGTGTAGGGGAAAGCATTACAAAAACACATCTTCAGAGCTTACACCACTCTCATAACACTTGCACACCTTACAGTCAATCAGTGGGGGGACATCTAAGACTCAACCCCATGCCTCTTCACATACAAACCGGCGTTAACCCCAGGCCTCACAGCTCAATCCAAGAGACCTCATACAAAACTCCTCTAAGGATCCAATCCTTTCCAGCACCTTCCCAGGCCTCGGTCTAGGTGGTATCACACATATCGCTTTAGGGATCCAATCTTCTCTGACTTCTTCCTACAGCCTCAGTCCAGGAGGTCTACTTCAGGGATCCAGTCCTCTCTGACAACTTCCGAGGGCCTCAATTGATGCAGTGGTCTCACACATACTTCTCCAGGTATCCAGCCCTCTCTGGCACTTTTCCAAAGCCTCAAACACGGAGGTCTTACGAATACAACAATAACATAAAGATGAAAAACACACAAAGCTAGTGTGGAGTGCTAAAGACCTGATAGTTGCAACAGTAATGTACAGACACTCATATATCTTGTTAGTAAAATAAAAGAGACATCGAAAGAATAACTGATGTAAATAAAAATATTTCTTTTGAAAGAAAGGGAGTAAATCTCGATACAATGTTCTGGGGGTTGAACCCCTTTAAGTTAGTCTCTGTTGTCGCATGCCACAAGTCGGATCAGTTAAGATGATAATCCCGAATTCCATTCATATCAATGTCGGACCATAGTAGTGCAGGAACCTTTTTCGAAGTGGGACCGGCACAAGTCAGACCGATTAAGACGGCTCTCGTAAGGAACCATTGATTTTGACATGTCATGCGACTTGTGCTCTCGAAGTCGGAGCGCATGTTGGACCAGTGTGAACCGGCCCTAATAAATGAAATCATTGTTTAAAAACTGCATTTTGGATTTACTCGGGTTATCTTTGGAGGCAGACGGATGGGTGGGGATGTGGAGATCAGAGGCCTCCTTACCTTAGGAGGCAGATGAGGAGTCCCGTAATGACACTCTGATGTTCCCTCTTCCTCCTTGTAGAATGTGCAATAATATACACTATTATTCTATACTATATATCTATTGCATCTATGTATTAATTGTATTTGTCCCTTGTTGGCTAGTCTGATCTAAGTATGGTAGGCCTAATGCTATAATATTACCTATGAAGACAGACACAGTTGCTTAGTAAAACAAGTCATATTTACTTCCTTTAAAAATAGGAAACATATCCTAACAACAGATATCAGATACAGTCTATAACAATAATAATATTGAACAATACTTAACACATCCCCCAAGATACAATTCATCGGCTGGTCTCAGATATCTAATATAGTGGAGGCCCCTGTGAGCCGCATGGAGTTAGGCCCAAGCCATCTGGCTGCTATCAGATCCATCTGACTTCAGAAAGGTCTTCAGGTCAATAGAAAAAGGCTGAGCTCTGTGTGTTACGAAGCCTTTTTACAAAACAGACACCATTCAGACTTCCCCCATTGCCAACCTCTTTGCCTTCTGGACCAACCATTGTTCACAGGGCAGTCTCTCTTCAGCTTGCTTGTAGATTTTATTGTTCTATACACCCATAAGCCAGATCCCCTGCTATGTAGACTTTGCCTGGGGCCAAATTCCTCTGTAGCTTCACTGCACGTGTCAGCATGGCTGATAGAACCCTCCAACACTCCTCTTCCCTCCACTGTCCGAGGCGGAGTCCCTGGAGAGGACCGCTGCCTGAGTTGCTCCCTGTCTCTTCCAAGCTCCGGGGCCGTCGCTTCTCCTCCCGGGCCGTACAGGCCAGTCCTAAGAATCCCTGGCCAATTGGGTCCCAGGACCTGCTTCCTGATTGGCCAGGAGGAGGACCAGGAAGACAATAGTGAATATTAATTCACTATTGTCACATAACTGGGTAGACTCGGGGCGCAGTGCTCGGCGCCCCGAGCCCACCCTTTTTTTAAGCCAATTAGAGCATCAAGCCTCGTACACACGGCCGAGATTCTCGTCAGAAAAAAAACGTTGTTTTTCCTGACGAGAATCTTGACAAGAAACTTGTCCCGGCCGAGTGTACACACGTACGATTCAAAAGAACCACCGTTCTTTTGAATGGCACGAACGCGGTGACGTCATTGACTACGACGAGTGTGCGCTCGTCACATTCAATGCCGTCGCCGCCATCTTGCTACACCCTACGCCTATGCCTAGGAAGCTACCGCGAATGCGTCAAAGTCATTTTGAGCATGCGCAGGTTTCCACGGCGACAGGTAAGTGTACACACGGTCAGGTTTCTCGTTGAGAAACAGGCCGACGAGATTCTCGACAAGAAAAGAGACTGCAGGTCGTCTTTTTTCTCGTCGGGGAATCTGGGCAGTTTTCTTGACGGGAAAACTGAAACCCGCGTACACACAGCCGGTTTTCTCGGCAAGAAAGCTCTCCCGGCAGTTTTCTTGTCGTTTTTTGCCGAGAAAAACGGCCGTGTGTACGCGGCCTCAGGCTCTAATCATGTGCTTAAAACCAAAAAAAAAAAACCATTGGAATCCATGCGTCCGGCGTCCTGCATGGAGATTAGGGGGCCGGACGCATGAGTAAGGGGGGCAGCGCCCCTGCGCCCCATATGGACGAGCCGCCACTGCCTATAAGTGAACGAAAAATAGAAGATAAAGTCATCATTAGAACTGACTATCCGTATCTGTAACTACCTCTTGTTTGGGTATTTTATCAATGTCACATTGTTACTTTTTATTGCAAACCATCAGCAGAATCCTATTTATTATACAATCAGCTTATCTTCTGAGTTTCCATCCATCAGAGAGTCATTTTATCTTCAACACGTCTATAAAGCAATTTATTCCTTTGCCCCCAACGTCTAATATTTAACAAATCGCCTCTTCCCTCTTCTTTCTCATCATCAAAAACGTATCTGACAAACCTTCATAATACACGATTGTTTCGCTTTTTTTCCCCTGAAAGTGTGATATTTACCCGACTTCATTAAATTCCACCATTTTTGGCACCTGGCTAACATTTTGCAATGCCGGATGGCTCGACGATGAATCATTCACAGCTCTGAAAATCTAGACGATCTTTTGGGACAATCAATAGACAATTTGCCTTGCGCATCACCTCTGCGGAATACACCCCCTTGTCTGATCTGGAAAACAATATTGATGTTTTGGTTGCTGTTTTAACGGGAAATGTTAAGTTGTTTCAAAGTTGGCACCATTAAAGTGTTTTTTTTTTTTTTTCGCTTAATTTTTTACTGGTTGATGTTCTGAGATTTGAACGTGGTGATTATTTTCCTAACCGCCTTTGTTGTCACTGGAAATATGAATGGCTTCGCTGACAGCCTCCCAAACAATAGGGAATAAATAATTTACAGTTTGCTTTATTCATTGCGAAGTTTTAGCCGGGATATTGATGTTCTCCGCTCCAGGCTGCTGTTTATTTGGTATACACACTGGTATATAACGCCTGCAAATATCTGAATTTTGAAAAAAAAATTAAGGTTTGTTTAACGGCATACAAAGCATACGGAAAGTATTCACAGGGCTTCACTTCTTCCACATTCGGTTATGTTACAAAATGGATTAAATTCATTATTTTCCTCAAAATTCTACAAACAATCCCCCATAATGACAACGTGAGAAAAGTTTAGTTGAAAATCTATGCAATTTTTTTTTAAATTAAAAAAATCCCATGTACATAAGTATCACAGGCTCCTCCCATGTACATAAGTATCACAGGCTCCTCCCATGTACATAAGTATCACAGGCTCCTCCCATGTACATAAGTATCACAGGCTCCTCCCATGTACATAAGTATCACAGGCTCCTCCCATGTACATAAGTATCACAGGCTCCTCCCATGTACATAAGTATCACAGACTCCTCCCATGTACACAAGTATCACAGGCTCCTCCCATGTACATAAGTATCACAGACTCCTCCCATGTACAGAAGTATCACAGACTCTTCCCTTGTACATAAGTATCACAGACTCCTCCCATGTACATAAGTATCACAGACTCCTCCCATGTACAGAAGTATCACAGGCTCCTCCCATGTACATAAGTATCACTTGCTCCTCCCATGTACATAAGTATCACAGGCTCCTCCCATGTACATAAGTATCACAGACTCCTCCCATGTACATAAGTATCACATTCTCCTCCCATGTACATAAGTATCACAGGCTCCTCCCATGTACATAAGTATCACAGGCTCCTCCCATGTACATAAGTATCACAGACTCCTCCCATGTACACAAGTATCACAGGCTCCTCCCATGTACATAAGTATCACAGACTCCTCCCATGTACAGAAGTATCACAGACTCTTCCCATGTACATAAGTATCACAGACTCCTCCCATGTACATAAGTATCACAGACTCCTCCCATGTACACAAGTATCACAGGCTCCTCCCATGTACATAAGTATCACTTGCTCCTCCCATGTACATAAGTATCACAGGCTCCTCCCATGCACATAAGTATCACAGACTCCTCCCATGTACACAAGTATCACAGGCTCCTCCCATGTACATAAGTATCACAGACTCCTCCCATGTACACAAGTATCACAGACTCCTCCCATGTACACAAGTAGCACAGGCTCCTCTCATGTACATAAGTATCACAGGCTCCTCCCATGTACACAAGTATCACAGGCTCCTCCCATGTACATAAGTATCACAGACTCCTCCCATGTACACAAGTATCACAGACTCCTCCCATGTACATAAGTATCACAGTCTCCTCCCATGTACATAAGTATCACAGACTCCTCCCATGTACATAAGTATCACAGGCTCCTCCCATGTACACAAGTATCACAGGCTCCTCTCATGTACATAAGTATCACAGGCTCCTCCCATGTACATAGGTATCACAGTCTCCTCCCATGTACATAAGTATCACTTGCTCCTCCCATGTACATAAGTATCACAGGCTCCTCCCATGTACATAAGTATCACAGACTCCTCCCATGTACATAAGTATCACATTCTCCTCCCATGTACATAAGTATCACAGGCTCCTCCCATGTACATAAGTATCACAGGCTCCTCCCATGTACATAAGTATCACAGACTCCTCCCATGTACACAAGTATCACAGGCTCCTCCCATGTACATAAGTATCACAGACTCCTCCCATGTACAGAAGTATCACAGACTCTTCCCATGTACATAAGTATCACAGACTCCTCCCATGTACATAAGTATCACAGACTCCTCCCATGTACACAAGTATCACAGGCTCCTCCCATGTACATAAGTATCACTTGCTCCTCCCATGTACATAAGTATCACAGGCTCCTCCCATGCACATAAGTATCACAGACTCCTCCCATGTACACAAGTATCACAGGCTCCTCCCATGTACATAAGTATCACAGACTCCTCCCATGTACACAAGTATCACAGACTCCTCCCATGTACACAAGTAGCACAGGCTCCTCTCATGTACATAAGTATCACAGGCTCCTCCCATGTACACAAGTATCACAGGCTCCTCCCATGTACATAAGTATCACAGACTCCTCCCATGTACACAAGTATCACAGACTCCTCCCATGTACATAAGTATCACAGTCTCCTCCCATGTACATAAGTATCACAGACTCCTCCCATGTACATAAGTATCACAGGCTCCTCCCATGTACACAAGTATCACAGGCTCCTCTCATGTACATAAGTATCACAGGCTCCTCCCATGTACATAGGTATCACAGTCTCCTCCCATGTACATAAGTATCACAGACTCCTCCCATGTACATAAGTATCACAGGCTCCTCCCATGTACATAAGTATCACAGGCTCCTCCCATGTACATAGGTATCACAGACTCCTCCCATGTAAGTAAGTATCACAGACTCCTCCCATGTACATAAGTATCACAGACTTTGCTCAATACTTTGGTGAAGCTCCTTTGGAACCAATTACAGCCTCAAATCTTTGAGTATGATGCCACAAGGTTGGCACTCCTATTTTTGGGCAGTTTCTCCCAATGTATTTTATTTTTAATACATTTGCAAAAATTTCAAACAAAATTCTCTCACGTTGTCATTATGGGGGATTATTTGTAGAATTTTGAGGAAAATAATGAATTGAATCCATTTTGGAATAAGGCCGTAACATAACAAAATGTGGAAGAAGTGAAGCGCTGTGAATACTTTCCGGATGCTCTGTAATAATCATTCTCTGATACCATCACATTTAAAGCCACAGATAACAAGAGCAAAAGATAAAATAACACAACGAAATTTGATTGTACTATTCAACTTTGATCCAGAGATTTCCAGTACTTTTTTGTGCCACTAGATGTCCTCAGTCTGATGGCCAACATCATTCAATACTCTTCCTCTGAACCCAGGTCGTCCTAGACCTGCCCCCAGCCTGGGACTGGGACCTTTGTTCTGGGGTTCAAACACAAGCAATAAGGACTTTCAAGGGAGAAACTGTGAGGTATAGAAAGTGTTCCATGGTGCCGCAGTGATTGGTGGTCATGGTGAAAGGTGGGCGTTCCTAAAGTGCGTGGTTTATGGTGGCACTCCTCCACATCTTCTAACATCAGCTTTCTTCCTGCTCTTGGTATTGGGTCACATCGCATCTCATGCCGCGTACACACGACCGTTTTTAATGTCATTGAAAAAAACAGCATTTTTTCGATGTGATTGTTCGTGTTTTCTCTCAAGCCTGCCTTGCCTACACACTATCGTGGAAAAAAACGATCAAGCAAAGCGCGGTGGCGTACAACACATACGACGGCACTATAAAGGGGAAGTTCCATTCGGATGGCGCCACCCTTCATGTTAGTAAAGTTTGTTGAGCGACGATTTGCGCTTTTCAGCCTCGTGCTCTTCAGTCCGTTACAGCGTGACGAATGTGCTATCTCCATTACGAACGCTAGTTTTACCAGAAGGAGCGCTCCCGTCTCATACTTGATTCTGAGCATGCGCATTTTTTTCACGTCGTTAAAGCCTACACATGGCCGTTTTTCATGACGAGAAAAACGACGATGTAAAAAACAACGTGAAAAATTAGAGCACGTTCCAATTTTTCTCGTCGTGATTCTCTGCGTTTTTTCTCGTCTGGAAAACTGCTGGAAAGCCCCACACACCATCATTTTTAATGACTATTTACATTTTTTTTATTTTTCTCGTCATTAAAAACGGTCGTGTGTACGCGGCATCAGAGTCGCAAAGAAAGTAGATACTGGAAGACTTACCTCTGCCTGGGAGCAGGTAGGTAAATAATGCTCAACATGTGCCACTAATGGCTGGGCCCATTAATGTCTGAATGGTGAAGTATCTCCACTTAGGGTCACCACCACCCCAACACATCTGATTACTACTGGTCCACAGGGGCAAATGTTCTCCTGCTCACACTGGCCCTTCCCACCCCTGAAATCAATCCAGGTAGAAATGTTTATACTTGAGATGCTTCCCGCCCACTAGGATGCAGGAAAATGTCATTTAGGTGTAGAAGATGACTAGTAGGGATGAGCTTCGTGTTCGAGTCGAACATACGTTCGACTCGAACATCGGCTGTTCGATCGTTCGACGAAGATCGAACGATTTGGGCCGTTCGCGCCAAATTCGAGTGACGCGAACGGCCCACAATGCACTACGCCATCGCAGTGTCATCCAGGCGCTGTGATTGGCCAAGCATGCACTGTGACCCCGCATGCTTGGCCAATCACAGCGCCGGCAGCGAGGAGAGCAATGATTGGCCACAGGCAGGATGCCTGTGGCCAATTATTGCTGAGGGTGTTTAGTACACGCCCCACACTATAAAAGGCCGTCAGCACGGCGGCCTAGTGTAGTGTGTTCCGGAGCAGGGAAAGACAAGCATAGGCAGGGACAGTGACATTTATTTCTTTCTTGCTTAACCTGGATTCCTTTAGTTTAGGGAAAGAGAAGGATAGGTAGGGAGAGTGTCAGTGTGTTTTACTGTGCCAGTCCTTGTTTCTAGGGACAAAGAAGGAAAGTGAGGGGATTTCTCCTTGTGCTATAGTGTGCTTTAAAAAAACATTTTTTCTAGGGACAGAAAACTGTAGGTAGGGAGAGTGTCAGTTTCTTTCACTGTGCCAGTCCTTGTTTCTAGGGACAAAGAAGGAAAGTGAGGGGATTTCTCCTTGTGCTATAGTGTGCTTTAAAAAACATTTTTTCTAGGGACAGAAAACTGTAGGTAGGGAGAGTGTCAGTTTCTTTCACTGTGCGAATCCTTGTTTCTAGGGACAAAGAAGGAAAGTGAGGGGAATTCTCCTTGTGCTATAGTGTGCTTTAAAAAAACATTTTTTCTAGGGACAGAAAACTGTAGGTAGGGAGAGTGTCAGTTTCTTTCACTGTGCCAGTCCTTGTTTCTAGGGACAAAGAAGGAAAGTGAGGGGATTTCTCCTTGTGCTATAGTGTGCTTTAAAAAAACATTTTTTCTAGGGACAGAAAACTGTAGGTAGGGAGAGTGTCAGTTTCTTTCACTGTGCCAGTCCTTGTTTCTAGGGACAAAGAAGGAAAGTGAGGGGATTTCTCCTTGTGCTATAGTGTGCTTTAAAAAAACATTTTTTCTAGGGACAGAAAACTGTAGGTAGGGAGAGTGTCAGTTTCTTTCACTGTGCCAGTCCTTGTTTCTAGGGACAAAGAAGGAAAGTGAGGGGATTTCTCCTTGTGCTATAGTGTGCTTTAAAAAAACATTTTTTCTAGGGACAGAAAACTGTAGGTAGGGAGAGTGTCAGTTTCTTTCACTGTGCCAGTCCTTGTTTCTAGGGACAAAGAAGGAAAGTGAGGGGATTTCTCCTTGTGCTATAGTGTGCTTTAAAAAAACATTTTTTCTAGGGACAGAAAACTGTAGGTAGGGAGAGTGTCAGTTTCTTTCACTGTGCCAGTCCTTGTTTCTAGGGACAAAGAAGGAAAGTGAGGGGATTTCTCCTTGTGCTATAGTGTGCTTTAAAAAAACATTTTTTCTAGGGACAGAAAACTGTAGGTAGGGAGAGTGTCAGTTTCTTTCACTGTGCCAGTCCTTGTTTCTAGGGACAAAGAAGGAAAGTGAGGGGAATTCTCCTTGTGCTATAGTGTGCTTTAAAAAAACATTTTTTCTAGGGACAGAAAACTGTAGGTAGGGAGAGTGTCAGTTTCTTTCACTGTGCCAGTCCTTGTTTCTAGGGACAAAGAAGGAAAGTGAGGGGAATTCTCCTTGTGCTATAGTGTGCTTTAAAAAAACATTTTTTCTAGGGACAGAAAACTGTAGGTAGGGAGAGTGTCAGTTTCTTTCACTGTGCCAGTCCTTGTTTCTAGGGACAAAGAAGGAAAGTGAGGGGATTTCTCCTTGTGCTATAGTGTGCTTTAAAAAAAAAAAATTCTAGGGACAGAAAACTGTAGGTAGGGAGAGTGTCAGTTTCTTTCACTGTGCCAGTCCTTGTTTCTAGGGACAAAGAAGGAAAGTGAGGGGATTTCTCCTTGTGCTATAGTGTGCTTTAAAAAAACATTTTTTCTAGGGACAGAAAACTGTAGGTAGGGAGAGTGTCAGTTTCTTTCACTGTGCCAGTCCTTGTTTCTAGGGACAAAGAAGGAAAGTGAGGGGATTTCTCCTTGTGCTATAGTGTGCTTTAAAAAAACATTTTTTCTAGGGACAGAAAACTGTAGGTAGGGAGAGTGTCAGTTTCTTTCACTGTGCCAGTCCTTGTTTCTAGGGACAAAGAAGGAAAGTGAGGGGATTTCTCCTTGTGCTATAGTGTGCTTTAAAAAAACATTTTTTCTAGGGACAGAAAACTGTAGGTAGGGAGAGTGTCAGTTTCTTTCACTGTGCCAGTCCTTGTTTCTAGGGACAAAGAAGGAAAGTGAGGGGAATTCTCCTTGTGCTATAGTGTGCTTTAAAAAAACATTTTTTCTAGGGACAGAAAACTGTAGGTAGGGAGAGTGTCAGTTTCTTTCACTGTGCCAGTCCTTGTTTCTAGGGACAAAGAAGGAAAGTGAGGGGAATTCTCCTTGTGCTATAGTGTGCTTTAAAAAAACATTTTTTCTAGGGACAGAAAACTGTAGGTAGGGAGAGTGTCAGTTTCTTTCACTGTGCCAGTCCTTGTTTCTAGGGACAAAGAAGGAAAGTGAGGGGAATTCTCCTTGTGCTATAGTGTGCTTTAAAAAAACATTTTTTCTAGGGACAGAAAACTGTAGGTAGGGAGAGTGTCAGTTTCTTTCACTGTGCCAGTCCTTGTTTCTAGGGACAAAGAAGGAAAGTGAGGGGAATTCTCCTTGTGCTATAGTGTGCTTTAAAAAAACATTTTTTCTAGGGACAGAAAACTGTAGGTAGGGAGAGTGTCAGTTTCTTTCACTGTGCCAGTCCTTGTTTCTAGGGACAAAGAAGGAAAGTGAGGGGATTTCTCCTTGTGCTATAGTGTGCTTTAAAAAAAAAAAATTCTAGGGACAGAAAACTGTAGGTAGGGAGAGTGTCAGTTTCTTTCACTGTGCCAGTCCTTGTTTCTAGGGACAAAGAAGGAAAGTGAGGGGATTTCTCCTTGTGCTATAGTGTGCTTTAAAAAAACATTTTTTCTAGGGACAGAAAACTGTAGGTAGGGAGAGTGTCAGTTTCTTTCACTGTGCCAGTCCTTGTTTCTAGGAACAAAGAAGGAAAGTGAGGGGATTTCTCCTTGTGCTATAGTGTGCTTTAAAAAAACATTTTTTCTAGGGACAGAAAACTGTAGGTAGGGAGAGTGTCAGTTTCTTTCACTGTGCCAGTCCTTGTTTCTAGGGACAAAGAAGGAAAGTGAGGGGATTTCTCCTTGTGCTATAGTGTGCTTTAAAAAAACATTTTTTCTAGGGACAGAAAACTGTAGGTAGGGAGAGTGTCAGTTTCTTTCACTGTGCCAGTCCTTGTTTCTAGGGACAAAGAAGGAAAGTGAGGGGAATTCTCCTTGTGCTATAGTGTGCTTTAAAAAAACATTTTTTCTAGGGACAGAAAACTGTAGGTAGGGAGAGTGTCAGTTTCTTTCACTGTGCCAGTCCTTGTTTCTAGGGACAAAGAAGGAAAGTGAGGGGAATTCTCCTTGTGCTATAGTGTGCTTTAAAAAAACATTTTTTCTAGGGACAGAAAACTGTAGGTAGGGAGAGTGTCAGTTTCTTTCACTGTGCCAGTCCTTGTTTCTAGGGACAAAGAAGGAAAGTGAGGGGATTTCTCCTTGTGCTATAGTGTGCTTTAAAAAAACATTTTTTCTAGGGACAGAAAACTGTAGGTAGGGAGAGTGTCAGTTTCTTTCACTGTGCCAGTCCTTGTTTCTAGGGACAAAGAAGGAAAGTGAGGGAATTTCTCCTTGTGCTATAGTGTGCTTTAAAAAAACATTTTTTCTAGGGACAGAAAACTGTAGGTAGGGAGAGTGTCAGTTTCTTTCACTGTGCCAGTCCTTGTTTCTAGGGACAAAGAAGGAAAGTGAGGGGATTTCTCCTTGTGCTATAGTGTGCTTTAAAAAAACATTTTTTCTAGGGACAGAAAACTGTAGGTAGGGAGAGTGTCAGTTTCTTTCACTGTGCCAGTCCTTGTTTCTAGGGACAAAGAAGGAAAGTGAGGGGAATTCTCCTTGTGCTATAGTGTGCTTTAAAAAAGCATTTTTTCTAGGGACAGAAAACTGTAGGTAGGGAGAGTGTCAGTTTCTTTCACTGTGCCAGTCCTTGTTTCTAGGGACAAAGAAGGAAAGTGAGGGGATTTCTCCTTGTGCTATAGTGTGCTTTAAAAAAACATTTTTTCTAGGGACAGAAAACTGTAGGTAGGGAGAGTGTCAGTTTCTTTCACTGTGCCAGTCCTTGTTTCTAGGGACAAAGAAGGAAAGTGAGGGGATTTCTCCTTGTGCTATAGTGTGCTTTAAAAAAACATTTTTTCTAGGGACAGAAAACTGTAGGTAGGGAGAGTGTCAGTTTCTTTCACTGTGCCAGTCCTTGTTTCTAGGGACAAAGAAGGAAAGTGAGGGGATTTCTCCTTGTGCTATAGTGTGCTTTAAAAAAAACATTTTTTCTAGGGACAGAAAACTGTAGGTAGGGAGAGTGTCAGTTTCTTTCACTGTGCCAGTCCTTGTTTCTAGGGACAAAGAAGGAAAGTGAGGGGAATTCTCCTTGTGCTATAGTGTGCTTTAAAAAAACATTTTTTCTAGGGACAGAAAACTGTAGGTAGGGAGAGTGTCAGTTTCTTTCACTGTGCCAGTCCTTGTTTCTAGGGACAAAGAAGGAAAGTGAGGGGAATTCTCCTTGTGCTATAGTGTGCTTTAAAAAAACATTTTTTCTAGGGACAGAAAACTGTAGGTAGGGAGAGTGTCAGTTTCTTTCACTGTGCCAGTCCTTGTTTCTAGGGACAAAGAAGGAAAGTGAGGGGAATTCTCCTTGTGCTATAGTGTGCTTTAAAAAAACATTTTTTCTAGGGACAGAAAACTGTAGGTAGGGAGAGTGTCAGTTTCTTTCACTGTGCCAGTCCTTGTTTCTAGGGACAAAGAAGGAAAGTGAGGGGATTTCTCCTTGTGCTATAGTGTGCTTTAAAAAAAAAAAATTCTAGGGACAGAAAACTGTAGGTAGGGAGAGTGTCAGTTTCTTTCACTGTGCCAGTCCTTGTTTCTAGGGACAAAGAAGGAAAGTGAGGGGATTTCTCCTTGTGCTATAGTGTGCTTTAAAAAAACATTTTTTCTAGGGACAGAAAACTGTAGGTAGGGAGAGTGTCAGTTTCTTTCACTGTGCCAGTCCTTGTTTCTAGGAACAAAGAAGGAAAGTGAGGGGATTTCTCCTTGTGCTATAGTGTGCTTTAAAAAAACATTTTTTCTAGGGACAGAAAACTGTAGGTAGGGAGAGTGTCAGTTTCTTTCACTGTGCCAGTCCTTGTTTCTAGGGACAAAGAAGGAAAGTGAGGGGATTTCTCCTTGTGCTATAGTGTGCTTTAAAAAAACATTTTTTCTAGGGACAGAAAACTGTAGGTAGGGAGAGTGTCAGTTTCTTTCACTGTGCCAGTCCTTGTTTCTAGGGACAAAGAAGGAAAGTGAGGGGAATTCTCCTTGTGCTATAGTGTGCTTTAAAAAAACATTTTTTCTAGGGACAGAAAACTGTAGGTAGGGAGAGTGTCAGTTTCTTTCACTGTGCCAGTCCTTGTTTCTAGGGACAAAGAAGGAAAGTGAGGGGAATTCTCCTTGTGCTATAGTGTGCTTTAAAAAAACATTTTTTCTAGGGACAGAAAACTGTAGGTAGGGAGAGTGTCAGTTTCTTTCACTGTGCCAGTCCTTGTTTCTAGGGACAAAGAAGGAAAGTGAGGGGATTTCTCCTTGTGCTATAGTGTGCTTTAAAAAAACATTTTTTCTAGGGACAGAAAACTGTAGGTAGGGAGAGTGTCAGTTTCTTTCACTGTGCCAGTCCTTGTTTCTAGGGACAAAGAAGGAAAGTGAGGGGATTTCTCCTTGTGCTATAGTGTGCTTTAAAAAAACATTTTTTCTAGGGACAGAAAACTGTAGGTAGGGAGAGTGTCAGTTTCTTTCACTGTGCCAGTCCTTGTTTCTAGGGACAAAGAAGGAAAGTGAGGGGATTTCTCCTTGTGCTATAGTGTGCTTTAAAAAAACATTTTTTCTAGGGACAGAAAACTGTAGGTAGGGAGAGTGTCAGTTTCTTTCACTGTGCCAGTCCTTGTTTCTAGGGACAAAGAAGGAAAGTGAGGGGAATTCTCCTTGTGCTATAGTGTGCTTTAAAAAAACATTTTTTCTAGGGACAGAAAACTGTAGGTAGGGAGAGTGTCAGTTTCTTTCACTGTGCCAGTCCTTGTTTCTAGGGACAAAGAAGGAAAGTGAGGGGATTTCTCCTTGTGCTATAGTGTGCTTTAAAAAAACATTTTTTCTAGGGACAGAAAACTGTAGGTAGGGAGAGTGTCAGTTTCTTTCACTGTGCCAGTCCTTGTTTCTAGGGACAAAGAAGGAAAGTGAGGGGATTTCTCCTTGTGCTATAGTGTGCTTTAAAAAAACATTTTTTCTAGGGACAGAAAACTGTAGGTAGGGAGAGTGTCAGTTTCTTTCACTGTGCCAGTCCTTGTTTCTAGGGACAAAGAAGGAAAGTGAGGGGATTTCTCCTTGTGCTATAGTGTGCTTTAAAAAAACATTTTTTCTAGGGACAGAAAACTGTAGGTAGGGAGAGTGTCAGTTTCTTTCACTGTGCCAGTCCTTGTTTCTAGGGACAAAGAAGGAAAGTGAGGGGAATTCTCCTTGTGCTATAGTGTGCTTTAAAAAAACATTTTTTCTAGGGACAGAAAACTGTAGGTAGGGAGAGTGTCAGTTTCTTTCACTGTGCCAGTCCTTGTTTCTAGGGACAAAGAAGGAAAGTGAGGGGAATTCTCCTTGTGCTATAGTGTGCCAAAGCATTCCTCATCAACCATCTTTGAAATCCTTGTTTTTTGGACAGTCAGGGAAATTGTCGTTGTGCTATTCTGTGCAAAAGCAATAATCCTCAACCATATTTAGAAATCCTTAAGTAAAGGGACAGAGAAGGACACCTGAAGGTAGCCCTTATTGCTTTTTTCCCATCTCCCTGCAGGCCATCTATTAGAATGTCTGGAAGGCAAACAAGGAGAGGCAGACAGTCAGGAGGCAATAAAAGAGGGCAAGCAGGCTCTGTGTCTGGGGGCAACAGTGCTGGTCGTGGACGCGGTGCATTGTCATCAGCACATGGCCATGGGACACGCTTGTCCTTCTTTTCGGCAGCTGGACATGTTGAGCCACATCATGCCGAAGACTTGGTAGAGTGGATGACCAAGCCCTCCTCCTCCTCCTCATCCTCTCTCACCCAGGCTCAGGGTACTGGCAAAGCAGCTGCCAAAGCGTCCTCTTCCCTGGTATCAATGTCAGACTCATCATCAGTCACTCCTTCCCTAGACCCACCATGTCCTCCTCCTGAGGAGTCCCCCGAACTGTTTGAGCACAGTGTTGGGTACATGCTCCAGGAGGATGCCCAGCGTTTCGAAGGGTCTGATGATGAAACCCAGCTACAGGAAGGCAGTAGCGTGAGAGCAGACAGAGGGGATGCTCAAGAAGGACACCAATCTGGCAGTCATGTTCCAGCAGCTGCAGCATACTGCCAGATTGGCTCCAGTGATGAGGAGGGAGGGGATGATGAGGTCACTGACTCCACGTGGGTGCCTAATAGGAGAGAGGAGGAGGAGGAGGATGAGGAGGAGGCACATCTCCAACGAGGCAGGATGCCCTTTGGTGGCCAGCGTAAGGGCAGTACACCGACGGAATCACACCGCAGAGCTCCGCCTGTGCAGGGCGCTGCCTCTGCCCGTCATTCAAAAAGTTCCTTGGTGTGGGCCTTTTTTGAGGCTAGTGCATCAAATCGCACAGCTGCTGTTTGCAACATATGTCTCAAGCGTATATCGCGTGGCCAAAACATCAGCCGCTTGGGTACCACATGCCTGACCAGACATATGTTGACCTGCCATGCAGCTCGTTGGCAAGCCTACCTCAAAGACCCACACCAAAGAACAAAGCGGACCTCTCCTTGCACCGCATCAGCTGGGATCTCCAACCCCACTATAACTTCAGTCCTCTCTGAAACATGCACTGAGAGGAATGAAGGTGTAGAATTAGGTGTGTCACAGCCAAGTACTTGCGGCCACTCTGCTAGCAGTACACCGACGTCCGATTCTAGCAGGCAAATTTCCCTGCCCCAGCTGCTGGACCGTCGAAAGAAGTTCACTCCCAGCCATCCACATGCCCAGCGGTTGAATGCTAGCTTGGCTAAATTGCTAGCGCTTCAACTGCTGCCTTTTCAGTTGGTAGACTCGGCCCCCTTCCGTGAGTTTGTGCAATGTGCGGTTCCTCAGTGGCAGGTTCCCAAACGCCACTTTTTCTCACGGAAGGCTATTCCGGCTCTCTACCGGCATGTGGAAGGCAATGTCTTGGCCCTCGCTGGACAGGGCGGTCAGCGGTAAGGTGCATATTACCGCTGACTCATGGTCCAGCAGGCATGGACAGGGACGTTACCTTTCTTTCACGGCCCATTGGGTCACTCTTTTGGCAGCTGGGAAGGATGCAGGACAAGGTGCAGTAGTGTTGGAGGTTGTTCCACCGCCACGCCTCCAAAATGCTACTACTGGTTGTGACACACCTCTCTCCTCCACCCCCTCCTCTTCTTCTTCCTCCATGGCCTCTTCCTGTGGTTTGTCCTATGAACCAGCGGTGCTCCGTAGCCGTTCACGGGGCTACGCAAGTACGCAGGCAAAAAGATGCCATGCCGTGCTTGCGCTGGTGTGTTTGGGGGACAGAAGCCACACTGGGGCAGAGGTCCTGTCTGCTCTGCAGGGCCAGGCCGAGAGGTGGTTGACGCCACGCCAGCTTAAGCCAGGAATGGTGGTTTGCGACAATGGCACCAACCTCCTCTCCGCCCTCCGACAGGGACAACTGACCCATGTGCCCTGTGTGGCTCACGTCCTTAACCTGGTGGTGCAGCGGTTCTTGGGCAGGTACCCGGGCTTACAGGATGTCCTGAGGCAGGCCAGGAAAGTCTGTGTGCATTTCCGCAGATCTTATAATGCCAGTGCTCGCCTGGCTGAGCTGCAAAAGGAGTTGAACCTGCCCAAGAACCGCCTTATATGTGACATGCCCACCAGGTGGAACTCAACGTTGGCCATGCTGCAGCGGCTGCACACGCAGCAGAGGGCCATCAATGAGTACCTGTGCGACTACGGCACCAGGACAGGGTCAGGGGAGCTTGGTTTTTTTTCTCCACGCCAGTGGGGCATGATCAGGGATGCATGCACTGTCCTGGCACCATTTGAGGAGGCCACGAGGATGGTGAGCAGTGACAGTGCATGCATCAGTGACACTGTACCTCTTGTCCACCTGTTGGAGCACACGCTGCGTGGAATAATGGACAGGGCACTTGAGGCAGAACAGAGGCAGGAAGAGGAGGACTTCCTTGCCTCTCAAGGCCCCCTTTACCCAGACAGTGTTCCTTCTGTCCCACCCATCGCACAGGAAGAGGAAGAAGAGGAGGAGGAGGAGGAGGAGGAGGATTGTGTCAGCATGGAGGTGGAGGCTGGCACTCAGCATCATCAGCAGCAGTATTTTAGGGATGATTTACAGTCCCAAGAAACCAGTGGACTTGTACGTGGCTGGGAGGAGGTGGCTGCGGATCATGTCGTCCTTAGTGACCCAGAGGACTCCGGAGCGAATGCCTCAGCAAACCTACGCTGCATGGCCTCCCTGATCCTGCAAAGTCTGCGGAAGGATCCTCGTATTCTTCGGATCAAGGAGAGGGACCATTACTGGCTGGCCACTCTCCTTGATCCACGGTACAAGGGTAAGGTTGCGGACCTTATGTTACCTTCGCAGAGGGAGCAGAGGATGAGACAACTCCGGGAGGCCTTGCAGAAAGGTCTGTGCAACGCGTTCCCAGAGACTGGGAGGTTACAAACTCCTGGTCCTGGACAACGAGTTGCTGAGGCTTCGGCCAGTCAAAGAAGGAGCGGTGGGGAAGGTGGCCGTCTGACCGATGCGTTCAGACAATTCTTTAGTCCGCAGCCCCAAAGTATGATCGGTTCCAGCAACCATCGCCAGCGTCTGATAAACATGGTGCAGGAATATCTAGGGGCAAGGTCAGACTTGGACACCTTCCCCACCGAAAATCCTCTGGCTTACTGGGTCTTGAGGATGGATCACTGGCCAGAGCTTGCACAGTATGCAATTGAGCTACTGGCCTGTCCTGCATCCAGCGTTCTTTCGGAACGCACATTCAGTGCTGCTGGAGGATTTGTCACGGATCACAGGGTGCGCCTGTCCACCGACTCGGTTGATCGACTGACTTTCATCAAGATGAACCAGTCTTGGATCACCACCAGCTACCACACACCTGATGCTGATATAACAGACTAATTGATTTTAACATGTCACATCCCTTCAAGACTGATGCTGAGTGCCTGTGCTGTTATGTTGACTGGCTATCCTCCTCCTCCGAGTCCTCAATGATACGATTGATGATGATAGCTTGGAAGATCATTTTTGTTTATGGGTGCCGCCACCAGTGGCTAAGGCCCAATTTTTCAGCCCCTGTTTTACAGGGGTGTGTAATTACAATTTTTTTAGCAATAATTTGCCATAGGGCTCATTGCTGTGCTCCAAGTACAGTATCTGTGAGGGGTTGGAGTGTTGTGGCACCAGTGCCTAAGGCCCAATTTTTCAGCCCCTGTTTAACAGGGGCGTGTCATTACAATTTTTGAAGCAATACTTTGCAACAGGGCTCATTGCTGTGCTCCAAGTAACGTATCTGTGAGGGGTTGTAGTGTTGTGCCACCAGTGCCTAAGGCCCAATTTTTCAGCCCCTGTTCAACAGGGGCATGCAATTACAATTCTTGATCTAATAATTCACAGCAGGGCCCATTGCTGCACCCACCAAGAGTAACTCTGAGGGCTTACAGTGTTGTGGCAACGCCACCACCACCACCACCACCACGAAAGGCCCAATTTTTCAGCCCCTGTTCAAAAGGGGCATGCAATTACAATTCTTGATCTAATAATTCACAGCAGGGCCCATTCCTGCACCCACCAAGAGTAACTCTGAGGGCTTACAGTGTTGTGGCAACACCACCACCACCACCACCACGAAAGGCCCAATTTTTCAGCCCCTGTTCAAAAGGGGCATGTAATTACAATTCTTGATCTAATAATTCACAGCAGGGCCCATTCCTGCACCCACCAAGAGTAACTCTGAGGGCTTACAGTGTTGTGGCAACACCACCACCACCACCACCACCACGAAAGGCCCAATTTTTCAGCCCCTGTTCAACAGGGGCATGCAATTACAATTCTTGATCTAATAATTCACAGCAGGGCCCATTGCTGCACCCACCAAGAGTAACTGTCAGGGCTTACAGTGTTGTGGCACCAGCACCACCATCAAAGGCCCAATTTTTACTACCACTGTTCAACAATTATATGTAATTAAAATTCCTGATATAATAGTTGACAGCAGGGCGTTCCAGCACCAACCAAGAGTAACTGTGAGTGCTTACAGTGTTGTGCCAACACCAACAACTAAGGGGCCTATTTCTGCAGAGTATATACGGCAGGTCCCTACTTTCAAACATCCAACTTACAAACGACTCCTACTTGCAAACGCAAGAAGACAACAGGAAGTGAGAGGAAATCTACCCCTAGGAAGGAAAATTCTCTCCTGTAAGAATAAATATGGGAGAAAGGTGTCTCCTCTGTACTGATGCTTTATCAGCAATCCTTGTTTCAAGAAAAACACCACATTTCAAAAACAGTTGACATTGGGACGGAAAGTGAGGTGAAATGTTCTGAACAGGGGCACAGACAGCAAAACAAATGTTACAGGGGTGATAACCCTTACCTATGTTTTCCAAAAAGTTTAAAAATAGATTTTTGGGCTGGAGCTACACTTCAACAATGTACCTGTTCAAAATTACAAACAGATTCTACATAAGAACAAACCTACAGTCCCTGTCTTGTATGCACCGCCTGTATACGGCTGTTCAGAGTATATAGGGCCTTTTTTATTTTATGTGCGGGGTTCCCCTTAATATCCATACAAGACCCAAAGGGGCTGGTAATGGGCTGGGGTAGGGGGGGGGGGGGGGTCATGGGGTAGCTATGCCATTTTTCTTAAAGATTTTCATCCATATTACCGGGACCAGACATTACATTAAAGCCGCAAGCAGTTTTAAATGGCTTTTTTTTCCTTTAGAAGTGTCATTTTGTGCAGGGACAGTTCTAAACACGGGAAACACGTGGCACTTCACAGGCATACTTTAGACACCCCCCAGGTACGATATTTAAAGGAATATTTGATTTTTTCACTTTATGCATCATTAAAATGACTGCTCCCGAAAAACGACCGTTTTTAAAACTTCTTTTTGCATTGATACATGTCCCCTGGTGCACAACCCGGGTTCCCAAACCCTTTTTAGGACAATAACATGCATAATAGTTGTTATAATTAGCACTTTAGAATTCGAACGTTCGCATCCATTGTATTTAATAGGGTTCTAATGTTCGTACGAACTTTCGGTCCGTTCGCGGGTTCTGGTGCGAACCGAACCCGGGGGTGTTCGGCTCATCACTAATGACTAGGTTAGATTCAAGGCTGCAGGTAATAATAGAGTAGCGGGTATGCACTTTCCCTGTGTATTTAAAACTGGCAGAGACACCAGTAATGTGTAATTCCCTGCAGCTCAGCAGGTGGCGCTGTCGCCTTGGGCTGGAGTTGAACCATTGCTGTGTGCCGTACCCCTTTTTGTCCTCCCTCGGCAGTGGTATGGTGGGGCGGGGAACCCACCGTGCTTGCTGGGAGAGGGTATAAAGGGGCCGGCCATCTTTGTCACAGGGTCAGAGTCCCAGGCACCTTCAGCCTGCAGGCGGTGGTTCATGTCGGTCCTCTAGGCGGCCTAGGCCTAAAGGACGTTCGGAGGTCGTGTTCCATCCCAGGCACCTTTGGCCTGGGGTGAGGTACTCAGATGGAGGTCCGGAGCTCAGTGCCCACCACTGAGTTCCGTGAGGGAAGGAGATCCTAGGGAACCCGGGAGTGGGTACCCAAATCCAGAGGCGTAATGGACCGGGAGGGGGTACTTGCTTGAAGACCTGGTGCAGCATATCGCCAGTGACAGGTGAGCCTCCACTGGAGACCGCCTGGAAGGATATTTCCCCTCGATTGGAGACCGCAGCCCACTTTCAGGAAGGAAAGTGGAGAGTTCATTGTGTCTGGGCTTACTCGTATCCACACCCCTCTGTCTGTTCTACTCGTTGAGGGAGTCCAACTGATTGTGTTCACTTTTCTTGGGAAGAATAAAGGAGTGTTGGACTTTAGTGGTGTGGGGCTCATTTTCTGGCAGACATTGTTCAAGAAACCAGGAGGAGGCTCCAGAAGCAGAACACCGACCTGAAGGTAAAAGAGGATTGTCTCTCACTGCACATACATCTGCAGGGGGACTTGGCGTGGTGACCCCGCACTCTCTCCTTCAGAGTACCCCTAGACAAAAGCCAGAGCCAGAAGAACTGATCCATAGAGGGAGAGAGTGGAGGCCGCTACAATAGCAAACAGTTGGCTGATTTGCAATCTACCTTCTATTCTGTACATTTCCCTTTATTTCAATAACAGCACGGAAGTTTTAGCATTTTTTTATTTAAAAAATATATATATATAGAGATTATTAGCTGAAATTCCCCTTTGACCCTATGAAGGCAAATAACCCCCTCCGTGTATTGTGTCATTTAAACACTTCAATGTTTCTCTTTGTCTCCCTGCAGATTTCAATCAGGGAACTTTCCGTTTCCTTGATTTTATTGGATGGACTTCTTATGAGATTTATTTTTATTTTTTTGCTGCCTTTGATTTTGTTCTGCTTAGTCTGTTCCCAAAGGGACCGAAGTGCTAACCATCCTCATCCAAAAACACTTCTAAGACAAGATTTTTTTTTTTAATCTATGGATATTTTTTCCTGAAAACTTTATTGATTTATAGAGGCAACGCTCTTAGTTATTTCTCAATTATTTATATCTACAATTAAATATTCTTGTTGATCTTGTATAACATTGTCTTCAGAGGGGAGATTCAATACGTGTCACATCTCTGGAAGATAAATATTGGAGGAAAGACTTATATAAGGAACTCTTCTCTACTTCCCTTCCTCCCCTTTCTACTTTCTCTTGTCTTCCCTCCTTTCTTTCTTTCTTCCTTCTTTTCTTTCTTCCTTTTTTTATTCTTTATTTTTCTTTCTTTCCCCCCTCCTATCTTCCTTTCTTTCTTTATTCATTCATTCCTTGCTTTCTGCCCTTTTCTCTTTCTCTCTTTCTTTCTTTCCTTCCCTTTCCTTTGTTTTTCTTTCTTTCTTCCCTCCTTTCTTTTTCTTTCTTTCTTCCTTCCTTTCCTTCTTTCTTCCTTTTTTCTTTGTTTATTTTTCTATCTTTTTTGCCTCCTATCTTCCTTTCTTTCTTTCTTTCTTAATTTCTTTCTTCATTCCTTCCTTCACTTTTCTCTTTCTTCATTTCTTTCTCCCTTCCTTCCCTTTTCTCTTTCTTCATTTCTTCCTTCCTTCCTTCCCTTTTCTCTTTCTTAATTTCTTCCTTCCTTCCCTTTTCTCTTTGTTTATTTTATCCTTCCTTCCTTCACTTTTCTCTTTCTTCATTTCTTTCTCCCTTCCTTTCCTTTTCTCTTTCTTCATTTCTTCCTTCCTTCCCTCTTCTCTTTCTTAATTTCTCCCTTCCTTCCCTTTTCTCTTTCTTAATTTCTTCCTTCCTTCCCTTTTCTCTTTCTTTATTTTATCCTTCCATCCTTCCCTTTTCTCTTTCTTCATTTCTTCCTTCCTTCCCTTTTCTCTTTCTTAATTTCTTCCTTCCTTCCCTTTTCTCTTTGTTTATTTTATCCTTCCTTCCTTCACTTTTCTCTTTCTTCATTTCTTTCTCCCTTCCTTTCCTTTTCTCTTTCTTCATTTCTTCCTTCCTTCCCTCTTCTCTTTCTTAATTTCTCCCTTCCTTCCCTTTTCTCTTTCTTCCTTCCCTTTTCTCTTTCTTTATTTTATCCGTCCATCCTTCCCTTTTCTCTTTCTTCCTTCCTTCCCTTTTCTCTTTCTTTCTTCCTTCCTTCCTTCCTTCCTTCCCTTTTCTCTTTCTTTCTTCATTTCTTCCTTCCTTCCCTTTTCTCTTTCTTTCTTCATTTCTTCCTTCCTTCCTTCCCTTTTCTCTTTCTTTCTTTCTTTCTTCCTTCCTTCCCTTTTCTATTTCTTTCTACATTTCTTCCTTCCTTCCTTCCCTTTTCTCTTTCTTTCTTCATTTCTTCCTTCCTTCCCTTTTCTATTTCTTTCTTCATTTCTTCCTTCCTTCCTTCCCTTTTCTCTTTCTTTCTTTTTTAATTTCTTCCTTCCTTCCTTCCTTCCTTCCTTTCTCCCTTCCTTCCCTTTTCTCTTTTTTTCTTTCTTTCTTCATTTCTTCCTTCCTTTCTTCCCTTTTCTCTTTCTTTCTTTTTTAATTTCTTCCTTCCTTCCTTCCTTCCTTCCTTCCTTCCCCTTTATCTTTCTTTCTTCATTTCTTCCTTCCTTCCTTCCCCTTTATCTTTCTTTCTTCATTTCTTCCTTCCTTCTAGTGATGAGCCGAACACCCCCGGGTTCGGTTCGCACCAAAACCCGCGAACGGACCAAAAGTTCGCACGAACTTTAGAACCCTATTGAATACAATGGATGCGAACGTTCGAAATCTAAAGTGCTAATTATAACGACTATTATGCATGTTATTGTCCTAAAAAGGGTTTGGGAACCCGGGTTCTGCACCAGGGGACATGTATCAATCCCCAAAAAAGTTTTAAAAATGGCCGTTTTTCTGGAGCAGTCATTTTAATGATGCATAAAGTGAAAAAAAAAAGTCAAATATTCCTTTAAATATCGTACCTGGGGGGTGTCTAAAGTATGCCTGTGAAGTGCCACGTGTTTCCCGTGTTTAGAACTGTCCCTGCACAAAATTACATTTCTAAAGGAAAAAAAGCCATTTAAAACTGCTTGCGGCTTTAATGTAATGTCTGGTCCCGGTAATATGGATGAAAATCTTTAAGAAAAATGACATAGCTACCCCATCACACCCCCCCCCTACCCCAGCCCATTACCAGCCCCTTTGGGTCTTGTATGGATATTAAGGGGAACCCCGCACACAAAATAAAAAAGGCCCCCATATACTCTGAACAGCCGTATACAGGCGGTGCATACAAGACAGGGACTGTAGGTTTGTTCTTATGTAGAATCTGTTTGTAATTTTGAACAGGTACATTGTTTAAGTGTAGCTCCAGGCAAAAAATCTATTTTTAAGCTTTTTGGAAAACATAGGGAAGGGTTATCACCCCTGTAACATTTGTTTTGCTGTCTGTGCCCCTGTTCAGAACAGTTCACCTCACTTTCCGTCCTAATGACAAATGTTTTTTGAAAATTTTGGGTTTTTATTGAGACAAGAATTGGTGATAAAGAATCAGTAGAGAGGAGACACTTTTTTTCCCATATTAACTCTTACAGGAGAGAATTTTCCTTCCTAGGGGTAGATTTCCTCTCACTTCCTGTTGTATCCTTCCGTTTGCAAGGAGGAGTCGTTTGTAAGTTGGATGTTTGAAAGTAGGGACCTGCCGTATATACTCAGCTGAAATTTGCCCCTTACATGTTGGTGTTGCCACAACACTGTGAGCCCTCACAGTTACTCTTGGTGGGCGCATGAATGGGCCCTGCTGTGAATTATTAGATCAAGAATTGTAATTACATGCCCCTGTTAAACAGGGGCAGAAAAATTGAGCCTTAGGCACTGGTGTCACAACACTGCAACCCCTCACAGATACTGTACTTGGAGCACAGCAATGAGCCCTGTTGCAAAGTATTGCATCAAAAATTGTAATTACACGCCCCTGTTAAACAGGGGCTGAAAAATTGGGCCTTAGCCACTGGTGCTGGTGCCACGACACTGCAACCTCTCCCAGATACTCTAGTTGGAGTGCAGGAATGAGCCCTGCTGCAAAGCAGTGCATAAAAAATTGTAATAACACACCCCTGTTAAACAGGGGCTGAAAAATTGGGCCTTAGCCACTGGTGGCGGCACCCAGAAACAAAAAAGTTCTTCCAAGCTATCATCGTCAATCGGATCATTGAGGAGGAGGAGGATAGTCAGTCAACATAACAGGACAGTCTCTCAGCATCAGCATCAGTCTTGAAGGGATGTGACATTTGAAAATAAATTAGTCTGTTATATCAGCTTCAGGTGTTTGGTAGCTGGTGGTGATCCAAGACTGGTTCATCTTTATGAAGGTTAGTCGATCAACAGAGTCGGTGGACAGGCGCACCCTGTGATCCGTGACAAATCCTCCAGCAGCACTGACTGTGCGTTCTGAAAGAATGCTGGATGCAGGACAGGCCAGTAGCTCAATTGCATACTGTGCAAGCTCTGGCCAGTGATCCATCCTCAAGACCCAGTAAGCCAGAGGATTTTCGGTGGGGAAGGTGTCCAAGTCTGACCTTGCCCCTAGGTATTCCTGCACCACGTATATCAGACGCTGGCGATGGTTGCTGGAACCGATCATACCTTGGGGCTGCGGACTAAAGAATTGTCTGAACGCTTCGGTCAGACCGCCACCTTCCCCACCGCTCCTTCTTTGACTGACCGAAGCCTCAGCAACTCGTTGTCCAGGACCAGGAGTTTGTAACCTCCCAGTCTCTGGGAACGCGTTGCACAGACCTTTCTGCAAGGCCTCCCGGAGTTGTCTCATCCTCTGCTCCCTCTGCAATGGTAAGATAAGGTCCGCAACCTTACCCTTGTACCGTGGATCAAGGAGAGTGGCCAGCCAGTAATGGTCCCTCTCCTTGATCCGAAGAATACGAGGATCCTTCCGCAGACTTTGCAGGATCAGGGAGGCCATGCAGCGTAGGTTAGCTGAGGCATTCAGTCCGGAGTCCTCTGGGTCACTAAGGACGACATGATCCGCAGCCACCTCCTCCCAGCCACGTACAAGTCCACTGGTTTCTTGGGACTGTAAATCATCCCTAAAAGACTGCTGCTGATGATGCTGAGTGCCAGGCTCCACCTCCATGCTGACACAATCCTCCTCCTCCTCCTTCTCTTCTTCCTGTGCGATGGGTGGGACAGAAGGAACACTGTATGGGTAAAGGGGGCCTTGAGAGGCAAGGAAGTCCTCCTCTTCCTGCCTCTGTTCTGCCTCAAGTGCCCTGTCCATTATTCCACGCAGCGTATGTTCCAACAGGTGGACAAGAGGTACAGTGTCACTGAGGCATGCACTGTCACTGCTCACCATCCTCGTGGCCTCCTCAAATGGTGCCAGGACAGTGCATGCATCCCTGATCATGCCCCACTGGCGTGGTGAAAAAAACCTGAGCTCCCCTGACCCTGTCCTGGTGCCGTAGTCGCACAGGTACTCATTGATGACCCTCTGCTGCGTGTGCAGCCGCTGCAGCATGGCCAACGTTGAGTTCCACCTGGTGGGCATGTCACATATAAGGCGGTTCTTGGGCAGGTTCAACTCCTTTTGCAGCTCAGCCAGGCGAGCACTGGCATTATAAGATCTGCGGAAATGCACACAGACTTTCCTGGCCTGCCTCAGGACATCCTGTAAGCCCGGGTACCTGCCCAAGAACCGCTGCACCACCAGGTTAAGGACGTGAGCCACACAGGGCACATGGGTCAGTTGTCCCTGTCGGAGAGCGGAGAGGAGGTTGGTGCCATTGTCGCAAACTACCATTCCTGGCTTAAGCTGGCGTGGCGTCAACCACCTCTCGGCCTGCCCCTGCACAGCAGACAGAACCTCTGCCCCAGTGTGGCTCCTGTCCCCCAAACACACCAGCGCAAGCACGGCATGGCATCTTTTTGCCTGCGTACTTGCGTAGCCCCTTGAACGCCTACGGAGCACCGCTGGTTCCGAGGACAAAGCTCAGGAAGAGGCCACGGAGGAAGAAGAAGAGGAGGGGGTGGAGGACAGAGGTGTGTCACAACCAGTAGTAGCATTTTGGAGGCGTGGCGGTGGAACAACCTCCAACACTACTGCACCTTGTCCTGCATCCTTCCCAGCTGCCAAAAGAGTGACCCAATGGGCCGTGAAAGAAAGGTAACGTCCCTGTCCATGCCTGCTGGACCATGAGTCAGCGGTAATATGCACCTTACCGCTGACCGCCCTGTCCAGCGAGGCCAAGACATTGCCTTCCACATGCCGGTAGAGAGCCGGAATCGCCTTCCGTGAGAAAAAGTGGCGTTTGGGAACCTGCCACTGAGGAACCGCACATTGCACAAACTCACGGAAGGGGGCCGAGTCTACCAACTGAAAAGGCAGCAGTTGAAGCGCTAGCAATTTAGCCAAGCTAGCATTCAACCGCTGGCCATGTGGATGGCTGGGAGTGAACTTCTTTCGACGGTCCAGCAGCTGGGGCAGGGAAATTTGCCTGCTAGAATCAGACATTGGTGTACTGCTAGCAGAGTGCCCGCAAGTACTTGGCTGTGACACACCTAATTCTACACCTTCATTCCTCTCAGAGCAGGTTTCAGAGAGGACTGAAGGTATACTGGGGTTGGAGATCCCAGCTGATGCGGTGCAAGGAGAGGTCCGCTTTGTTCTTTGGTGTGGGTCTTTAAGGTAGGCTTGCCAACGAGCTGCATGGCAGTTCAACATATGTCTGGTCAAGCATGTGGTGCCCAAGCGGGTGATGTTTAGGCCACGCGATATACGCTTGAGACATATGTTGCAAACAGCAGCTGTGTGATCTGATGCACTCGACTCAAAAAAGGCCCACACCAAGAACTTTTTGAATAACGGGCAGAGGCAGCGCCCTGCACAGGCGGAGCTCTGCGGTGTGATTCCGTCGGTGTGCTACCCTTACGCTGGCCCCCCGAGGGCATCCTGCCTTGTTGGAGATGTGCCTCCTCCTCCTCCTCCTCCTCTCTCCTATTAGGCACCCACGTGGAGTCAGTGACCTCATCATCCCCTCCCTCCTCATCACTGGAGCCAATCTGGCAGTATGCTGCAGCTGCTGGAACATGACTGCCAGATTGGTGTCCTTCTTGAGCATCCCCTCTCTCTGCTCTTACGCTACTGCCTTCCTCTAGCTGGGTATCATCATCAGACCCTTCGAAACGCTGGGCATCCTCCTGGAGCATGTACCCAACACTGTGCTCAAACAGTTCGGGGGACTCCTCAGGAGGACATGGTTGGTCTAGGGAAGGAGTGACTGATGATGACATTGATACCAGGGAAGAGGACCCTTTGGCAGCTGCTTTGCCAGTACCCTGAGCCTGGGTGAGAGAGGATGAGGAGGATGAGGAGGGCTTGGTCATCCACTCTACCAAGTCTTCGGCATGATGCGGCTCAACACGTCCAGCTGCCGAAAAGAAGGACAAGCGTGTCCCATGGCCACGTGCTGATGGCGATGCACCGCGTCCACGACCAGCACTGTTGTCTCTAGACACAGAGCCTGCTTGCCCTTTTTTCTTTGGCTCCTGACTGTCTGCCTCTCCTTGTTTGCCTTCCAGACATTCTAATGGCCTGCAGGGAAATGGGAAAAGCAGCAATACAGGCTAAGTTAAGGTGTAATATGGTCAGGAGGCACAATCCGCCCGCTGTAAGTGCTGCAAAATCCTGTTTGTGTAACACACCAGGAAAAAGCAGCAATACAGGCTAAGTTAAGGTGTAATATGGTCAGGAGGCACACTCCGCCCGCTGTAAGTGCCGCAAAATCCTGTTTGTGTAACACACCAGGAAAAAGCAGCAATACAGGCTAAGTTAAGGTGTAATATGGTCAGGAGGCTTAGCAACAATGAAACTGACACTGTCCCCTGCTGTTACGCTTGCGTCTATCTAGCAAGGTTACTCTGTGGTATAACAAGGAAGCTGAGACTTCTGCAGTGTGTAAATGTGCTTTTACTATACAAGATGCTGTACATACAAAACTATTACAATATTAGGAATATACTACAAGACTGACAGATTTCTATAACAAGCAAAATGCCTAGAAAA
Source organism: Rana muscosa (assembly GCA_029206835.1). Lineage (NCBI taxonomy): Eukaryota > Metazoa > Chordata > Amphibia > Anura > Ranidae > Rana > Rana muscosa. Next base: position 304,764,615 of record CM055121.1, on the reverse strand, counting down.
TAGAACAGCCTATGGTCTATAACTACAAATACATTTAAAGGTTACTTAACTTGGATTACGCTTTGTTCATGATCTCCATTGGCAATGATTCTTCTTGGAGATCAGGTCCTGTTCTTCTTCATGATCTTACAGCAACATGGTGTGTGTCTGTGTCCTAGCTTATGCCCTGCTTTTATGTGTGCTGTTTACCATTGTTACCCAACAGAAAACATAGCTGTAGCTGTATTTCAACAATAGCATTGAATACAACAATGCTATCTACCTATTGTCTACTCAAAACGAAACCTGTAATCTAAACTGTAATTCTTTTAGTTTGAGAGCTGAAAGAAATCTAAACAAGTAATGCCTTACTTGTTTACTGAATACAGGTAATGTACTAAATACAACAATGGTATCTAATCCCATTGTCATTTGTTTGAGAAATCTACTCAAACAAAAGGCTGACAGGTAATTTGTAAAATTGTCCCATGTATCCTATGTCTGATTAATATAATAAAAATCATATTTTTAACAAACGCAATACACCTGCCTATCCTTCTCTCTCCCTGCACACAAGGTTTATCAAAGTATATGACACTGACACTCTCCCTGCCTATCCTTCTCTCTCCCTACACACAAGGTTTATCAAAGTATATGACACTGAGACTCTCCCTGCCTATCCTTCTCTGTCCCTACACACAAGGTTTATCAAAGAATATGACACTGACACTCTCCCTGCCTATCCTTCTCTGTCCCTACACACAAGGTTTATCAAAGTATATGACACTGAGACTCTCCCTGCCTATCCTTCTCTGTCCCTACACACAAGGTTTATCAAAGTATATGACACTGACACTCTCCCTGCCTATCCTTCTCTGTCCCTACACACAAGGTTTATCAAAGAATATGACACTGACACTGTCCCCTGCCTATCCTTCTCTCTCCCTGTACACAAGGTTTATCAAAGTATATGACACTGACACTCTCCCTGCCTATCCTTCTCTGTCCCTACACACAAGGTTTATCAAAGAATATGACACTGACACTCTCCCTGCCTATCCTTCTCTGTCCCTACACACAAGGTTTATCAAAGAATATGACACTGACACTGTCCCCTGCCTATCCTTCTCTCTCCCTACACACAAGGTTTAGCAAAGAATAGATTTGACAAGATTTGACACTGTCCCTGCCTATCCTTCACTTTCCCTGCTCCGGAACACACTACACGAGGCCGCCGTGCTGGCGGCCTTTTATAGTGTGGGGCGTGTACTAAACACCCTCAGCTATAATTGGCCACAGGCATCCTGCCTGTGGCCAATCATTGCTCTCCTCGCTGCCGGCGCTGTGATTGGCCAAGCATGCAGGGTCACAGTGCATGCTTGGCCAATCACAGCGCCGGGATTACACTGCGATGGCGCAGTGTATTGTGGGCCGTTCGCGTCACTCGAATTTGGCGCGAACGGCCCAAATCGTTCGTTGTTCGCCGAACGCACGAACAGCCGATGTTCGAGTCGAACACCGAGCTCATCCCTACTTCCTTCCCATTTCTCTTTCTTTCTTAATCTCTTCATTCCTTCCCCTTTCTCTTTCTTTCTTCATTTCTTCCTTCCTTCCCTTTTCTCGTTCTTTCTTTCTTAATTCCTTCCTTTCTTCCTTCCTTCCTTCCTTTCTTCCCTTTTCTCTTTCTTTCTTTCTTTCTTTTCTTTTTCTTTTCTTTTTCTTTTCTTTTTCTTTTCTTTTCTTTCTTTTCTTTCTTTATACCTCTGCAGAGGATCCACTGCTTCCACACAGAAAGCAATGGCTCATTTACACTTGCTTTGACTTTACCACACATTAAAATGCTTCCCGCTTCAACATGCTTTTTTGATGTGTTTTTGATGCTTCTGTGATGATTTTGATTAAGCTTGGCAAATGCCCTGAGTGTGTTGATTTTATATTTGTTTTAAAGGGGACCAGTAGAACCCCGGCTCATTAGTACCCCCATTCAGCAGATCCCCAGCTTATTAGTACCCTCGTTTAGCAGAGCCCCTGCTCAGTAGTACTCCCAGCTCTACTGATGCCCCACTCAGTAGTATCCCCAGCTCTGCTGATCCCCCACTAAGTAGTACCCCCAGCTCTGCTAATCCCCCTGCTCGGTAGTACCCCCAGCTCTGCTGATCCCCCTGATCAGTAGTACCCCTAGCTCTGCTGATCCCCTGCTCAGTAGTACCCCCTGCTCTGCTGATCCCCCGCTCAGTGGTACCCCCAGCTCTGCTGATCTCCCACTCAGTAGTAATAAGTGGATATTTGCCAACACACCAAGGATCATCAATTTTGTCCAAACAGCTTTTATTTAAGAAAGATCCCATCACAAAATAGTATATGGCAACATTTCGGAGCCACGCAAAACCCCTTCATCAGGCATGTGATAACATGCCTGACAATGGGGTCCTGCGTGGCTTTGAAACGTTGCACTAAACTCTTTTGTGATGTGGTCTTTCTTGAATAAAAGCCATTTGGACGACATTGATGATCTTTGGTGTGTTGGTAAATATCTACTTATCGCACAGGTTCCAGTATCCAATACCTTAAAGAGCTCATTCCAGGAAGGTATGCAAAGGAAATATGGACTGTCCACTCAGTAGTACCCCATCTCTGCTGATCCCCTGCTCAGTAGTAACCCTCAGCTCTGCCGATCTCCCGCTCAGTAGTACCCCCAGCTTTGCTGATCCCCCACTTAGTAGTAACTCCCAGTTCTGTTGATCTCCTGCTTAGTAGTAAACCCCAGATGACTGTTTTTTTGATCCTCCTCTCTCTCTGGTCCCTGCATACCCCCTGCTATATTGCTCCCATGCGCCCACATATGACATCTGTTAGTTTCTCTTGCTCCGTTCCTCCAGCGCTGCTGATCCTCTGTCACTCGGTCCTCTCTCTCCGGCCCCAGCTCATTTCCCGTTATAACGTATAATGTGCCGTCTGCTAGTTGCTCTGCTCCAGTCGGGACCTCGCTCACCTTCCTGCTGCTCCACACTGCACACCAGATGTGACGTCTGCACCAGACACTCCCCGAATATATACAAATGAACCGGAAGTGACTGCTAATGACATCTTTCCTGTTCACTTGTTGGTTTCCCAGTGCATTTTGGGATATCAAATACCAGCAATACCTCCAAAACAAAGCTAAGCTAACTCTCAAAAAAAGCCTCTCAAACGCTACAGGTGCTGTTAGCGGGCGTTGTCATAGACTTCTATGGAGGCTTTGAAGCACCAAGAAAGCAACATTCAGAGCGCTTTAACTGCTTGCCGACCGGCTCACGACTATATACGTTGGTAGAATGGCACGGACAGGCAAATCAACGTATATATTTCCGTCACTTTGGAAATGCCGCCATGTGCACACGTGCCTGCCGCGAGCTCCCTGACCGTGGGACCCGCGGACTCGATGTCCGCCGGTGTCCCACGATCGGGTCACAGAGCTGCAGTTCGGGGAGAGGTAAGTGTAAACACAACATCTCCCCGTTCTGCCTAGTGACACTATCACTGATCGTATGCTCCCTCTCATCGGGAGCAGCGATCAGTGACATGTCACTCGTAGCCACGCCCCCTAACAGTTAGAATCACTCCCTAGGACACACTTTACCCCTTCCCCGCCCCCTAGTGGTTAACCCCTTCACTGCCAGTCACATTTACACAGTAATAAGTGCATTTTGATAGCACTGATCGCTGTATAAATGTGAATGGTCCCAAAATAGCGCCATAAGTGTCCGATGTGTCCGCCATAATGTTGCCATAATGTCGCAGTCGCCATTACTAGTAAAAAAAAAAATATTAATAAAAATGCCATAAATCTATTCCCTATTTTGTAGATGCTATAACTTTTGCGCAAACCAATCAATAAACGCTTATTGGGGATTTTTCTTATAGCAAAAAGTAAAGAATATTGCATTTTTTTCAAGATTGTCGCTCTATTTTTGTTTATAGCGCAAAAAATAAAAACCACAGAGGTGATCAAATACCACCAAAAGAAAGCTCTATTTGTGGGTATAGCGCTTACCACCCTCGGCTCCTCGCAGGAGGAAAGGGCACACCCAGCTCTATCTGCCCGTACCCTCCTGTGTGAAGAGTAGTGATGAGCCGAACACCCCCGGGTTCGGTTCCCACCAGAACCCGCGAACGGACCGAAAGTTCGTACGAACATTAGAACCCTATTAAATACAATGGATGCGAACGTTCGAATTCTAAAGTGCTAATTATAACGACTATTATGCATGTTATTGTCCTAAAAAGGGTTTGGGAACCCGGGTTCTGCACCAGGGGACATGTATCAATGCAAAAAGAAGTTTTAAAAACGGTTCTTTTTTCGGGAGCAGTCATTTTAATGATGCATAAAGTGAAAAAAAAAAAGTCAAATATTCCTTTAAATATCGTACCTGGGGGGTGTCTATAGTATGCCTGTGAAGTGCCACGTGTTTCCCGTGTTTAGAACTGTCCCTGCACAAAATGACACTTCTAAAGGAAAAAAAAGCCATTTAAAACTGCTTGCGGCTTTAATGTAATGTCTGGTCCCGGTAATATGGATGAAAATCTTTAAGAAAAATGGCATAGCTACCCCATGACCCCCCCCCCCCCCCCTACCCCAGCCCATTACCAGCCCCTTTGGGTCTTGTATGGATATTAAGGGGAACACCGCACACAAAATAAAAAAGGTCCTATATACTCTGAACAGCCGTATACAGGCGGTGCATACAAGACAGAGACTGTAGGTTTGTTCTTATGTAGAATCTGTTTGTAATTTTGAACAGGTACATTGTTGAAGTGTAGCTCCAGCCCAAAAATCTATTTTTAAACTTTTTGGAAAACATAGGTAAGGGTTATCACCCCTGTAACATTTGTTTTGCTGTCTGTGCCCCTGTTCAGAACATTTCACCTCACTTTCCGTCCCAATGACAACTGTTTTTGAAATGTGGTGTTTTTCCTGAAACAAGGATTGCTGATAAAGCATCAGTACAGAGGAGACACCTTTCTCCCATATTTATTCTTACAGGAGAGAATTTTCCTTCCTAGGGGTAGATTTCCTCTCACTTCCTGTTGTCTTCTTGCGTTTGCAAGTAGGAGTCGTTTGTAAGTTTGATGTTTGAAAGTAGGGACCTTCCGTATATACTCTGCAGAAATAGGCCCCTTAGTTGGTGTTGGCACAACACTGTAAGCACTCACAGTTACTCTTGGTGGGTGCTGGAACGCCCTGCTGTCAACTATTATATCAGGAATTGTAATTACATATAATTGTTGAACAGTGGTAGTAAAAATTGGGCCTTTGATGGTGGTGCTGGTGCCAGAACACTGTAAGCCCTGACAGTTACTCTTGCTGGGTGCAGCAATGGGCCCTGCTGTGAATTATTAGATCAAGAATTGTAATTGCATGCCCCTGTTGAACAGGGGCTGAAAAATTGGGCCTTTCGTGGTGGTGGTGGTGGTGGTGGTGTTGCCACAACACTGTAAGCCCTCAGAGTTACTCTTGGTGGGTGCAGGAATGGGCCCTGCTGTGAATTATTAGATCAAGAATTGTAATTACATGCCCCTTTTGAACAGGGGCTGAAAAATTGGGCCTTTCGTGGTGGTGGTGGTGGTGGCGTTGCCACAACACTGTAAGCCCTCAGAGTTACTCTTGGTGGGTACAGCAATGGGCCCTGCTGTGAATTATTAGATCAAGAATTGTAATTACATGCCCCTGTTGAACAGGGGCTGAAAAATTGGGCCTTAGGCACTGGTGGCACAACACTGCAACTCCTCACAGATACTGTACTTGGAGCACAGCAATGAGCCCTGTTGCAAAGTATTGCTTCAAAAATTGTAATTACACGCCCCTGTTAAACAGGGGCTGAAAAATTGGGCCTTAGCCACTGGTGGCGGCACCCATAAACAAAAATGATCTTCCAAGCTGTCATCATCAATCGTATCATTGAGGACTCGGAGGAGGAGGATAGCCAGTCAACATAACAGCACAGGCACTCAGCATCAGCATCAGTCTTGAAGGGATGTGACATGTTAAAATCAATTAGTCTGTTATATCAGCATCAGGTGTGTGGTAGCTGGTGGTGATCCAAGACTGGTTCATCTTGATGAAAGTCAGTCGATCAACCGAGTCGGTGGACAGGCGCACCCTGTGATCCGTGACAAATCCTCCAGCAGCACTGAATGTGCGTTCCGAAAGAACGCTGGATGCAGGACAGGCCAGTAGCTCAATTGCATACTGTGCAAGCTCTGGCCAGTGATCCATCCTCAAGACCCAGTAAGCCAGAGGATTTTCGGTGGGGAAGGTGTCCAAGTCTGACCTTGCCCCTAGATATTCCTGCACCATGTTTATCAGACGCTGGCGATGGTTGCTGGAACCGATCATACTTTGGGGCTGCGGACTAAAGAATTGTCTGAACGCATCGGTCAGACGGCCACCTTCCCCACCGCTCCTTCTTTGACTGGCCGAAGCCTCAGCAACTCGTTGTCCAGGACCAGGAGTTTGTAACCTCCCAGTCTCTGGGAACGCGTTGCACAGACCTTTCTGCAAGGCCTCCCGGAGTTGTCTCATCCTCTGCTCCCTCTGCGACGGTAACATAAGGTCCGCAACCTTACCCTTGTACCGTGGATCAAGGAGAGTGGCCAGCCAGTAATGGTCCCTCTCCTTGATCCGAAGAATACGAGGATCCTTCCGCAGACTTTGCAGGATCAGGGAGGCCATGCAGCGTAGGTTAGCTGAGGCATTCGGTCCGGAGTCCTCTGGGTCACTAAGGACGACATGATCCGCAGCCACCTCCTCCCAGCCACGTACAAGTCCACTGGTTTCTTGGGACTGTAAATCATCCCTAAAAGACTGCTGCTGATGATGCTGAGTGCCAGCCTCCACCTCCATGCTGACACAATCCTCCTCCTCCTCCTCCTCTTCCTGTGCGATGGGTGGAACAGAAGGAACACTGTCTGGGTAAAGGGGGCCTTGAGAGGCAAGGAAGTCCTCCTCTTCCTGCCTCTGTTCTGCCTCAAGTGCCCTGTCCATTATTCCACGCAGCGTGTGCTCCAACAGGTGGACAAGAGGTACAGTGTCACTGATGCATGCACTGTCACTGCTCACCATCCTCGTGGCCTCCTCAAATGGTGCCAGGACAGTGCATGCATCCCTGATCATGCCCCACTGGCGTGGAGAAAAAAAACCAAGCTCCCCTGACCCTGTCCTGGTGCCGTAGTCGCACAGGTACTCATTGATGGCCCTCTGCTGCGTGTGCAGCCGCTGCAGCATGGCCAACGTTGAGTTCCACCTGGTGGGCATGTCACATATAAGGCGGTTCTTGGGCAGGTTCAACTCCTTTTGCAGCTCAGCCAGGCGAGCACTGGCATTATAAGATCTGCGGAAATGCACACAGACTTTCCTGGCCTGCCTCAGGACATCCTGTAAGCCCGGGTACCTGCCCAAGAACCGCTGCACCACCAGGTTAAGGACGTGAGCCACACAGGGCACATGGGTCAGTTGTCCCTGTCGGAGGGCGGAGAGGAGGTTGGTGCCATTGTCGCAAACCACCATTCCTGGCTTAAGCTGGCGTGGCGTCAACCACCTCTCGGCCTGGCCCTGCAGAGCAGACAGGTCCTCTGCCCCAGTGTGGCTTCTGTCCCCCAAACACACCAGCGCAAGCACGGCATGGCATCTTTTTGCCTGCGTACTTGCGTAGCCCCTTGAACGCCTACGGAGCACCGCTGGTTCCGAGGACAAACCACAGGAAGAGGCCATGGAGGAAGAAGAAGAGGAGGGGGTGGAGGAGAGAGGTGTGTCACAACCAGTAGTAGCATTTTGGAGGCGTGGCGGTGGAACAACCTCCAACACTACTGCACCTTGTCCTGCATCCTTCCCAGCTGCCAAAAGAGTGACCCAATGGGCCGTGAAAGAAAGGTAACGTCCCTGTCCATGCCTGCTGGACCATGAGTCAGCGGTAATATGCACCTTACCGCTGACCACCCTGTCCAGCGAGGCCAAGACATTGCCTTCCACATGCCGGTAGAGAGCCGGAATAGCCTTCCGTGAGAAAAAGTGGCGTTTGGGAACCTGCCACTGAGGAACCGCACATTGCACAAACTCACGGAAGGGGGCCGAGTCTACCAACTGAAAAGGCAGCAGTTGAAGCGCTAGCAATTTAGCCAAGCTAGCATTCAAGCGCTGGCCATGTGGATGGCTGGGAGTGAACTTCTTTCGACGGTCCAGCAGCTGGGGCAGGGAAATTTGCCTGCTAGAATCGGACGTCGGTGTACTGCTAGCAGAGTGGCCGCAAGTACTTGGCTGTGACACACCTAATTCTACACCTTCATTCCTCTCAGTGCATGTTTCAGAGAGGACTGAAGTTATAGTGGGGTTGGAGATCCCAGCTGATGCGGTGCAAGGAGAGGTCCGCTTTGTTCTTTGGTGTGGGTCTTTGAGGTAGGCTTGCCAACGAGCTGCATGGCAGGTCAACATATGTCTGGTCAGGCATGTGGTACCCAAGCGGCTGATGTTTTGGCCACGCGATATACGCTTGAGACATATGTTGCAAACAGCAGCTGTGCGATCTGATGCACTAGCCTCAAAAAAGGCCCACACCAAAGAACTTTTTGAATGACGGGCAGAGGCAGCGCCCTGCACAGGCGGAGCTCTGCGGTGTGATTCCGTCGGTGTACTGCCCTTACGCTGGCCACCAAAAGGCATCCTGCCTCGTTGGAGATGTGCCTCCTCCTCATCCTCCTCCTCCTCCTCTCTCCTATTAGGCACCCACGTGGAGTCAGTGACCTCATCATCCCCTCCCTCCTCATCACTGGAGCCAATCTGGCAGTATGCTGCAGCTGCTGGAACATGACTGCCAGATTGGTGTCCTTCTTGAGCATCCCCTCTGTCTGCTCTCACGCTACTGCCTTCCTGTAGCTGGGTTTCATCATCAGACCCTTCGAAACGCTGGGCATCCTCCTGGAGCATGTACCCAACACTGTGCTCAAACAGTTCGGGGGACTCCTCAGGAGGAGGACATGGTGGGTCTAGGGAAGGAGTGACTGATGATGAGTCTGACATTGATACCAGGGAAGAGGACGCTTTGGCAGCTGCTTTGCCAGTACCCTGAGCCTGGGTGAGAGAGGATGAGGAGGAGGAGGGCTTGGTCATCCACTCTACCAAGTCTTCGGCATGATGTGGCTCAACATGTCCAGCTGCCGAAAAGAAGGACAAGCGTGTCCCATGGCCATGTGCTGATGACAATGCACCGCGTCCACGACCAGCACTGTTGCCCCCAGACACAGAGCCTGCTTGCCCTCTTTTATTGCCTCCTGACTGTCTGCCTCTCCTTGTTTGCCTTCCAGACATTCTAATGGATGGCCTGCAGGGAGATGGGAAAAAAGCAATAAGGGCTACCTTCAGGTGTCCTTCTCTGTCCCTTTACTTAAGGATTTCTAAATATGGTTGAGGATGATTGCTTTCGCACAGAATAGCACAATGACAATTTCCCTGACTGTCCAAAAAACAAGGATTTCAAAGATGGTTGATGAGGAATGCTTTAGCACAGTATAGCACAAGGAGAATTTCCCTCACTGTCCTTCCCTGTCCCTAGAAACAAGGATTAGCACAGTAAACCACAGTGACACTCTCGCTACCTATAGTTTTCTGTCCCTAGAAAAAATGTTTTTTAAAGATGGTTGATGATCAATGCTTTAGCACAGTATAGCACAAGGAGAATTTCCCTCACTGTCCTTCCCTGTCCCTAGAAACAAGGATTAGCACAGTAAAACACAGTGACACTCTCGCTACCTATAGTTTTCTGTCCCTAGAAAAAAAGTTTTTTTAAAGATGGTTGATGATCAATGCTTTAGCACAGTATAGCACAAGGAGAATTTCCCTCACTGTCCTTCCCTGTCCCTACAAACAAGGATTAGCACAGTAAAACTCACTGACACTCTCCCTACCTATCCTTCTCTTTCCCTAAACTAAAGGAATCCAGGTTAAGCAAGAAAAAAAAATGTCACTGTCCCTGCCTATGCTTCTCTTTCCCTGCTCCGGAACACACTACACTAGGCCGCCGTGCTGGCGGCCTTTTATAGTGTGGGGCGTGTACTAAACACCCTCAGCAATAATTGGCCACAGGCATCCTGCCTGTGGCCAATCATTGCTCTCCTCGCTGCCGGCGCTGTGATTGGCCAAGCATGCGGGGTCACAGTGCATGCTTGGCCAATCACAGCGCCTAGATGACACTGCGATGGCGTAGTGCATTGTGGGCCGTTCGCGTCACTCGAATTAGGCGCGAACGGCCCAAATCGTTCGATCTTCGTCGAACGATCGAACAGCCGATGTTCGAGTCGAACGTATGTTCGACTCGAACACCGAGCTCATCCCTAGTGAAGAGGTTGAGCGGTGTTGTGATGTTTCTCCGCAGCCAGGTACTCCCTCCGAATGGTTCTTATCTCTATAGATAATAAAGACAAGTCTCTATTGACTTCAATGTCCACACCAGCTGTAACTCCATTGTAGAGTTTATTTCTCTTAAACGACAGTCTCTAATAGGAAAGGTTGGAGAAAGAACAGGACAGCATAAGGTGTGGGAGAGGTCCAGGCACAAACGTAATACACTTCACTGCTCGGTAGGGATGAGCTTCGTGTTCGAGTCGAACATACGTTCGACTCGAACATTGGCTGTTCGATCGTTCGACGAAGATCGAACGATTTGGGCCGTTCGCGCCAAATTCGAGTGACGCGAACGGCCCACAATGCACTACGCCATCGCAGTGTCATCCAGGCGCTGTGATTGGCCAAGCATGCACTGTGACCCCGCATGCTTGGCCAATCACAGCGCCGGCAGCGAGGAGAGCAATGATTGGCCACAGGCAGGATGCCTGTGGCCAATTATTGCTGAGGGTGTTTAGTACACGCCCCACACTATAAAAGGCCGCCAGCACGGCGGCCTAGTGTAGTGTGTTCCGGAGCAGGGATAGAGTAGCATAGGCAGGGACAGTGACTGTTATTTCTTTCTTGCTTAACCTGGATTCCTTTAGTTTAGGGAAAGAGAAGGATAGGTAGGGAGAGTGTCAGTGTGTTTTGTGCTTCTGCTATAGTGTGCTTAAAAAAAACATTTATTCTAGGGACAGAAAACTCTAGGTAGGGACAGTGTCAGTTTCTTTCACTCTGCAAGTCCTTGTTTCCAGGGACCTGTAAGGACAGTGAGTTAATTGTCCTTGTGCTATATTGTGCTTAAAAAAAACATTTATTCTAGGGACAGAAAACTCTAGGTAGGGACAGTGTCAGTTTCTTTCACTCTGCAAGTCCTTGTTTCCAGGGACCTGTAAGGACAGTGAGTTAATTGTCCTTGTGCTATATTGTGATTAAAAAAAACATTTATTCTAGGGACAGAAAACTCTAGGTAGGGACAGTGTCAGTTTCTTTCACTCTGCAAGTCCTTGTTTCCAGGGACCTGTAAGGACAGTGAGTTAATTTTCCTTGTGCTATATTGTGATTAAAAAAAACATTTTTTCTAGGGACAGAAAACTGTAGGTAGGGAGAGTGTTTTTTTTCTTTCACTCTGCAAGTCCTTGTTTCCAGGGACCTGTAAGGACAGTGAGTTAATTGTCCTTGTGCTATATTGTGCTTAAAAAAAACATTTATTCTAGGGACAGAAAACTCTAGGTAGGGACAGTGTCAGTTTCTTTCACTCTGCAAGTCCTTGTTTCCAGGGACCTGTAAGGACAGTGAGTTAATTTTCCTTGTGCTATATTGTGATTAAAAAAAACATTTATTCTAGGGACAGAAAACTCTAGGTAGGGACAGTGTCAGTTTCTTTCACTCTGCAAGTCCTTGTTTCCAGGGACCTGTAAGGACAGTGAGTTAATTTTCCTTGTGCTATATTGTGATTAAAAAAAACATTTTTTCTAGGGACAGAAAACTGTAGGTAGGGAGAGTGTTTTTTTTCTTTCACTCTGCAAGTCCTTGTTTCCAGGGACCTGTAAGGACAGTGAGTTAATTGTCCTTGTGCTATATTGTGCTTAAAAAAAACATTTTTTCTAGGGACAGAAAACTCTAGGTAGGGAGAGTGTTTTTTTTTTTTCACTCTGCAAGTCCTTGTTTCCAGGGACCTGTAAGGACAGTGAGTTAATTGTCCTTGTGCTATATTGTGCTTAAAAAAAACATTTATTCTAGGGACAGAAAACTCTAGGTAGGGACAGTGTCAGTTTCTTTCACTCTGCAAGTCCTTGTTTCCAGGGACCTGTAAGGACAGTGAGTTAATTGTCCTTGTGCTATATTGTGCTTAAAAAAAACATTTATTCTAGGGACAGAAAACTCTAGGTAGGGACAGTGTCAGTTTCTTTCACTCTGCAAGTCCTTGTTTCCAGGGACCTGTAAGGACAGTGAGTTAATTTTCCTTGTGCTATATTGTGCTTAAAAAAAACATTTATTCTAGGGACAGAAAACTCTAGGTAGGGACAGTGTCAGTTTCTTTCACTCTGCAAGTCCTTGTTTCCAGGGACCTGTAAGGACAGTGAGTTAATTTTCCTTGTGCTATATTGTGCTTAAAAAAAACATTTATTCTAGGGACAGAAAACTCTAGGTAGGGACAGTGTCAGTTTCTTTCACTCTGCAAGTCCTTGTTTCCAGGGACCTGTAAGGACAGTGAGTTAATTGTCCTTGTGCTATATTGTGCTTAAAAAAAACATTTATTCTAGGGACAGAAAACTCTAGGTAGGGACAGTGTCAGTTTCTTTCACTCTGCAAGTCCTTGTTTCCAGGGACCTGTAAGGACAGTGAGTTAATTTTCCTTGTGCTATATTGTGATTAAAAAAAAACATTTATTCTAGGGACAGAAAACTCTAGGTAGGGACAGTGTCAGTTTCTTTCACTCTGCAAGTCCTTGTTTCCAGGGACCTGTAAGGACAGTGAGTTAATTTTCCTTGTGCTATATTGTGATTAAAAAAAACATTTTTTCTAGGGACAGAAAACTGTAGGTAGGGAGAGTGTTTTTTTTCTTTCACTCTGCAAGTCCTTGTTTCCAGGGACCTGTAAGGACAGTGAGTTAATTTTCCTTGTGCTATATTGTGCTTAAAAAAAACATTTTTTCTAGGGACAGAAAACTGTAGGTAGGGAGAGTGTTTTTTTTCTTTCACTCTGCAAGTCCTTGTTTCCAGGGACCTGTAAGGACAGTGAGTTAATTGTCCTTGTGCTATATTGTGCTTAAAAAAAACATTTATTCTAGGGACAGAAAACTCTAGGTAGGGACAGTGTCAGTTTCTTTCACTCTGCAAGTCCTTGTTTCCAGGGACCTGTAAGGACAGTGAGTTAATTTTCCTTGTGCTATATTGTGATTAAAAAAAACATTTTTTCTAGGGACAGAAAACTGTAGGTAGGGAGAGTGTTTTTTTTCTTTCACTCTGCAAGTCCTTGTTTCCAGGGACCTGTAAGGACAGTGAGTTAATTTTCCTTGTGCTATATTGTGATTAAAAAAAACATTTTTTCTAGGGACAGAAAACTGTAGGTAGGGAGAGTGTTTTTTTTCTTTCACTCTGCAAGTCCTTGTTTCCAGGGACCTGTAAGGACAGTGAGTTAATTGTCCTTGTGCTATATTGTGCTTAAAAAAAACATTTTTTCTAGGGACAGAAAACTGTAGGTAGGGAGAGTGTTTTTTTTTTTTCACTCTGCAAGTCCTTGTTTCCAGGGACCTGTAAGGACAGTGAGTTAATTTTCCTTGTGCTATATTGTGCTTAAAAAAAACATTTATTCTAGGGACAGAAAACTCTAGGTAGGGACAGTGTCAGTTTCTTTCACTCTGCAAGTCCTTGTTTCCAGGGACCTGGAGAGACATTGAGTGAATTGTCCTTGTGCTATATTGTGATTAAAAAAAACATTTATTCTAGGGACAGAAAACTCTAGGTAGGGACAGTGTCAGTTTCTTTCACTGTGAAAGTCCTTGTTTCAAGGGACAGAGAAGGACACCTGAAGGTAGCCCTTATTGCTTTTTTCCCATCTCCCTGCAGGCCATCTATTAGAATGTCTGGAAGGCAAACAAGGAGAGGCAGACAGTCAGGAGGCAATAAAAGAGGGCAAGCAGGCTCTGTGTCTGGGGGCAACAGTGCTGGTCGTGGACGCGGTGCATTGTCATCAGCACATGGCCATGGGACACGCTTGTCCTTCTTTTCGGCAGCTGGACATGTTGAGCCACATCATGCCGAAGACTTGGTAGAGTGGATGACCAAGCCCTCCTCCTCCTCCTCATCCTCTCTCACCCAGGCTCAGGGTACTGGAAAAGCAGCTGCCAAAGCGTCGTCTTCCCTGGTATCAATGTCAGACAAATCATCAGTCACTCCTTCCCTAGACCCACCATGTCCTCCTCCTGAGGAGTCCCCCGAACTGTTTCAGCACAGTGTTGGGTACATGCTCCAGGAGGATGCCCAGCGTTTCGAAGGGTCTGATGATGAAACCCAGCTAGAGGAAGGCAGTAGCGTGAGAGCAGACAGAGGGGATGCTCAAGAAGGACACCAATCTGGCAGTCATGTTCCAGCAGCTGCAGCATACTGCCAGATTGGCTCCAGTGATGAGGAGGGAGGGGATGATGAGGTCAATGACTCCACGTGGGTGCCTAATAGGAGAGAGGAGGAGGAGGAGGATGAGGAGGAGGCACATCTCCAACGAGGCAGGATGCCCTTTGGTGGCCAGCGTAAGGGCAGTACACCGACGGAATCACACCGCAGAGCTCCGCCTGTGCAGGGCGCTGCCTCTGCCCGTCATTCAAAAAGTTCTTTGGTGTGGGCCTTTTTTGAGGCTAGTGCATCAGATCGCACAGCTGCTGTTTGCAACATATGTCTCAAGCGTATATCGCGTGGCCAAAACATCAGCCGCTTGGGTACCACATGCCTGACCAGACATATGTTGACCTGCCATGCAGCTCGTTGGCAAGCCTACCTCAAAGACCCACACCAAAGAACAAAGCGGACCTCTCCTTGCACCGCATCAGCTGGGATCTCCAACCCCACTATAACTTCAGTCCTCTCTGAAACATGCACTGAGAGGAATGAAGGTGTAGAATTAGGTGTGTCACAGCCAAGTACTTGCGGCCACTCTGCTAGCAGTACACCGACGTCCGATTCTAGCAGGCAAATTTCCCTGCCCCAGCTGCTGGACCGTCGAAAGAAGTTCACTCCCAGCCATCCACATGCCCAGCGGTTGAATGCTAGCTTGGCTAAATTGCTAGCGCTTCAACTGCTGCCTTTTCAGTTGGTAGACTCGGCCCCCTTCCGTGAGTTTGTGCAATGTGCGGTTCCTCAGTGGCAGGTTCCCAAACGCCACTTTTTCTCACGGAAGGCTATTCCGGCTCTCTACCGGCATGTGGAAGGCAATGTCTTGGCCTCGCTGGACAGGGCGGTCAGCGGTAAGGTGCATATTACCGCTGACTCATGGTCCAGCAGGCATGGACAGGGACGTTACCTTTCTTTCACGGCCCATTGGGTCACTCTTTTGGCAGCTGGGAAGGATTCAGGACAAGGTGCAGTAGTGTTGGAGGTTGTCCCACCGCCACGCCTCCAAAATGCTACTACTGGTTGTGACACACCTCTCTCCTCCACCCCCTCCTCTTCTTCTTCCTCCATGGCCTCTTCCTGTGGTTTGTCCTATGAACCAGCGGTGCTCCGTAGCCGTTCACGGGGCTACGCAAGTACGCAGGCAAAAAGATGCCATGCCGTGCTTGCGCTGGTGTGTTTGGGGGACAGAAGCCACACTGGGGCAGAGGTCCTGTCTGCTCTGCAGGGCCAGGCCGAGAGGTGGTTGACGCCACGCCAGCTTAAGCCAGGAATGGTGGTTTGCGACAATGGCACCAACCTCCTCTCCGCCCTCCGACAGGGACAACTGACCCATGTGCCCTGTGTGGCTCACGTCCTTAACCTGGTGGTGCAGCGCTTCTTGGGCAGGTACCCGGGCTTACAGGATGTCCTGAGGCAGGCCAGGAAAGTCTGTGTGCATTTCCGCAGATCTTATAATGCCAGTGCTCGCCTGGCTGAGCTGCAAAAGGAGTTGAACCTGCCCAAGAACCGCCTTATATGTGACATGCCCACCAGGTGGAACTCAACGTTGGCCATGCTGCAGCGGCTGCACACGCAGCAGAGGGCCATCAATGAGTACCTGTGCGACTACGGCACCAGGACAGGGTCAGGGGAGCTTGGTTTTTTTTCTCCACGCCAGTGGGGCATGATCAGGGATGCATGCACTGTCCTGGCACCATTTGAGGAGGCCACGAGGATGGTGAGCAGTGACAGTGCATGCATCAGTGACACTGTACCTCTTGTCCACCTGTTGGAGCACACGCTGCGTGGAATAATGGACAGGGCACTTGAGGCAGAACAGAGGCAGGAAGAGGAGGACTTCCTTGCCTCTCAAGGCCCCCTTTACCCAGACAGTGTTCCTTCTGTCCCACCCATCGCACAGGAAGAGGAGGAGGAGGAGGAGGAGGAGGAGGAGGAGGAGGATTGTGTCAGCATGGAGGTGGAGGCTGGCACTCAGCATCATCAGCAGCAGTCTTTTAGGGATGATTTACAGTCCCAAGAAACCAGTGGACTTGTACGTGGCTGGGAGGAGGTGGCTGCGGATCATGTCGTCCTTAGTGACCCAGAGGACTCCGGAGCGAATGCCTCAGCAAACCTACGCTGCATGGCCTCCCTGATCCTGCAAAGTCTGCGGAAGGATCCTCGTATTCTTCGGATCAAGGAGAGGGACCATTACTGGCTGGCCACTCTCCTTGATCCACGGTACAAGGGTAAGGTTGCGGACCTTATGTTACCGTCGCAGAGGGAGCAGAGGATGAGACAACTCCGGGAGGCCTTGCAGAAAGGTCTGTGCAACGCGTTCCCAGAGACTGGGAGGTTGCAAACTCCTGGTCCTGGACAACGAGTTGCTGAGGCTTCGGCCAGTCAAAGAAGGAGCGGTGGGGAAGGTGGCCGTCTGACCGATGCGTTCAGACAATTCTTTAGTCCGCAGCCCCAAAGTATGATCGGTTCCAGCAACCATCGCCAGCGTCTGATAAACATGGTGCAGGAATATCTAGGGGCAAGGTCAGACTTGGACACCTTCCCCACCGAAAATCCTCTGGCTTACTGGGTCTTGAGGATGGATCACTGGCCAGAGCTTGCACAGTATGCAATTGAGCTACTGGCCTGTCCTGCATCTAGCGTTCTTTCGGAACGCACATTCAGTGCTGCTGGAGGATTTGTCACGGATCACAGGGTGCGCCTGTCCACCGACTCGGTTGATCGACTGACTTTCATCAAGATGAACCAGTCTTGGATCACCACCAGCTACCACACACCTGATGCTGATATAACAGACTAATTGATTTTAAAATGTCACATCCCTTCAAGACTGATGCTGATGCTGAGTGCCTGTGCTGTTATGTTGACTGGCTATCCTCCTCCTCCGAGTCCTCAATGATACGATTGATGATGATAGCTTGGAAGATCATTTTTGTTTATGGGTGCCGCCACCAGTGCCTAACGCCCAATTTTTCAGCCCCTGTTTAACAGGGGCGTGTAATTACAATTTTTGAAGCAATACTTTGCAACAGGGCTCATTGCTGTGCTCCAAGTACAGTATCTGTGAGGAGTTGCAGTGTTGTGCCACCAGTGCCTAAGGCCCAATTTTTCAGCCCCTGTTTAACAGGGGCGTGTCATTACAATTTTTGAAGCAATACTTTGCAACAGGGCTCATTGCTGTGCTCCAAGTACAGTATCTGTGAAGGGTTGCAGTGTTGTGCCACCAGTGCCTAAGGCCCAATTTTTCAGCCCCTGTTCAACAGGGGCATGTAATTACAATTCTTGATCTAATAATTCACAGCAGGGCCCATTGCTGCACCCACCAAGAGTAACTGTCAGGGCTTACAGTGTTGTGGCACCAGCACCACCATCAAAGGCCCAATTTTTACTACCACTGTTCAACAATTATATGTAATTAAAATTCCTGATATAATAGTTGACAGCAGGGCGTTCCAGCACCAACCAAGAGTAACTGTGAGTGCTTACAGTGTTGTGCCAACACCAACAACTAAGGGGCCTATTTCTGCAGAGTATATACGGCAGGTCCCTACTTTCAAACATCCAACTTACAAACGACTCCTACTTGCAAACGCAAGAAGACAACAGGAAGTGAGAGGAAATCTACCACTAGGAAGGAAAATTCTCTCCTGTAAGAATAAATATGGGAGAAAGGTGTCTCCTCTGTACTGATGCTTTATCAGCAATCCTTGTTTCAAGAAAAACACCACATTTCAAAAACAGTTGTCATTAGGACGGAAAGTGAGGTGAAATGTTCTGAACAGGGGCACAGACAGCAAAACAAATGTTACAGGGGTGATAACCCTTACCTATGTTTTCCAAAAAGTTTAAAAATAGATTTTTGGTCTGGAGCTACACTTCAACAATGTACCTGTTCAAAATTACAAACAGATTCTACATAAGAACAAACCTACAGTCCCTGTCTTGTATGCACCGCCTGTATACGGCTGTTCAGAGTATATAGGGCCTTTTTTATTTTATGTGCGGGGTTCCCCTTAATATCCATACAAGACCCAAAGGGGCTGGTAATGGGCTGGGGTAGGGGGGGGGGTCATGGGGTAGCTATGCCATTTTTCTTAAAGATTTTCATCCATATTACCGGGACCAGACATTACATTAAAGCCGCAAGCAGTTTTAAATGGCTTTTTTTTCCTTTAGAAGTGTCATTTTGTGCAGGGACAGTTCTAAACACGGGAAACACGTGGCACTTCACAGGCATACTTTACACCCCCCAGGTACGATATTTAAAGGAATATTTGACTCTTTTTTTTTCACTTTATGCATCATTAAAATGACTGCTCCCGGAAAACGACCGTTTTTAAAACTTATTTTTGCATTGATACATGTCCCCTGGTGCAGAACCCGGGTTCCCAAACCCTTTTTAGGACAATAACATGCATAATAGTTGTTATAATTAGCACTTTAGAATTCGAACGTTCGCATCCATTGTATTTAATAGGGTTCTAATGTTCGTTCGAACTTTCGGTCCGTTCGCGGGTTCTGGTGCGAACCGAACCCGGGGGTGTTCGGCTCATCACTACTGCTCGGCTTCTCAAGCAGACTTAGTCCATTTGGATAGTCTCCCTAGATAGGGACTAGCAGCCAAAATGGTACTCAAACTGTTCACCCAATCACTATTCAAACTGGCACACAGGTCTCTGCCACAGACCTGGTGATCTTGGTCTCTGCCACAGACCTGGTGATCTTGGTCTCTGCCACAGACCTGGTGATCTTGGTCTCTGCCACAGACCTGCTGAACTTGGTTTCCTTAAAACTTGGCCTCTTTGTAAGGAGAAGACATCCCTCCAGTGAGTTACCGGGCCCCTTCCTTCACTGTGACTTCTCACCAGTTCCTCGGAAAGGTCCTCCCCCGGCCTCCTCGTCTAAGATGCGGGTCCCCTCACAAGGCGGCACCCTGAGATTCCTCGATCCTTGATGGCCCCAGCCAAGCATGTACTGGCCATTGGGACTTCAGGGAGTTTCCCGGTGGGCTGATTGCTCAGTGGGCCGGTTTCAGTGACAGCCTGTCAAAGTAATGGCTGCGTGGCTCGCCCTCCACTTCATGCAGTGATGTGGGAAGGATGAGAATAATACAGAGGAGAAAAAGTGAAATAACAAGAGAGGTTAGTGAGGACTTTACTTATGTTATGCTACTTATGTTTTTTTGCACAATTGCGTTTAGTTTATATACTGTTTTTGTGCTTGTTTGCAAAATTAAAGTGGGCAGGTCTGGATGAAGTCCAGGGCCTAATTTTCGTCTCAGTCCAGCCCTGGCCCCAGCTGAAGGTGCTGGGCCCCAGGCCTTTAGTTGCAGCCCCAGGGCTAAAGGTGCCTGGGACTGATTCACTGATCCAAAGGTGCCCAGGGCGGACAGGAACACACACTCCCTGGGAGTAGGACTCCCGACCATGAACCAACGACTCCGAACAGGCAGCGTCTGCCCCTTTTATATCCTCTTCCAGCATACACAGCAGGCCGACCACTCCCACTGTATGGTTGCCGAGAGGGGACACACAAGGCACAGCACTGTATCAGCAGTTCAACCCTGGCCCACTATGGCAGCGCCACCTGCAGGCCACAGGTAATAGTACACCGATACCCTTCCTGCAGACAAAATGGTTGATAATGTCCTAACAATTTAGGTGTTTGAGCATAACTACCACTCAAACACTACCCCTAAATTGAGGACCCCGCTACATGGGGAAAAAAAGAACGTCAATTTTGTTTGGGAGCCACGTCGCACGACCGCGCAATTGTCAGTTAAAGCGAGTTAAAGCGACGCCGTGCCGAATCGCAAAAAGTGGCCCGGTCATTGGGCAGCCAAATCCCCCGGGGCTGAAGTGGTTATAAAACTGTGCCAAATGCCACATTTTGAAGCAAGTGTAAACGAGTCCCATTGGTCTATCTTTACAGCATGCTGGCAGAGGACAGGCCTTTTTACTCATGCTCTTAACGCATTGAATATAGTATAAATTGTCACACTTCTTTGGATGCACCTGGAATGCGTTTAGCTGATTTAAACATTCAATTGGGAATTCAGTCTGGCGGAAGAATGCGGCAGACACCACAAAGTGAGCAAAGTAACATTTACCGCACAAATGACTAAGAAATTTCCTCCCGAACTTGTGAATATTTCAGAGCTGCGTCTTGTCTCTTAGACATAATTGCACTTTAAGCGCTCAGGTGATGATGCATCATTCAAAACCACATCTGCAAAGACAAAGGCGGCTCCATTACAGGAAATCCCTTTCAGCCGGGATGAAATATTGACGGAGTGAAGTGCGTTATGTCTTGTTCGCCCGTTTGTATGTACATGGAAGATCTGCTGCAACATTGATCAGCTCCAAGACAACGTCTGGACCATTAGGAAGATGAAACGGCCATGTCAGCGGTGGAAACTGACAAACAAACAATTCTTCATCATTAGCAGATTTCTGGCAAAAGTTTTACAACTTCGGCTCTAGAAAGAGGAATGTCAGGTCTTAAAGGTTTGTCAGGAATGGAGAATTCAATTTTCTTCTCAAATTGAAGGGATGGAAATTTAAAGTAGATCTAAACCCTACCTGAATGGCATCAGTCCACCATCTCAGATACCATTGCTGCCACCAATATGTCACGATGGTGCCCTAAACCTCACCCTGAACAGAGATTGTCCAACTATGTGCCAATAGACCAAGAGTGATCATTAATGGGGTCGTTGGACTCTGCTGTTAACCCTTTATAACAGCCTTTTATCTTGGAGGAAACCTCAGCAAAAAGTCTAAGATCTCAGGGACCCCCTCAAATAATTTTCAGATCTACAGCTTATGGAAAATTGCAAGCTGTTGATATAACAATATTTTTTTTAAAATTAGGATTAAATAATAGAATAAATATTAAAACGTACCTCCCTAATGTAAAACTCGTGCTTGCATTTTTACTGCACAGATGCTTAATTCTAGGTCCAACTCGAGATAAGCAGAGATCAGTTGGCCAGTGTACAGGAAGTCAGCAGGGTAGAGCACAGGGGGTCAGTAGGGCAGGGCACAGGGGTCAGTAGGGCAGGGCACAGGGGTCAGTAGGGCAGGGCACAGGGGTCAATAGGGCAGGGAACAGGGGTCAGTTGGGCAGAGCACAGGGGGTCAGTAGGGCAGAGCACTGGGGGTCAGTAGGGCAGAGCACTGGGGGTCAGTAGGGCAGTGTACAGGGGGTCAGTAGGGCAGAGCACAGGGGGTCAGTAGGGCAGAGCACAGGGGGTCAGTAGGGCAGAGCACAGGGGTCAGTAGGGCAGAGAACAGGGGGTCAGTAGGGCAGTGTACAGGGGGTCAGTAGGGCAGAGCACACGGGTCAGTAGGGCAGGGCACAGGGAGTCAGTAGGGCAGAGAACAGGGGGTCAGTGGGGCAGAGCACAGGGGATCAGTAGGGCAGAACACAGCGGTCAGTAGGGCAGTGTACAGGGGTAAGCAGGGCATAACACAGGGGATCAGCATGGCAGAGCAAAGGGGGTCAGTAGGGAAGAGCACAGGGTCAGTAGGGCAAAGAACAGGGGATCAGCAGGGCAGAGCACAGGGTCAGGAGGGCAAAGCACAGGGGGTCAGCAGGGCAGAACACAGGGGGTCAGAAAGGCAGAGAAAAAGGGGTCAGCAGGGCAGGCAATGTGGAGGGTTCTTCACTCAGTCCCTTTTATCCTGCAGCATAGCTGGTGACTTCTGGCTGGGCATCCTGCTGGTCAGGTCCCACTCTGCAGAGCAGGGTCTCCAGGTTAAGACTTGAAGGGGGCAAGGGTTCCTCCTTGGTTCCTTCTTCTCTCTCTCTCTCCCATTTCCTCTCAGCAGCAGCACTTCTGCCTGGAGGCAGAACCCCCCCAGCACAGGGGTACCCCCCAGGCCTCTGGATCCTGGAATCTCTCCCACAGGAGCAGGATCTACAGTATTTTTATGGCCACTCTCCACCTACAGGGTGGTCCTTTCCTCAGGGATTGGTAGACATCTCTTGAATATTCAGGCTGTCATCTCCATACCCCCACCCACTAAGTTCTGGAACTTTCCAGAAGCTAGGGGAGGTACTAGAGACTCAACCTGCAGAGCTTGCCCACTAAACTACACTGAACTTCACTCAACCCCAATTTAACTGACTTCCCAGGCTTAAAGCCCAACCCACGAAAAATAAAAAGTCAGCAGCTACAAATACTGAAGCTGCTAACTTTTATTATATGGACACTTACCTGTCCAGGGAGCCCGCAATGTCGGCACCCCAGCTGATCTTCGGATCGGCTGTCGGGTGCAGCCGCCACCATTGTCGGTAAGGGAACCCGGCAGTGAAGCCTTTCAAAACCAGGTCCCCGTTCCCCTCTCCCCCCTGTAAGGTGCCAAATGTGACGCTGGACCGGGGGAGGAGACGAATAAGCGGAAGTTTTACTTTTGGGTGGAACCCCGCTTTAAGTGAAGTCCAACTAAATTTTCCTGCCAATCCCAACTATGTACACAAGGGGGTGCTACATGTGTATTCTTCTTGAATCTCGGTGTGCTTTGTGTATGTCTTCCAGGTCTGTGCAGTAATCCAGTGTGAGACTTCCTGTTATAAAGACCGCTCAATGCTGCTCTCTCTCCTTGTGCAGGGGGACTGGTCCTGTCTCCGCCCCCTCTTGTAGTTTTGGGTAGTGGGTGGAGCCTGCTGAGTGCCTCCCACAGCTCTGCTCCCTGCACAGGCTATGCACAGCGCAGTGATGATTTCACTGCCTTATTTACAGGGTAGAAATTGGTTTTGCAAAGGGGTTTGGTGCCCACAAAGTGGATTTTTATCTTTTGCCGCTATTGAGGAAGATATTGAAATGACATTTTGTTGCCTGAAGTTTTGCCTTAGGAAAGCACGGCATGTCAAGCAAGTCAAACTGCAAAAAATCATGTCAAAAATGCCTTTCAGGTGAAGCAAAAAGTATTTTTTGCATTATATTTCCAGGGCTCTGCTCTCCGAAGATGTCTGCAGGTGCGTATTGTCCGGCTTTTCATTTTCCTGGAGCCGGCACCGTGGAATTTGCTGACAGATGTACATAGCCGGGTGATCTGGCGTTACGCGGTTATTGTTGTGTCTTGGGAGGACGCTGCTCACATTGTGCCCTGTAACTGATTTGCACTAACCTTTGTGTACGCCGCACAGACTCGGGGAGAGAAGAAATCTGCCTGACATTTCACAGAGTAGCTTCTGCCTCAAACAGCTGCTGTCCGGGGTGGCCTCTGCCTTCAAAACATCTCCACATGATGTGCTCCAAGCTGATGCTCATTCAGAAACCAGAGAGAAGACTTCTGAGAAAAATGCACATCTTCGGCATGAGGCAGAAGCAATATAATCTGAATGCCGGCTTCTTAAAAAGTTACATTTCTTCAAAAAATTCATTAATTTGTATATTTATCTGTTGCGCTTATCCCCAAAGGAGCCCCTGTTTTCTCAGGTCCTTTGTTACCAGAGCCCACAATCAGGGCCGCCATCAGGGGGGTACAGGCAGTACACCTGTAAGGGGCCTGGAGGTCCCCAGGGGCCCGGATGGCCCCCTTTTTTTTGTAAGGGGCCCAGAGGTCCCCAGGGGCCCGGAGTTCCCCAGGGCCCTGAATGTCAACCCCCCCTTTTTTTTTTTTTATTATAATTTTTTTATTATTATTCATTTTTTTATTTAACCACTTGAGACCCGCGCTATAGACAAAAGACGTCTGCAGCGCGGCTCTCAAGTGCTGAGTGGACGTCTATGGACGTCCTCCTGTTTCTCTCCCCCCTGCGCGCCGCCGAGGGTGCGCGGCGGGGAACAGCTGTGCCCGCCGTGGTCACGTGATGCCGATGAGCGTGCCTGGCGGCCGCGATGTCCACCAGGCACCCGCGATCGGCTGTGACAGAGGCAGGACGTGGATCTCTGTGTGTAAACACAGAGATCCATGTCCTGTCAGGGAGAGAGGAGACCGATGCTGTGTCCCTTGTACAGTAGGGTGACCAGACATCCCCGGTTTCAGGGGACAGTCCCCGGATTGAGGACACTGTCCCCGGACCAAGTCTGTCCCCGGTTTTGTCCCCGGATTGGATTTGAACAGGGGCTGGGGCAATTTCAAAGACAGTCAGTGCAGAATAAAAAAAACAAAACAGAATTACACACCCCCACTCCGCCGCTCCTACTAGCTTAGGGGGGTGTATTTTTTTCCATTATCTGTGCCCCTTTCTGATGATCAGTGCTGGTCGGAGCGGAGGGAATATTTCTTCAGTTTCGGGCGCATGCCCATTCAGCTCCGCTTGCATGTTCTTCTGCCTTGACTCAAGTCCCGGCCAGCCGCCTGCCTGCTTATCTCCTTGCCTTCCCTGGTAGAGTGATCTTCCTCCTCTCCCCACTCAGTAGTAGCCGGGGCCTGAAGAGTAAGACTTGACAGGCTGTGAGGCGGGCAGCGGCGACGGGCAGAGAGTCGCTGATTGCCGCCATTACTAGTATAAAAAAAAAAAATGTCCCCGGATTTCATTTTAAAAATCTGGTCACCTTATTGTACAGGGACACAGATCGGTCACCTCCCCCTGTCAGTCCCCTCCCCCACACAGTAAGAATCACAAATAGGGAACATAGTTAACCCCTTCCTCGCCCCCTAGTGTTAACCCCTTCCCTGCCAGTCACATTTATACAGTAATCAGTGCATATTTATAGCACTGTTCGCTGTATAAATGTGAATGGTCCCAAAATAGTGTCAAAAGTGTCCGATATGTCCGCCGCAATATTGCAGGCCTGACAAAAATCGCAGATCGCCGCCATTACTAGTAAAAAAAAAATATATAATAAAAATGTCATAATTCTATCCCCTATTTTGTAGGCGCTATAACTTTTTCGCAAACCAATTGCTATACGCTAATTGCAATTTAAACTGAGAAAAAAAAAATAGTTTTTTAAAAAAAAATTGGGATATTATTATAGCAAAAAGTAAAAAAATTGTGTTTTTTTTCCAAATTTTCTGTCTTTTTTTGTTTATAGCGTAAAAAATAAAAACCGCAGAGGTGATCAAATACCACCAAAATAAAGCTCTATTTGTGGGGAAAAAATGATAAAAATATCATTTGGGTACAGCGTTGTATGACCGCGCAATTGTCATTCAAAGTGTGTCAGCGCTAAAAGCTGAAAATTGTTCCGGGCACGAAGGGGGTTTAGTGCCCAGTTGTCAAGTGGTTAATTCGTTTTTTTTATTTATTTATATTTATTTTTATTTTATTTATTTTTTTGTAAGGGGCCAAGAGGTCCCCAGAGGCCCGGAGGTCCCCATGGCCTCGGATGGAAACCTCCCCCCCCCCCCCCGGGTCTCCTCTGTTCCAGGGGGCCCATGCCTGAAGCTGTGTAAGGGGCCCCAAAATTCCTGATGGCGGCCCTGCCCACAATGCTGTTAGCAACACCACGCTCTCCGATACAACTGGGCTGAGGAGAAGCCTGAGGCCTATCCTCGGGAACTCTGGCTGCTAGGCCATCTGAGGGACCTATCTAGAAGCAAAAGAGCAGCGTAGGGTTGGGACTGCTTGCAGTCCAACCAGAAGTAACGGTTCTGCCTGCTCGAGAAACCTGTCGTAGTCAGAGGTAGAGGGGAAGCTGTCGCCACTAAAGGAGCATCCCCCTTATTACCAGGGACCACAGTGAGCAGCATTCCCACCAGCCAGGGACGGTGAAGAATTGGGAAACTTCAGCAGGTGCCAAGCCAGGGACCCAGCCAGTGGAGGTGACTCTTGCAGAGCATTATTGTGTGCCAAGCCAGGGACCGAGCCAGCGGGGTGAATCTTGAGGAGTATCTGTGAGTGCCAAGCTAGGAAACGAGCAGGCCAGCGGGGTGACACTTGAGGAGTATCTGTGAGTGCCAAGCCAGGGACCGAGCCAGCGGGGTGAATCTTGAGGAGTATCTGTGAGTGCCAAGCTAGGGACTGAGGAGGTCAGCGGGGTGACACTTGAGGAGTATCTGTGAGTGCCAAGCTAGGGACTGAGGAGGTCAGCGAGGTGACACTTAAGGAGTAACTGTGAGTGCCAAGCTATTGACCGAGCAGGTCAGCGGGGTGACGCTTGAGGAGTATCTGTGAGTGCCAAGCTAGGGACCCAGCGGTGAAACGGGGGTGAGGCTTGAGGAAGATACTGAGTAAGAAGATTGGAAGAGCTCATGGGATCCAGTGGCGAAGGGATCTGCTAGTCTAGTGAAAGACCGGGAGCTCAGTTGAGTGAAGATCTACAATAGGAGATTGTAGAAGAAGTTAAGGAAATCATTGCAACCTTTTGTTAGAAACTGTTACAAGATTGTTACCATGGGAGACAGCGGTCCTATCCATGCAGATGTGGTGTCTGGCTGGATACCTTTCCCTGCATGGCTGTCTGCCTATAGAAGTCTCGGAGTCTGCCAATTAACATTGCATCTACTTAAGGGTGTCCTGGCCCAAACCCTCTCTGCCACAGTTCTGTTTAAGAGACAATAAATCTCTTTGCATTCAAGAAGTGTCTGATGCCCATCAATCTACCTTGAATGACACCCACCATGCCTTGTAACCCACTCTACATAGGATGTCAGCTGTCCCTAACTCTGGAGGTCACCATTGGGCCTCTGGGGGCCTGGGACCTTTCTACAATTGCAATGATTTATACAATACTACAATGACCAAAGAAATGAAAATAGCAATAACTCCTCAAACAAATTTGTAAACAGTAGCAAAAAAAATTACACAGTTGGTAATAAGTAAACAGACCAGATAATGACCCCTTAAACCCTATACTTAGGAAGGTCCTTTCTAACGGCAATGCTGAGATAATAGTTCAGCACTCTCTGTCAAACTTATTCCCTGCTGGCCAGTACATTGGGGCCCAAATCCAACACTGGATACTCAAAGATCCTCTAAACCCAGGTATAGGTGCCTGCACTGTTTACCGTTTCCTAAGCAAACTATACTGTTCCTCTTTAAAAGGGTGCAGTAGGGTTTGGCCAGCCTGTCGTCTGGGGTGACAGCTGGTCTCCCTCTGTTCTCCTGCAGCAAAGTCATCATCAACAGTGATCTCCCCCATTGATCAGACGGCATCACCAGTAACAGTAGTGTTCTCATGTACCAGAAGATGTCTGCTTCTCTGTCTCTCTACATCCCTGAATGCAAAACATTCTGCCAACAGCCTGCAGCACACCCTGTCTCCCAAATGTCCTCACCACGTCTGCCTCGAACCCAGGAACAGTCCTTTCTTTTCCTCCCCACAGAGCCCCTGGTCATGCTGGGATACGAAGTTCCAGGACCAATCTGTTGTCTCCCCAGATGCTACATTCCCCATAAAGGAGAATTGTATTATTCGGTGCTACCTGTTCTGGCCTGTGTGGTATAAATGGTATAAATCAAGATCTAGTGGATGGCTGCCAGCAACCAAATTGTGTTCCAACAATGTTAATCACCCCAAAAAAAAACAAGTAAATGTTGCTGTGCCCATAGGGAATAGGCAAAGCAACATTTACGGTAGTTGTTTTTTTTGCATATCATAGTCAAAGTTTCTTCCAACATCCTTCCCACAATCCACAACAGCTCAGTTTCCTCTTCCTCTGTGTTCCCTGGGTGGTGGATGGGGCTTTAACAGGCTGCTCACATACCTAGCTCTAATGCCACGTACACACGGCCGAGAGTCTCGTCAGGAAAAAAACTGTAGTTTTTCCTGACGAGATTCTTGACAAGAAACTTGTCCCGGCCGAGTGTACACACGTACGATTCAAAAGAACCGCGGTTCTTCTGAATGGCACGAACGCAGTGACGTCATCGACTACGACGGGCCTGCGCTTGTCACATTCGATGCCGTCGCCGCCATCTTGCTTCACCCTACCTATGCCTTGGAAGCTACCGCGCATGCGTCAAAGTCATTTCGAGCATGCGCGGGTTTCCACGGCGACAGGTAAGCGTACACTTTCTCGGGTTTCTCGTCGGGAAACAGGCCGACAAGAATCCCGACGAGAAAATAGAGAGCAGGTTCTCTATTTTTCTCCTCGAGATTCTGGGCAGTTTTCTTGACGAGAAACCTGAAAGCCTCGTACACACGGCACGGTTTTCTCGGCAAGAAGGCTCTCCCGGCAGTTTTCTTATCGTTTCTTGACGAGAAAACCGGCTGTGTGTACGAGGCCTAACTCCCGACTGAAGACCTTCACCTAACCTGTAAGGCAAACCTTAGCTTAAACTCCAACTCCTAATTCTCACCTAACCCTCACCACTAATCCTTGGTTCCCAACATAAATGTCAGCCTTAACTTTATTGCTAGAAACCGGTACCCTTTAACTTAGGGTGACCAGACATCCCCGGTTTCAGGGGACAGTCCCCGGATTGAGGACACTGTCCCCGGACCAAGTCTGTCCCCGGTTTTGTCCCCGGATTGGATTTGAACAGGGGCTGGGGCAATTTCAAAGACAGTCAGTGCAGAATAAAAAAAAATAATTATGAATTACACGCCCCCTCCTCCACCGCACCTACTAGCTTAGGGGGTGTATTTTTTCCCATTATCTGTGCCCCTTTCTGATGATCATGTGCTGGTCGGAGTGGAGGGAATATTTCTTCAGTTTCGGGTGCCCATTCAGCTCCGCTCGCATGTTCTTCTGCCTTGGCTCAAGTCCCGGCCAAACGCCTGCCTGCTTATCTCCTTGCCTTCCCTGGCGCAGTGATCTTCCTCCGCTACCCACCCAGTAGTAGCCGGGGCCTGGAGAGTAAAACTTGACAGGCTGTGAGGCGGGCGGCGGCGATGGGCAGAGAGTTGCTGATTGCCGCCATTACTAGTAATAAAAAAAAAAAATGTCCCCGGATTTGATTTTAAAAATCTGGTCACCTTATGCTGGGGGGTTGTTGTCGGCTGGGTGAAGTGACGAATGAAGTGTTAGACAGCAGTGCAGGAGGCCCCATCCCCATCTGGGGAGGGGGGGGGGGTGCCAGCCTCAGCGGAGGAGCTCGGGAGCTGGGAGGGAGCCTCATCCTTACACGGTCATGGAGGAGGCGTCCTGGAACAGCAGTTGGAGAAGCAGTCGGTAGGCATGTCCGGGTAAATTCTTCATCAAGGACTCAGTGCAGGAGGAGATCGGTGAGTGAGGCACAGTGGAAATCTGGAGGAGGCATGCCAGCG
Organism: Rana muscosa; assembly: GCA_029206835.1. Lineage (NCBI taxonomy): Eukaryota > Metazoa > Chordata > Amphibia > Anura > Ranidae > Rana > Rana muscosa. Next base: position 304,735,001 of record CM055121.1, on the reverse strand, counting down.
GAGCTGGGTGCGAGGCCAGAGGAGAGACTGTGGGGTTTTGTGGCAAGTCGTTGCAGTCGGAGGACTCAGGATTTGCAAATCGGACTGGCAGGGATCAGTAGTCCACCAAGCATGTATTTCTGCTAAAGTAACTAGGCCGCCAAGTAGAGTAGGGTGACCAGACATCCCCGGTTTCCGGAGACAGTCCCCGGATTGAGGACCCTGGCCCCCCTACAAAGTCTGTCCCCGGTTTTGTCCCCGGATTGGATTTGAACAGGGGCTGGGGCAATTTCAAAGACAGTCAGTGCAGAATTAAAAAAAAAAATCTGAATTACACCCCCCCCCGATCTGCCGCTCGTACTAGCTTAGGGGGGTCTATTTTTTTCCATTATCTGTGCCCAATTCTGATGATCATGTGCTGGTCGGAGCGGAGGGAATATTTCTTCAGTTTCGGGCGCCCATTCAGCTCCGCTCGCATGTTCTTCTGCCTTGGCTCAAGTCCCAGCCAGCCGCCTACCTGCTTATCTCCTTGCCTTCCCTGACGGAGTGATCTTCCTCCGCTCCCCACCTAGTAGTAGCCGGGGCCCGGAGAGTAAGACTTGACAGGCTGTGAGGCGGGCGGCGGCGGCGACGGGCAGAGAGTCGCTGATTGCCGCCATTACTAGTAAAAAACAAGATGTCCCCGGATTTCATTTTTAAAATCTGGTCATCTTAAAGTAGGGGTACTGAGGCCCCTGGCCTATCACAATTCAGCAAGTTCAGCAATAACTAGGAATTATTCAGAGTGATGTCTAGTACAGTCCAAGATGATGGGACGGAAAGACTAATGCTGCGTACACACGATCGGAAATTCCGACAAGAAATGTTCGATGTGAGCTTTTGGTCGGAAATTCCGACCGCGTGTAGGCTCCATCGGACTTTTGCTGTCGGAATTTCCGCAAGCAAAAGATTGAGAGCAGGTTCTCTATTTTTCTGACTGAAAATTCCGATCGTCTGTATGCAATTCCGATGCGCAAAAAAACACGCATGCTCAGAATCAAGCAGAAGAGCCGAACTGCCTATTGAACTTTATTGATCTCGGCTCGTCGTATGTTTTGTACGTCACCGCGTTCTTGACCTTCGGAATTTCCGTCAGGATTTGTGTGCCCGTGTGTATGCAACACAAGTTTGAGCCGACATTTCCGACGGAAAAAATCCACGGTTTTCTTGTCGGAATTTCCGATCGTGTGTACGCGGCATAACGATGTGACAGGGAAGTTTGTGCAGGAGGAGGAGTAACAGTCTGCAGGAGTTTGTGCAGAGGAGAAGTGTAAAGTCTGTCAAGGTTAGAGTCCATCAGTTTTCTAAGTGCTCTATTCAAGAATATGCAAAGTGCGACAACTATAACAATTCTTAAAGTTTAATCAGCAAAGTCACAATGACCATTTCCAGTTTAACCCCTTCAACACCGGGGCTTTCTATACCACCTCCATACCGGGCCTTTTCTGGCACTTCTCTCCTACATGTACAAATCATCATTCTTTTGCTAGAAAATTACTCAGAACCCCCAAACATTATAAATGTTTTTTTTAGCAGACACCCTAGGGAATAAAATGACGCTCATTGCAATTTTTTTTCTTGCACGGTGTTTGCGCAATAATTTTTAAAACGCCTTTCTTTTGGCCAAAAAATTGTTTCATGAATTAAAAAATAAAACAGTAAAGTTAGCCCAATTTTTTTGTAAAATATGAAAGATGATGTTACGCAGAGTAAATAGATACCTAACATGTCACGCTTGAAAATTGTGCACACTCATGGAATGGCGCCAAACTTCGGTACTTAAAAATCTCCATAGGCGACGCTTTGAAATTTTTTACAGGTCACCAGTTTAGAGTTACAGAGAAGGTCTGGTGCCAGAATTGTTGCACACGCTCTAACGCACGCGGCGATACATCACATATGTGGTTTGAACAGCGTTTACATATGTGGGCGGGACTTACCTGTGCGTTCTGCTCTGATCACGAGCTACCGGGGACAGGGGTGTTTTAAAAAAAAAATAAAAAAATGTTTTTTATTTTTTTTACTTAATTTTATTATTTTTTTTACACTTTAAAAAAAAAAAAAAAAATTGGATCACTTTTATTCCTATTACAAGGAATGTAAACATCCCTTGTAATAGGAATGTGTGTGACAGGTCCTCTTTATGGAGAGATGCGGGGTCAATAAGACCTCCCCCTCCCCCCACATCTCTCCTCCAGGCTGGAAAGCATGAGAATGTGAAAAAAATTTCACCAATCTCATGTTTACTAGCCGCAATTGCGGCTTTGTTTACTTCTGAGAACCCGGGCGTGACATCATCACATCGCGCCCGGGCCTCCGACGGTCATAGAGATGACTGGTGACCATCTAGTCACCAGTCATCTCTATGCTTACTATTCGGCGCCAGGCGATTCTTTCTCCGGGTCCCCGATGGCACAGGAGAGCCCGGGGAAGCACTGGATGGCGGCGGGAGGGGGAGATGTCCCCTCCCGCCGCCTATAAGAACGATCAAGGAGCGGAACTGCCGCTATGATCGTTCTTATCATGCGCAGAATCGCCGGCAGAAGAGAAGGATATCTGAATGATGCCTCTAGCTGCACCCATCATTCAGATATCCCCCCACAAAGCCCAGGACGTCATATGACGCCCACCCAGGATGGGAGATCTCGTCTGTGGACGTCATATGACTATGGGCAGGTAGGGAAGTGGTTAAAGCACAACTGCTATAACATGGCAAATTGATCTGTTCTATGGGCATCCCATACCCTTTCCCCGACCAAGTTATATCCCCCAAATAAACAAAAACAAAACATCGCAAATGACTGTTCATTGTCTACTGGAGAGTGATGTATGGAAGTCTGGCAGCAGGGTGAATATGCATGGATGTTAGTAACTCGTAGCAACCACCCGCTACATCCTCACTCTCGGTGTAACCCAATCACTAATCCTCAACCCTCATCCTAACCCTCAGAGTAACCCAATCACTAATCCCCAACCCTCCTCCTAACCCTCAGTGTAACCCTATCACTAATCCTCAACCCTCCTCCTAACCCTCAGTGTAACCCAATCACTAATCCTCAACCCTCCTCCTAACCCTCAGTGTAACCCTATCACTAATCCTCAACCCTCCTCCTAACCCTCAGTGTAACCCAATCACTAATCCTCAACCCTCCTCCTAACCCTCAGTGTAACCCAATCACTAATCCTCAACCCTCATCCTAACCCTCAGAGTAACCCAATCACTAATCCCCAACCCTCCTCCTAACCCTCAGTGTAACCCTATCACTAATCCTCAACCCTCCTCCTAACCCTCAGTGTAACCCAATCACTAATCCTCAACCCTCCTCCTAACCCTCAGTGTAACCCAATCACTAATCCTCAACCCTCCTCCTAACCCTCAGTGTAACCCAATCACTAATCCTCAACCCTCCTCCTAACCCTCAGTGTAACCCAATCACTAATCCTCAACCCTCCTCCTAACCCTCAGTGTAACCCAATCACTAATCCTCAACCCTCCTCCTAACCCTCAGTGTAACCCAATCACTAATCCTCAACCCTCCTCCTAACTCTCAGTGTAACCCAATCACTAATCCTCAACTCTCCTCCTAACCCTCAGTGTAACCCAATCACTAATCCTCAACTCTCCTCCTAACCCTCAGTGTAACCCAATCACTAATCCTCAACTCTCCTCCTAACCCTCAGTGTAACCCAATCACTAATCCTCAACCCTCCTCCTAACCCTCAGTGTAACCCAATCACTAATCCTTAACTCTCCTCCTAACCCTCAGTGTAACCCAATCACTAATCCTCAACCCTCCTCCTAACCCTCAGTGTAACCCAATCACTAATCCTCAACCCTCCTCCTAACCCTCAGTGTAACCCTATCACTAATCCTCAACCCTCCTCCTAACCCTCAGTGTAACCTAATCACTAATCCTCAACCCTCCTCCTAACCCTCAGTGTAACCCAATCACTAATCCTCAACCCTCCTCCTAACCCTCAGTGTAACCCAATCACTAATCCTCAACCCTCCTCCTAACCCTCAGTGTAACCCAATCACTAATCCTCAACCCTCCTCCTAACTCTCAGTGTAACCCAATCACTAATCCTCAACCCTCCTCCTAACCCTCAGTGTAACCCAATCACTAATACTCAACCCTCCTCCTAACCCTCAGTGTAACCCAATCACTAATCCTCAACCCTCCTCCTAACCCTCAGTGTAACCCTATCACTAATCCTCAACCCTCCTCCTAACCCTCAGTGTAACCCAATCACTAATCCTCAACCCTCCTCCTAACCCTCAGTGTAACCCAATCACTAATCCTCAACCCTCCTCCTAACCCTCAGTGTAACCCAATCACTAATCCTCAACCCTCCTCCTAACCCTCAGTGTAACCCAATCACTAATCCTCAACCCTCCTCCTAACTCTCAGTGTAACCCTATCACTAATCCTCAACCCTCCTCCTAACCCTCAGTGTAACCCTATCACTAATCCTCAACCCTCCTCCTAACCCTCAGTGTAACCCAATCACTAATCCTCAACCCTCCTCCTAACCCTCAGTGTAACCCAATCACTAATCCTCAACCCTCCTCCTAACCCTCAGTGTAACCCAATCACTAATCCTCAACCCTCCTCCTAACCCTCAGTGTAACCCAATCACTAATCCTCAACCCTCCTCCTAACCCTCAGTGTAACCCAATCACTAATCCTCAACCCTCCTCCTAACTCTCAGTGTAACCCAATCACTAATCCTCAACTCTCCTCCTAACCCTCAGTGTAACCCAATCACTAATCCTCAACTCTCCTCCTAACCCTCAGTGTAACCCAATCACTAATCCTCAACTCTCCTCCTAACCCTCAGTGTAACCCAATCACTAATCCTCAACCCTCCTCCTAACCCTCAGTGTAACCCAATCACTAATCCTCAACTCTCCTCCTAACCCTCAGTGTAACCCAATCACTAATCCTCAACCCTCCTCCTAACCCTCAGTGTAACCCAATCACTAATCCTCAACCCTCCTCCTAACCCTCAGTGTAACCCTATCACTAATCCTCAACCCTCCTCCTAACCCTCAGTGTAACCTAATCACTAATCCTCAACCCTCCTCCTAACCCTCAGTGTAACCCAATCACTAATCCTCAACCCTCCTCCTAACCCTCAGTGTAACCCAATCACTAATCCTCAACCCTCCTCCTAACCCTCAGTGTAACTCAATCACTAATCCTCAACCCTCCTCCTAACCCTCAGTGTAACCCAATCACTAATCCTCAACCCTCCTCCTAACCCTCAGTGTAACCCAATCACTAATCCTCAACCCTCCTCCTAACCCTCAGTGTAACCCAATCACTAATACTCAACCCTCCTCCTAACCCTCAGTGTAACCCAATCACTAATCCTCAACCCTCCTCCTAACCCTCAGTGTAACCCTATCACTAATCCTCAACCCTCCTCCTAACCCTCAGTGTAACCCAATCACTAATCCTCAACCCTCCTCCTAACCCTCAGTGTAACCCTATCACTAATCCTCAACCCTCCTCCTAACCCTCAGTGTAACCCAATCACTAATCCTCAACCCTCTTCCTAACCCTCAGTGTAACCCAATCACTAATCCTCAACCCTTCTCCTAACCCTCAGTGTAACCCAATCACTTATCCTCAACCCTCCTCCTAACCCTCAGTGTAACCCAATCACTAATCCTCAACCCTCCTCCTAACCCTCAGTGTGACCCAATCACTAATCCTCAACCCTCCTCCTAACCCTCAGTGTAACCCAATCACTAATCCCCAACCCTCCTCCTAACCCTCAGTGTAACCCAATCACTAATCCTCAACCCTTCTCCTAACCCTCAGTGTAACCCTATCACTAATCCTCAACCCTCCTCCTAACCCTCAGTGTAACCCAATCACTAATCCTCAACCCTCCTCCTAACCCTCAGTGTAACCCAATCACTAATCCTCAACCCTCCTCCTAACCCTCAGTGTAACTCAATCACTAATCCTCAACCCTTCTCCTAACCCTCAGTGTAACCCTATCACTAATCCTCAACCCTCCTCCTAACCCTCAGTGTAACCCAATCACTAATCCTCAACTCTCCTCCTAACCCTCAGTGTAACCCTATAACTAATCCTCAACCCTCCTCCTAACCCTCAGTGTAACCCAATCACTAATCCTCAACCCTCCTCCTAACCCTCAGTGTAACCCAATCACTAATCCTCAACCCTCCTCCTAACCCTCAGTGTAATCCAATCACTAATCCTCAACCCTCCTCCTAACCCTCAGTGTAACCCAATCACTAATCCTCAACCCTCCTCCTAACCCTCAGTGTAACCCAATCACTAATCCTCAACCCTCCTCCTAACCCTCAGTGTAACCCAATCACTAATCCTCAACCCTCCTCCTAACTCTCAGTGTAACCCAATCACTAATCCTCAACCCTCCTCCTAACCCTCAGTGTAACCCAATCACTAATCCTCAACCCTCCTCCTAACCCTCAGTTTTACCCTATTACTAATCCTCAACCCTCCTCCTAACCCTCAGTGTAACCCTATCACTAATCCTCAACCCTCCTCCTAACCCTCAGTGTAACCCTATCACTAATCCTCAACCCTCCTCCTAACCCTCAGTGTAACCCAATCACTAATCCTCAACCCTCCTCCTAACCCTCAGTGTAACCCAATCACTAATCCTCAACCCTCCTCCTAACCCTCAGTGTAACTCAATCACTAATCCTCAACCCTTCTCCTAACCCTCAGTGTAACCCAATCACTAATCCTCAACCCTCCTCCTAACTCTCAGTGTAACCCAATCACTAATCCTCAACCCTCCTCCTAACCCTCAGTGTAACCCAATCACTAATCCTCAACCCTCCTCCTAACCCTCAGTTTTACCCTATTACTAATCCTCAACCCTCCTCCTAACCCTCAGTGTAACCCTATCACTAATCCTCAACCCTCCTCCTAACCCTCAGTGTAACCCAATCACTAATCCTCAACCCTCCTCCTAACCCTCAGTGTAACCCAATCACTAATCCTCAACCCTCCTCCTAACCCTCAGTGTAACTCAATCACTAATCCTCAACCCTTCTCCTAACCCTCAGTGTAACCCAATCACTAATCCTCAACCCTCCTCCTAACCCTCAGTGTAACCCAATCACTAATCCTCAACCCTCCTCCTAACCCTCAGTGTAACCCAATCACTAATCCTCAACCCTTCTCCTAACCCTCAGTGTAACCCAATCACTAATCCTCAACCCTCCTCCTAACCCTCAGTGTAACCCAATCACTAATCCTCAACCCTTCTCCTAACCCTCAGTGTAACCCAATCACTAATCCTCAACTCTCCTCCTAACCCTCAGTGTAACCCAATCACTAATCCTCAACCCTCCTCCTAACCCTCGGTGTAACCCAATCACTAATCCTCAACCCTCCTCCTAACCCTCAGTGTAACCCAATCACTAATCCTCAACCCTTCTCCTAACCCTCAGTGTAACCCAATCACTAACCCTCAACCCTCCTCCTAACCCTCAGTGTAACCCAATCACTAATCCTCAACCCTCCTCCTAACCCTCAGTGTAACCCAATCACTAATCCTCAACCCTCCTCCTAACCCTCAGTGTAACCCAATCACTAATCCTCAACTCTCCTCCTAACCCTCAGTGTAACCCTATAACTAATCCTCAACCCTCCTCCTAACCCTCAGTGTAACCCAATCACTAATCCTCAACCCTCCTCCTAACCCTCAGTGTAACCCAATCACTAATCCTCAACCCTCCTCCTAACCCTCAGTGTAACCCAATCACTAATCCTCAACCCTCCTCCTAACCCTCAGTGTAACCCAATCACTTATCCTCAACCCTCCTCCTAACCCTCAGTGTAACCCAATCACTAATCCTCAACCCTCCTCCTAACCCTCAGTGTAACCCAATCACTAATCCTCAACCCTCCTCCTAACCCTCAGTGTAACCCAATCACTTATCCTCAACCCTCCTCCTAACCCTCAGTGTAACCCAATCACTAATCCTCAACCCTCCTCCTAACCCTCAGTGTAACCCAATCACTTATCCTCAACCCTCCTCCTAACCCTCAGTGTAACCCAATCACTAATCCTCAACCCTCCTCCTAACCCTCAGTGTAACCCAATCACTAATCCTCAACCCTCCTCCTAACCCTCAGTGTAAACCTATCACTAATCCTCAACTCTCCTCCTAACCCTCAGTGTAACCCTATAACTAATCCTCAACCCTCCTCCTAACCCTCAGTGTAACCCAATCACTAATCCTCAACCCTCCTCCTAACCCTCAGTGTAACCCAATCACTAATCCTCAACCCTCCCCCTAACCCTCGGTGTAACCCAATCACTAATCCTCAACCCTCCTCCTAACCCTTGGTGTAACCCAATCACTAATCCTCAACCCTCCTCCTAACCCTCGGTGTAACCCAATCACTAATCCTCAACCCTCCTCCTAACCCTCAGTGTAACCCAATCACTAATCCTCAACCCTCCTCCTAACCCTCAGTGTAACCCAATCACTAATCCTCGACCCTCCTCCTAACCCTCAGTGTAACCCAATCACTAATCCTCGACCCTTCTCCTAACCCTCAGTTTTACCCTATTACTAATCCTCAACCCTCTTCCTAACCCTCAGTGTAACCCTATCACTAATCCTCAACCCTCTTCCTAACCCTCAGTGTAACCCAATCACTAATCCTCAACCCTCCTCCTAACCCTCAGTGTAACCCAATCACTAATCCTCAACCCTTCTCCTAACCCTCAGTGTAACCCTATCACTAATCCTCAACCCTCCTCCTAACCCTCAGTGTAACCCAATCACTAATCCTCAACCCGCCTCCTAACCCTCAGTTTTACCCTATTACTAATCCTCAACCCTCTTCCTAACCCTCAGTGTAACCCTATCACTAATCCTCAACCCTCTTCCTAACCCTCAGTGTAACCCAATCACTAATCCTCAACCCTCCTCCTAACCCTCAGTGTAACCCAATCACTAATCCTCAACCCTTCTCCTAACCCTCAGTGTAACCCTATCACTAATCCTCAACCCTCCTCCTAACCCTCAGTGTAACCCTATCACCTGTACCTTGCAATAGAAATAAGGGATGACAGGTCCTCTTTATGGAGAGATGTGGGGTCAATAAAACTCCAAATCTCTCCTTTACTTTTAGAAAGAAAAGATTAAAAAAAAATTTGCTTAAAAATAAACTGGACTGGAAGTGACGTCATGAGGTCGCTTCGTTCCTCCAAGATCATAGAGGCGATCAGAGATAATCTGGTCTCTGGTAACCTCTATGGTCAGCCGCACAAACCATTGGATTGTTTCTCGGGCATGCCAGTAAAAAACGGTAAGCCCTTCTGGGGTATGTCCTATATAGCTCTATAAATGATGAGAACATAATGTAACGCCTTGACTGACCTCAGTATTGCGGTTGCGCGCGTGGGCTCCAGACCCGAAGCTTTTCAAGACGCCCGTAACTCGCGGCTCTGGATCTGATATCAAGCTTTTATTGGGAGCCGGACAGAAAGTTACATAAGTAAGAACTGGCTATTGTAGCAAAGTCGTGATTGAAGTAACTGCAGCTTCGAAACACAGAGTGACCTGCGCCCCCGGCGCCCCCAGAGAGGGCATCGCATTGTGTGGAACATCACAAGCCATTCGCAGAAACCGGTATTTTCTTTTCTGTAACTTGCTGCTCGCTTCAAATGAATAATTGTTACAGGATCACTTCTACTTTCTATGGACCCGAAGATCTCAGATATAATGATTTAAAATGGATTTTACTGTATTTTTCCAGGTAGGACCTTTCAGCCTATTTTCTCTGCAAAGTTTGAATCAATTCCTGACGTGTCTCAATATAAAGCAACAGTATCATTTTCCAAAAAAAAAGATCCACCCAAGAAGTGACTTTGACTCGGGTGAGATGCAGTGGCGGGTGGTGTTATTTTTATATTGGGGGGGGGGCGGCAAATAGTGCACAACCAGCCACTCCCCCTCCCCAAGTCAGGTCACCCGCAACCCCCCCGGCCGCCTGTCGGTCAGTCATTGTCACCCGACGACCGCAACACTTACCATGGGCTTCCCTCCTGGTGACCGGCTTCTATATGTCCTCTCCTTGCGTCTCCTCCAGTGTCGGGTCTCCTCCCTCCTCCTCTCGGCAGCCAGCATAGCTTCTCTCCGGGTGACAGATGGGCGGCCCGCTAGCTACCCCTGCGTCTCCTCTCCTTGCATCTCCTCCCTCCTCCTCCTGGCCAGGGCCAGATTAAGAACATCATGGGCCTGGTGCTGAGGATTTTGGTGGGGCCTTTTTAAAATAATAAATAAATAAATAAAAATGCAAACAAATGTTTTTGTTATAACAAATTAAATTAAAGAGAGAGAGGGCGGATGAGAGAGAGATAGAGAGAGAGAGCTGTGCATACTTGTACAATATGGTATAACCTACATCGGGGCCTCTAAAAAGTAGTAATGTTAGCGAAGTTTACTACCGCTTTAATATCACAGGATCCCAGGAGCCTCTCATGGGGCCCCCTACTGACCAGGTGGTCCTTGGGCAGTGCCTAAGTGCATAGTTGGCAACATTTCAAAAATATTTTCAGGGACACTTTTTTTACAAGTGCTATATTTAGAGTAGCTGAGATCCCCTATGTTCCTCTATACATCACAAAATGAAATGAGTACTACTAAAGGGGCAGAACAAATATGAGGACTGAGATTTCCTTTAGTTGAACTAACAAAAGTGTGCCCATTCTAGAGCTGGTAACATTGAGGATATTCAGTATAATTTTAAAGAACTGTTTTTGTGGGTAAGAGGCATAGGGGAGGAGTATGGACAGTATAAAAGTGCGAAGTATGTGCAGGTGAGGGAGAGGAATGTGGAGGGTCTAACGGTGGGCACTATGTACAGGAGAGGAGTGCGGAGGTTATGGCAGAAGGCACTATGTACAGGAGAGAAGTGTGAAGGGTATGACAGTGGGCAGTATGCACAGCAGAGGAGTGTGGAGGGTATGACAGTGGGCAGTATGCACAGCAGAGGAGTGTGGAGGGTTTGCCAGTGGGCAGTATGTACAGGAGAGGAGTGTGGGGGGTATGACAGTGGGCAGTATGTACAGGAGAGGAGTGTGGAGGGTATGACAGTGGGCAGTATGTACAGTAGAGGAGTGTGGAGGGTATGACAGTGGGCAGTATGCACAGCAGAGGAGTGTGGAGGGTATGACAGTGGGCAGTATGCACAGCAGAGGAGTGTGGAGGGTATGACAGTGGGCAGTATGCACAGCAGAGGAGTGTGGAGGGTTTGCCAGTGGGCAGTATGTACAGGAGAGGAGTGTGGGGGGTATGACAGTGGGCAGTATGTACAGGAGAGGAGTGTGGAGGGTATGAAAATGGGCAGTATGCACAGGAGAGGAGTGTGGAGGGTATGATGGGGGCAGTATGTACAGGAGAGGAATGTGGAGAGAAAGATAGTTGGCAGTATGTACAGGAGAGGAGTGTGGAGGGTATGACAGTGGACAGTATGTACAGGAGAGGAGTGTGGAGGGTATCACAGTGGGCGGTATGTACAGGAGAGGAGTGTGGATGGTATGATAGTGGGCATTATGCACAGGAGAGGATTGTGGAGGGTATAATGGGGGCAGTATGTACAGGAGAGGAGCATGGAGGGTATGACAGTGGGCAATATGTACAGGAGAGGAGTGTAGACGGTATGATACTGAGCAGTATGTACATGAGATGTGTGTGGAGGATATGACAGTGGGGAGTATGTACAGGAGAGGAGTGTGGAGGGTATGACAGTGGGCAGTATGCACAGGAGAGGAGTGTGGGGGGTATGAAAGTGGGCAGTATGCACAGCAGAGGAGTGTGGAGGGTATGCCAGTGGGCAGTATGTACAGGAGAGGAGTGTGGAGGGTATGACAGTGGGCAGTATGTACAGGAGAGGAGTGTGGAGGGTATGCCAGTGGGCAGTATGCACAGCAGAGGAGTGTGGAGGGTATGACAGTGTGCAGTATGTACAGGAGAGGAGTGTGGAGGATATGACAGTGGGTAGTATGTACAGGAGAGGAGTGTGGGGGGTATGACAGTGGACAGTATGTACAGGAGAGGAGTGTGGAGGGTATGAAAGTGGGCAGTATGTACAGGAGAGGAGTGTGGAGGGTATGACAGTGGGCAGTATGTACAGGAGAGGAGTGTGGAAGGTATGACAGTGGGCACTATGTACAGGAGAAAAGTGTGGAGAGTAAGACAGTAAGCAGTATGTACAGGAGAGGAGTGTGGAGGATATGACAGTGGGGAGTATGTACAGGAGAGGAGTGTGGGGGGTATGAAAGTGGGCAGTATGCACAGCAGAGGAGTGTGGAAGGTATGCCAGTGGGCAGTATGTACAGGAGAGGAGTGTGGGGGGTATCACAGTGGGCAGTATGTACAGGAGAGGAGTGTGGAGGGTATGAAAGTGGGCAGTATGTACAGGAGAGGAGTGTGGAGGGTATGATGGGAGCAGTATGTACAGGAGAGGAGTGTGGACGGTATGATACTGAGCAGTATGTACATGAGATGTGTGTGGAGGGTAAGACAATGAGCAGTATGTATAGGAAAAGAGTGTGGAGGATATGACAGTGGGGAGTATGTACAGGAGAGGAGTGTGGAGGGTATGACAGTGGGCAGTATGCACAGGAGAGGAGTTTGGGGGGTATGAAAGTGGGCAGTATGCACAGCAGAGGAGTGTGGAGGGTATGCCAGTGAGCAGTATGTACAGGAGAGGAGTGTGGAGGGTATGACAGTGGGCACTATGTACAGGAGAGAAGTGTGGAGAGTAGGACAGTAAGCAGTATGTACAGGAGAGGAGTGTGGAGGGTATGACGGTGGGCACTATGTATAGGAGAGGAGTATGGAGGGTATGACGGTGGGCACTATGTATAGGAGAGAACTGTGGAGGGTATGACAATGGGCACTATGTATAGGAGAGGAGTGTGGAGGGTATGACAGTGAGCAGTATGTACAGGAGAGGAGTGTGGAGGGTACGACAGTGGTCACTATGTACAGAAGAGAAGTGTATGACAGCGGGCACTATGTACAGGAGAGGAGTGTGTAGGGTATGACAGCGGGCACTATGTATAGGAGAGAAGTGTGGAGGGTATGACAGTGAGCAGTATGTACAGGAGAGGAGTGTGGAGGGTATGACAGTGGGCACTATGTATAGGAGAGAAGTGTGGAGGGTATGACAGTGAGCAGTATGTACAGGAGAGAAGTGTATGACAGCGGGCACTATGTACAGGAGAGGAGTGTGTAGGGTATGACAGTGGGCACTATGTACAGGATAGAAGTGTGGAGGGTATGACAGTGGGCAGTATGCACAGGAGAGGAGTGTGGGGGGTATGAAAGTGGGCAGTATGCACAGCAGAGGAGTGTGGAGGGTATGCCAGTAAACAGTATGTACAGGAGAGGAGTGTGGAGGGTATGACAGTGGGCACTATGTACAGGAGAGAAGTGTGGAGAGTAGGACAGTAAGCAGTATGTACAGGAGAGGAGTGTGGAGGGTATGACGGTGGACACTATGTATAGGAGAGAAGTGTGGAGGGTATGACAGTGGGCACTATGTATAGGAGAGGAGTGTGGAGGGTATGACAGTGAGGAGTATGTACAGAAGAGGAGTGTGGAGGGTATGACGGTGGGCACTATGTATAGGAGAGGAGTATGGAGGGTATGACAGTGAGCAGTATGTACAGGAGAGGAGTGTGGAGGGTATGACGGTGGGCACTATGTATAGGAGAGAAGTGTGGAGGGTATGACAGTGGGCACTATGTATAGGAGAGGAGTGTGGAGGGTATGACAGTGAGGAGTATGTACAGAAGAGGAGTGTGGAGGGTATGACGGTGGGCACTATGTATAGGAGAGAACTGTGGAGGGTATGACAATGGGCACTATGTATAGGAGAGGAGTGTGGAGGGTACGACAGTGGTCACTATGTACAGAAGAGAAGTGTATGACACTGGGCACTATGTACAGGAGAGGAGTGTGTAGGGTATGACAGCGGGCGCTATGTACAGGAGAGAAGTATGGAGGGTATGACAGTGAGCAGTATGTACAGGAGAGGAGTGTGGAGGGTATGACAGTGGGCACTATGTACAGGAGAGAAGTGTGGAGGGTATGACAGTGAGCAGTATGTACAGGAGAGGAGTGTGGAGGGTATGACAGTGGGCACTATGTACAGGAGAGAAGTGTATGACAGCGGGCACTATGTACAGGAGAGGAGTGTGTAGGGTATGACAGTGGGCACTATGTACAGGAGAGAAGTGTGGAGGGTATGACAGTGAGCAGTATGTACAGGAGAGGAGTGTGGAGGGTATGACAGTGGGCACTATGTACAGGTGAGGAGGATGAAGAAATCTGGGAAGGAAAAATGTAAAGGTTTGTGGAAGGATGTTTAGGGACTGCGTAGTGGTTAAGCGGGCCATACATGGATTGAAATTACGTCAATTAAGCAGAGACCAGCCATAGTTGATCTAGCTGGTACACAAGTCAACCTATTAACCGACTTGAGTACAACCAGCCTGTCAGGTTTTTCCCAAAACAATCAGTGCTGCCAGCTATAGTTAGCAATACTGATCATTGTATTCACTGGCAGAACACAATAACACTGCAGGAGTGATTCCCCCATCCACAGGTCAGCAGGTGAGAGGGTGTGGGGGGGACAGGCTGGGGAGAGATCCTAGTCAGTGGCTGGGTAGGCCCTGGCTAGTATCAGAGCCAGATACACACAGGTTACATACGCCACGATCGTTAGAGCGAGAGCAATAATTCTAGCACCAGACCTCCTCTGTAACTCTAAACATGTAACCTGTAAAAAAATTTAAAGCATCGCTTAGTATACAAAAAAAATCGTGCTAACTTTAGTGTTTTTTTTTTTTTTATGAATGAAACAATTTCTTTCCAAAAAAAAACAGGTTTGAAAAATTGCTGCGCAAATACCGTGTAACATAAAAAGTTGCAAAGACCACCATTTTATTCCAAAAACAATTAATACAATATATATATATATATATATAATGTTTGAGGGTTCTGAGTAATTTTCTAGCAAAAAACAATGATGATTTTTACATGTAGGAGAGACGTGTCAGAATTGGCCTGGGTGGCGAGGGGTTAATTACTATAAGTAATATACAAATAATTATTATAAGCCCTGTGAGCTCCTCCTCTCAGTCTGATGCAGAGTGTGTCAGCGTGTATTTATACTGGCCGCTCTGTATGTGGCTTCTGACAGGCTGCGCAATAAGCCCCGTATCGTATCTCCAGGAACTATAAATGATAGCAGCCCCATATTTTAACCAATGATGGGGTAGGTCTTCAGCTACCTACCTTCTAAATGTGGGGTCTCTGTGACCCCTGGTCGCCGAGCTACAACCCTCGATGTCGATCTTTTTTTTTTTTTGGGGCAAATGGGCCTATCTTGAGAAAGGGGCCTGGAGCTGCAGCTCCAACAGCCCCTATGTTAATCCGGCCCTGCTCCTGGCGGCCAGCATAGCTTCTCCTTTCAGCCAAATCGGGAAATGGGTTTCAAGACCTGCTTCCTGATTGGCCGAGAGGAGAATCAGTGTGAAAATAGCGAATGTTCATTTGCTATTGTCGCACAACTGGGTGGACTTGGAGCACAATGCTCTGCGCCCCGAGCCCACCCTATTTTTTACACATCACCAGCTGATCGCATTCCAACAGACGCTGCTGTGCTGCCTGCTTGTCTCCCTGATCCTGTCCAAGGCCAAGGTTTTTTCCGTCTCCTCCAACCACATTGATGAGTACCGTTGGTAGGGGGTACATATCTACCCTGTAAATCAACCCCCTGTAAATCAACCCCCTCCCTCCACCCCAATGGTCCATCGATCAATACTTGAAACGGAGGTGACCCATCAACCTAGCTCCTTCAAAAATCCCTCAGCATCAGGAATCAGTGCATGACAGCAAGCCTCCCACTTTTGGATCAGCCCACAGTGCAGACTCCACACACTGGTCTCTGACCTTTGAGTGCCACGTGCCCCTTGCTGGTGAGCCTCCTCTCTGCTGGGGTTGATGTGTGAGCGCACCATCCTGGGTGAATCCCTGGGCACTGGACGCCGGTGGGACCTGGCCCTTTCTGGAACAAGAGGTTTTTCTCCCCTGGTGTTTTTCTCATTTTATGTCTTTCCATCCCCTCCCCATGGATGCAACATTATGATCCCCAAGTTTATATACATGACACACTAACATGCCTGCTTTTTGACACAATCATCTCCCTGAAGAAGAAAATAACTGTAAATTTTCGAAACGCGTCGGCTCTCACCATTATGTTTTTTGTAACTACATGGTGTCCCTGATTGTATTAGTATTTCATGTATCATATGGTTTGTTGTGTTAGCATCCCTCCCATGTTCAAACCCCTTTATTTCTTGTAAAACAATCTTACTTATTATCACCACCCTGGTGGGAATAAAATAACTTTGTACTTTCCATTGACGTACTACGCACTTATTATCAGAGTAAAGTTCCCTTTAAAGTCCCCTAAGAGGAACCCCCCTTTCCCACACAATTAGCTATTGGGATGCGGGAACCTTTACTCCATAGACTAGTCTCAGCACCTACCCCCCAATTTACCCTATTTTTTTAAGCCTATTAGAGCCTCTGGTAGACGCACCAACTAGAAATAAAGCGTTACTGGATCTACTGATTACACATACAGACCTGATCATGGATGTGGAAATACGGGGCAGTTTAGGTAACAGCGATCACAGGTCAATTGGCTTCAGTATAAATCACACAAAAAGGAAACATAAGGGGAATAAAAAGACACTAAATTTCAAAAGAGCCAACTTTCCTAAACTACGAACCTCGCTAGAAGATATAAATTGGGATAAAATCTTAGGAACAAAGAACACGGAGGAGAGAGGGGGGGGGGGGGTTTGCTTTAAGAGCATATTAAATAAGGGCAATAGCCAGTGCATCTAAATTTAAAAGAGCGAACAAAAGTCCTGGATGGCTAAACTCCAATGTAAAAATGCATATAAAAGCAAAAGGGAAGGCCTTCAAAAAATACAAGGTTGAGGGATCATCATCAGGGGCTGATCCGGGGGGGGGGGGGGCAACAGGGCAATTGCCCCCCTGAGACCATCTGTCACACTCACTTTTTGTGCCTGATCTCCCGGACTTTGGGGACCCGGTACCAGCCGCCCATAGGTCCCCTGGACCCCAAACTTGGCACACATATAGCCCCATATCTCCTCTACAAGTGTGAAAAGTTTGGTGTCTGGAAGACTTACAGCTGGGGAGAACCGATTTTTTAAAGCCGGGCACTCCTTCCATAGACTCCCATGTTAAACATCTGTCTAGTCATGGGCACAGTGAAGCATGGGCACAGTGAAGCATGGGCAAAGTGAGGCACAGTGAGGCATGCAGATGGACACCCTAGGCTTATACTCGAGTCAATACGTTTTCCCAGTTTTTTTGGGTAAAATTAGGTGCCTCGGCTTATATTCGGATCGGCTTATACTCGAGTATATACAGTACTTGCCTCTCTGAGTCTCTCTCTCAGTTTCTCACATCAGCCGATCAGCAGCGCTGAGAGAGAGACTCGTCTACTGTAGTTACGTGGCGCACTGACACGATACCAGGAGCGGAGGAGGAGGTGGGTGGAGCCTCTTCCCTGCACTCGCTGCTAACGCCTGGGCCGCTTGGAGTCTAGCAATGGGTGACGTCAGTGAGTCACGTCGGGCCGCTCTGCAGGCAGGTGCGATAGCGTGCAGCTCCACAGACGGGTTAGAAAGCGGGCGGCTCGGCTTGCGGCACGGTTTGTGGGTGGGCGGCGCGGTTCGTGGGCAGATCGTGCTGCTCAGTGTGTTGGCAGCGCAGGTGAGAGTGAGAGAGCAGGCTCAGTGTGGCAGCTGGCCAATCAGCTAGCGGGGAGCGGGGGAGCAGAGAGATGAGATCATCTCTCACCGCCCGTGCCTGCCCTGCATTCCTGCAGTGTCTTCCGCCCTCACTGTGCAGGCAGCAGAGAGATTACATTATCTCTGGGAGTCTGGGACACAGCAAGAGACAACCAAAACTACACCTTAGCAGGCAAGTTAGTGACAATCCGCAAGGTGTGGCAGGCGACGTGGCAAGTGACAATCTGCATCTGGTGGCAGGCAAGTGACAATCCGCAAGGTGTGGCAAGTGACAATCAGCAAGGTGTGGCAGGTGAGTGGCAAGTGACAATCCGCAACGTGTGGCAGGCAAGTGACAATCAGCAAGGTGTGGCAAGTGACAATCAGCAAGGTGTGGCAGGTGAGTGGCAAGTGACAATCCGCAACGTGTGGCAAGTGACACGCTCAGGGCTCCCACTAAATGCAGGCGACGGTGGCAAGTGACACACTCGGGGCTCCCACTGACTCTGCATTGAACTATTTAATTTTATATTACAATGTAATCATAGAAATAATGCGCTTCAATCATCCTGACACCATAACAACCATGGTGCCGGGATGATTGAAGCGCCGACACCAACCATTTCCCCGATAAATTTCCCACAAAAAAAAACATATTTTTTGGCAGTGCCCCTCCCGAGAAAAGACTCTGGATCCGCCCCTGATCATCATAAGCATTCAGACTTTATAAAGAATGCAACAAGAAATGTAAGGGTGCAATTAGGGGGGCTAAGATAGAACACGAAAGACACATAGTGGAGGAGAGCAAAAAAAATCCCAAGAAATTCTTTAAGTATATAAACAGTAAGAAAAGGTGGTCAGATGATATTGGCCCCATTAAGGACAATGAAGGACATCTGGTTACAAAGGATGGGTAGATGGCGAAGGTATTGAATTTATTCTTCTCCTCAGTCTTCACGAGGGAATCGGGGGGCTTCAGTAACCAAAACTGCAGTGTTTATCCTCATGACACATCACAGGAAGCACCTCCATGGTTAACAGAGGACAGAATTAGAAATAGACTTGGGAAACTTAACATTAATAAATCACCGGGACCGGATGGCTTGTACCCGAGGGTACTTAGGGAACTCAGTCAAGTAAATGCCAGACCATTGTTCCTAATATTTACTGACAGTCTACTGACTGGAATGGTACCAGCTGATTGGAGAAAAGTCAATGTAACACCAATATTTTAAAAGGGCCCAAAATACATCCCTGGGAATTACAGACCAGTCAGCCTAACGTCAATAGTATGTAAGCTCTTGGAGGGGATGATAAGGGACTATATACAAGATTTTAGTAATGAGAACGGTATCATTTGCAGTAATCAGCATGGATTCATGAAGAATCATTGTTGCCAAACCAATCTATTACCCTTCTATGGGGAGGTGAGATGCCATCTAGATAAAGGAAGGCCCGTAGACGTGGTGTATTTGGATTTTGCAAAAGCATTTGCACATTTCCCCATAAATGTTTACTGTTACGGTCAGGAGGACGGGGTAAGCAGTGCAATCTCTGTATTTGCGGACGATACTAAGCTAAGCAGGGCAATAACTTCTCCGCAGGATGTGGAAACCTTACAAAAAGATCTGAACAAATTAATGGGGGGGGGGGGGGGGGGGGACTACATGGCAAATGAGGTTCAATGTAGAAAAATGTAATTTTGCGGAATGGAGTTTAATAAGACACGTGGACACTCACTAAAATGAGAAGAAAAGAGTTTTAACCTTAAACTACATAGAGGGTTCTTTACTGTAAGAGTGGCAAGGATGTGATAGTCTCTTCCACAGGCGGTGGTCTCAGCGGGGAGCATCGATTGTTTCAAAAAACTATTAGATAAGCACCTGAACAACCACAACATAAAGGGATATACAATGTAATACTGACATATAATCACACACATAGGTTGGACTTGATGGTGCCCATCAAATGCTGCCACTCTGCCCATCGAATGCTGCCATTCTGCCCATTGAATGCGTCACTGTGAGCCTCTCCCCGGCCGTTGCCCCCTGCCTCGGTGGGGCAGCGGGTGATGGCAGCGAGCGGTGTCCTCCATTTGTCTCTTCCCGTCCTCTCCCCACGTCAGGCATCCAATCACAGCGCCTGTCGTTTCAGCCAATCAGGTGACGGTTAACAGACCTGAGCACCTGATTGGTGGAGAGGTGGTTCAGTGTTAGGAAAGCGAATATTCATTTGTTTTTCTAACACACCTGGGTAAACTGCAAAAGCCAAGCATGGCGATCGCAGGTCACCCTTTTTGACGCCTGTTAGAGCCTATGGCTCTAATCAGGTGCTTCAAAAACACCCCACCGCTGTAATTCAGGCGTCTGACGCCCGAAAAGGGGGCGGGCGCCTGAATAGGGGATGGCAGCAACAGCCATGGATAGATTCATGCAATGCATGAATCTATCCATTGGTGATAGAGGTGATGGCTGGAAAGAGGGGGAGGCACCTGTGCTTCCTTATGAACGCACCGCCACTGCTGGAGAGATCGCCAGCAGGAGGAAGGAGGTCCTGATTCCTCTATATAGATCTTTATATCACTAGAGGGGTCACCAGCATGAGGAAGAAGGTCCTCATTACTCTATATAGATCTTTATATCACTAGAGGGGTCACCAGCAGGAGGAAGGAGGTCATGATTCCTCTATATAGATCTTTATATCACTAGAGGGGTCACCAGCAGGAGGAAGGAGGTCCTGATTCCTCTATATAGACCTTTATATCACTAGAGGGTTCACCAGCAGGAGGAAGGAGGTCCTGATTCCTCTATATAGATCTTTATATCACTAGAGGGATCACCAGCAGGAGGAAGGAGGTCCTGATTCCTCTATATAGATCTTTATATCACTAGAGGGGATCACCAGCAGGAGGAAGGAGGTCCAGGTCCTGATTCCTCTATATAGATCTTTATATCACTAGAGGGGTCACCAGCAGGAGGAAGGAGGTCCTGATTCCTCTATATAGATCTTATATCACTAGAGGGATCACCAGCAGGAGGAAGGAGGTCCTGATTCCTCTATATAGATCTTTATATCACTAGAGGGGTCACCAGCAGGAGGAAGGAGGTCCTGATTCCTCTATATAGATCTTTATATCACTAGAGGGGTCACCAGCAGGAGGAAGGAGGTCCTGATCCCTCTATATAGATCTTTATATCACTAGAGGGATCACCAGCAGGAGGAAGGAGGTCCTGATTCCTCTATATAGATCTTTATATCACTAGAGGGGTCACCAGCAGGAGGAAGGAGGTTCTGATTCCTCTATATAGATCTTTATATCACTAGAGGGGTCACCAGCAGGAGGAAGGAGGTCCTGATTCCTCTATATAGATCTTTATATCACTAGAGGGGTCACCGGCAGGAGGAAGGAGGTCCTGATTCCTCTATATAGATCTTTATATCACTAGAGGGGTCACCAGAAGGAGGAAGGAGGTTCTGATTCCTCTATATAGATCTTTATATCACTAGAGGGGTCACCAGAAGGAGGAAGGAGGTCCTGATTCCTCTATATAGATCTTTATATCACTGGAGGGGTCACCAGAAGGAGGAAGGAGGTCCTGATTCCTCTATATAGATCTTTATATCACTAGAGGGGTCACCAGCAGGAGGAAGGAGGTCCTGATTCCTCTATATAGATCTTTATATCACTAGAGGGGTCACCAGCAGGAGGAAGGAGGTCCTGATTCCTCTATATAGATCTTTATATCACTGGAGGAGTCTTCATCAGGGGGAAGGAGGTCCTGATTCCTCTATATAGATCTTTATATCACTAGAGGGTTCACCAGCAGGAGGAAGGAGGTCCTGATTCCTCTATATAGATCTTTATATCACTGGAGGAGTCTTCATCAGGGGGAAGGAGGTCCTGATTCCTCTATATAGATCTTTATATCACTAGAGGGATCACCAGCAGGAGGAAGGAGGTCCTGATCCCTCTATATAGATCTTTATATCACTGGAGGAGTCTTCATCAGGAGGAAGGAGGTCCTGATTCCTCTATATAGATCTTTATATCACTAGAGGGTTCACCAGCAGGAGGAAGGAGGTCCTGATTCTTCTATATAGATCTTTATATCACTAGAGGGGTCACCAGCAGGAGGAGGAACGTCCATACTGCATTCCGCTTGGCGATACCAATAAAAGCTTCACAAGCTGCTTATTTTCCATTCAACAACAGGTTTGTAGGACGGCGGCGGTAGATTTTCGGCGGTGGAGAATTGTTTTTCGCTCCGCAGAGATAATTCCGAGATCGTTATTATGCAGAGAACAGCTACAGCTTCCGGGGCTTTCCTGGTGATGTGGAGAGGCTGAGCGGTTTTATCTCTCCTCTATGTACAGAAATGGAAGTTGTTTTCTATTTGACGTATTATGACGACTTACCTTCATTAAACAGGATGCTTTCCGGGACAAATTTCCACAACGCAACATGAAAATCCTAAATGGTTCCATCTCTATATTTGTATTTATCAAGGGCCACATTAGCCTGGCTGATTACCATATGGAATGATGAAGGCAGATTTCAGGAGGATGATTGGACTCCTAATAGGAACACATTATACGTCTCACACATGGCGGCCAGAACTAGATTGCTCTCATTTGATCCCGGAGAGAGCAATCACACCGCGCACATCAATTACAGCTACTGAAGAAATGACACTTTGCTACAATGTAAAGTAGTGAGTGTACAGCTTGTATAACGGTGTAAATTTCCTCTCCCCTTAAAATAACTCAACACACATCCATTAATGTCTAAACTGCTGGCAACAAAAGTGAGGACACCCCTAAGTGAAAATGTCCAAATTGGGCCAAATTAGGCATTTTCCCTCCCCGGTGCCATGTGACTCGTTAGTGTTACAAGGTCTCAGGTGTGAATGGGGAGCAGGTGTGATAAATTTGGTGTTATCGCTCTCACTCTCTCATACTGGTCCCTGGAAGTACAACATGGCACCTCATGGCAAAGAACTCTCTGAGGATCTGAAGAAAAGAATTGTTTCTCTACATAAAGATGGCCGAGGCTATAAGAAGATTGCCAAGACCCTGAAACTGAGCTGCAGCACGGTGGCCAAGACCATCCAGCGGTATAACAGGACGGGTTCCCCTCAGAACAGGCCTCGCCATGGTCCACCAAAGAAGTTGAGGTCACGTGCTCAGCGTCATATCCAGAGGTTGTCTTTGGGAAATAGAGGTATGAGTGCTGCCAGCATTGCTGCAGAGGTTGAAGGGGTGAGGGGGGGGGGAGGGGTCAGCCTGTCAGTGCTCAGACCATACGCCGCACACTGCATCAAATTGGTCTGCATGGCTGTCGTCCCAGAAGGAAGCCTCTTCTAAAGATGATGCACAAGAAAGAGCCGCAAACAGTTTGCTGAAGACAAGCAAACTAAGGACATGGATTACTGGAACCAGTGGCGTCACTAGGGTTGGTGTCACCCGGTGTGAAAAAAAAATGGTGTCACCCCCCAACAACTATAGTACCCCCTCAGTACAGACCCCCCTCCACTAACTACAGACCCCACTCCCACAGTATAGATCCCTTCCCTCAGTACAAACCCGCTCCACTAAGTACAGACTCCCCGCCATCAATATAGACCCGCCTCCCTCAGTATGAACCTACCCCTCAGTACAGACACCCCCACCTCAGTGCAGACCCCCTCAGTTACAGACACCTCCTCAGTACAGACACCCCCCTCAGTACAGACACCCTCTCAGTACAGACACCCCCCTCAGTACAGACACCCCCTCAGTACAGACACCCCCCTCAGTACAGACACCCCCTCAGTACAGACACCCCCCTCAGTACAGACACCCCTCTCAGTAACAGACACCCCTTAGTAACAGACACCCCCCTCAGTACAGACACCCCCCTCAGTTACAGACCCCCCCTCAGTTACAGACACCCCCCTCAGTACAGACACCCCCTCAGTACAGACACCCCCTCAGTACAGACACCCCCCTCAGTACAGACACCCCCTCAGTACAGACACCCCCCTCAGTACAGACACCCCCTCAGTACAGACACCCCCTCAGTACAGACACCCCCCTCAGTACAGACACCCCCTCAGTACAGACACCCCCCTCAGTACAGACACCCCTCTCAGTAACAGACACCCCTTAGTAACAGACACCCCCCTCAGTACAGACACCCCCCTCAGTTACAGACCCCCCCTCAGTTACAGACACCCCCCTCAGTACAGACACCCCCCTCAGTACAGACACCCCCTCAGTACAGACACCCCCCTCAGTTACAGACACCCCCCTCAGTACAGACACCCCCCTCAGTACAGACACCCCCCTCAGTACCAGACCCCCCTCAGTACAGACACCCCCTCAGTTACAGCCCCCCCCTTGGTGCAAACTCCCCCTAGTGCAGACCCCAGCAGTACAGACACCCCCTCCCCTAGGGTTGCCACCTGTCCAGGATTCACCCGGACAGTTCGGGTTTGGAATCATGTGTCCGGGTTTCGGAGTGCCTGAAACCCGGACACATGATTCAGACTGGACTATGACTTCCCAGCAGGGTTGCTGGCTGCAATTTTCTAAGCGGAGAGTGTCTGTTACACTCTCTCTCTCACACTGCTCAAAGCAAGCAACAACCTAACCAACCCCCCCAAACACACACACAGACAGGAGAGGAGAGAGGGCTTGATCTGCACCTCTTCTTCTCGCCCCTACCCCTCTGTGTCTGCCCACACTCCAATCCCTGGTGCTGTGCCTCAGAAAAGGGAAGTGCGGGCTGGAAATTTGAAGTCCGGCAGCCTCAGATACATCCGGATGAGAGGTGCTAACTTCCAAGGGGTGAGTGAGCTTACCATCCATCCCTGTCTGTGACTGAAGTCTCCCCCCTTCTCTCTCCTGCCTCTGAGTGAGTACACTAAGGCATATCAGGGTTCTCAGAGCACCCCTTACATCAGAGTTCCCCTTTACACCGGAGGCCACAGTGTTCCCCCCTTACATCAGAGTCTGCAGAGTCCCCCCTTACAGTGAAAGAAAACTCTGTGAGTTCAGATGTAAATGGGAACTCTTGTTATTAACTTCATTTGATTAGAAATGTTATTTAACCACTTCAGCCCCGGACCATTTGGCTGGCCAATGACCAGGTCACTTTTTGCGATTCGGCACGGCGTCGCTTTAACTGACAATTGCGCGGTCGTGCGACGTGGCTCCCAAACAAAATTGACGTCCTTTTTTTCCCACAAATAGAGCTTTCTTTTGGTGGTATTTGATCACCTCTGCGGTTTTTATTTTTTGCGCTATAAACAAAAATAGAGCGACAATTTTTAAAAAAATTCAATATTTTTTACTTTTTGCTAAAATAAATATCCCTCAAAAATATATATATATAAAAAAAAATGTCCTCAGTTTAGGCCGATACGTATTCTTCTACATATTTTTGGCAAAAAAATAAAAATCGCAAAAAGCGTATATTGATTGGTTTGCGCAAAAGTTTTAGTGTCTACAAAATAGGGGATATGACATTTTTATTAATCATTTTTTTTTTTTTACTAGTAATGGCGGCGATCATCGATTTTTATCGTGACTGCGACATTATGGCGGACACATTGGACACTTTTGACACTATTTTGGGACCTTTGTCATTTTTACAGCGATTAGTACTATAAAAATGCCCTGATTACTGTAGAAAATGACACTGGCAGGGAAGGGGTTAACCTGTAGGGGGCGCTGAAGGGGTTAAGTGTGACCTAGGGAGTGCTTCTAACTGTTAGGGGGCGTGGCTTACCGTGACACGTCACTGATCGCTGTTCCCGATGACAGGGAACAGACCATCAGTGACATGTCACTAGGCAGAACGGGGAGATGTTGTGTTTACATCTCTCCGTTCTTCAGCTCTGTGACACGATCGCAGGACATCGAGTCCGCGGGTCCCACAGGCATGGTCACGGAGCTCGAGGCAGGGTTGCGAGCGACCACACGGCGGCAAATTTGAGGGGGACGTACCTGTACGCCCATTTGCCTGTCCGTGCCATTCTGTCGACGTTCCACTGCGTGCGGCAGTCGGCAAGTGGTTAATAGCAAAATATATGTATAGTTTATACTATAAAAAAAATTGCTGTGCGCTTCTAAAGTGTTCGGGTTTGACTTGAAGGAAAGGTGGCAACCCTACCCTCCCCCCATCAGTAAAGATGCCCCCCTTACCTTACAGACCTCAGAACAGAGCGGCAGATACACACAGCGGTGTGTCTCTCGAGCGCGGGCTCCTCCTCCTCCTCCTCTGTGGATGTAAACAGAGAGGAGGCAGAGGGGGCGGCGGCTTCCTTCCGCTCCGCTGAGGGACACAGCCGCAGCGTGAGCCTAAGGCACAGGGCAGCGGGCGATGTCAGTGTGGTGCCGCTGCGCTACCCACGGGTGTCACCCCTCTGGTGGGTGTCACCCGGGTGCGGCCCGCCCCCCCCCCCCGCACCTGGCTAGCAACGCTAGTGACTGGAACCATGTCCTGTGGTCTGATGAGACCAAGATAAACGTATTTGGTGTCAGATGGTGTCAGGCGTGTGTGGCGGCAACCAGGTGAGGAGGACTAAGACAAGTGTGTCTTCCCTACAGTCAGGCCTGGTGGTGGGAGTGTCATGGTCTGCGGCTGCATGAGTGCTGCCGGCACTGGGGGGGCTACAGATCATTGAGGGAACCATGAATGCCAACATGTACTGTGACCTACTGAAGCAGAGCATGATCCCCTCCCTTCAGAGACTGGGCCGCAGGGTAGTATTCCAACATGATAACGATCCCAAACACACCTCCAAGACCACCACTGCCTTGCTAAAGAAGCTGAGGGTAAAGGTGATGGACTGGCCAAGCATGTCTCCAGACCTAAACCCTATTGATCATCTGTGGGGCTCCTCAAAACGGAAGGTGGAGGAGCGCAAGGTCTCCAACATCCACCAGCTCCGTGATGTCGTCATGGAGGAGGGGAAGAGGACACCAGTGGCAACCTGTGAAGCTCTGGTGACCTCCATGCCCAAGAGGGTTAATAATGGCGGCCACACAAAATATTGACACTTTGGGCCCAATTTAGACATTTTCACATAGGGGTGTACTGACTTTTGTTGCCAGCGGTTTAGACATTATTGGCTGTGTGTTGAGTTATTTTGAGGGGACAGGAAATTTACACCGTCATACAAGCTGTACACTCACTACTTACATTGTAGCAAAGTGTCATTTCTTCAGTGTTGTCACATGAAAAGATTTACAGAAATGTGACTGAGGGGTGTACTTACTTTTGTGCGATACTGTAGATGCATCATAAATGCAATATCTATTATTAAAGTGGTTGTAAACCCTTCCAAACACCCATTGAAGTGACTGGCCTCAGGTGATACACAGAGAAGAAACAAATCCCCCTACATAAGTTGTACCTGTTTATCTGCAGCACTCCCTCCTCTACAGCATTCTAAAACACACAGATCAAAAGTCTTTTTCTCAGCTTCAGAAGGCAGGGGGCAGGGATCTAAAGTGACACACATTGCACTGCATAGAGAGGAGAGCTCAGTGTAATCTGAGACCTGAGGGAAAAGACACACATCTGCGGGTGCTGTGTGCTGGGGAGGAAGGGGGGGGGGATTCTCCTGGGACTGGGACTGATTTTTTTAGTTAGACTGTGGGAAGTGAGTCATGCAGATAACTGAAGGAGGTGAGATCAGATAGGAACCACACTCGGTGCTTGGATTGAGGCAGGTATACACTATAGGGGGATATGCTTTGCTCATTTTTCATTTCAGAGCTTTACAGACACTTTAATGTCCAAAATAGTGAGTAAAAAGTACTCCACCCACAGTCTCTGCTCTAATTCATCCCAAAGGTGTTCTATCGGGTTGAGGTCAGGACTCTGTGCAGGCCAGTCAAGTTCCTCCACCCCAAACTCGCTCATCCATGTCTTTATGGACCTTGCTTTGTACACTGGTGTGCAGTCATGTTGGAACAGGAAGGGGCCGTCCCCCAAACTCCTCCCACAAAGTTAGGAGCATGAAATTGTCCAACATGTCTTGGTATGCTGACGCCTTAAGAGTTCCCTTCACTGGAACCAAGGGGCCAAACCCAACCCCTGAAAAACACCCCCCACACCATAATCCCCCCTCCACCCCACACCATAATCCCCCCTCCACCCCACACCATAATCCCCCCTCCACCCCACATCATAATCCCCCCCTCCCCCCACACCATAATCCCCCCTCCACCAAAGGATTTGGACCAGTGCACAAAGCAAGGTCCATAAAGACATGGATGAGCGAGTTTTGGGTGTAGGAACTTGACTGGCCTGCACAGAGTCCTGACCTCAACCCGATAGAACACATTTGGGATGAATTAGAGTGGAGACTGTGAGCCAGGCCTTCTCGTCCAACATCACAAATGCCCTTCTGTAAGAACGGTCAAACATTCCCATAGACACACTCCTAAACCTTGTGGACGGCCTTCCCAGAAGAGGTGAAGGTGTTATAGCTGCAAAGGGCGGGGCCAACTCCATATTGAACCCTTTGGACTAAGACTGGGATGCCATTAAAGTTTATGTGTGTAAAGGTAGACGTCCCAATACTTTTGGTAATATAGTGTGTATTTGTATGGGGATTTAAAACAGTTTATTGATATTATTTATTATAACTTTGTGTTCCAAAGGCTGTTTTTTTTTGAACATGTGACCAGCAGCAGAGGACCACAAGCTCCTCCTGCTTATATTTCCCTGCAGACAGGCTGGGAGAGAGTCGGGTCATGTGACAGCTGGATATCCATTAGGAAAATGGTACGTGGATGCTTTTATCCGGGGGGGGAAACACGGAGCAATAGCCCCCCACCCACCCCCCCTGAGAAAGTAGCAGGCGGGCAGGATGGTGATGAATACTCACGTCCTGCCCGTAGTGGGGTGACAATCCGCATCTTGTGGCAGGTGATGTAGTAAGTGACATGACCCTGATGTAAGTGGGGGGTGCTTTGGGGACCCTGATATAAGGGGGAGACTTTCTGTGGACCCTGATGGAAGTGGGGGGTCTCTCTGGGGACTCTGATGTAATGAGGGGGGCTCTGGGGACCCTGATGTAAGTGGGGGGATTCTCTGGGGACCCTGATGTAATGAGGGGGGCTCTCTGGGACCCTGATGTAAGTGGGGAGATTCTCTGGGGACCCTGATGTAAGGGGGGACTCTCTGGGGACCATGATGTAAGTAGGGTGGCTCTATGGGGACCCTGATGTGATGAGGGGGGCTCTGGGGACCCTGATGTAATTAGGGGGGCTCTCTGGGGACCCTGATGTAAGTGGGGGGGCTCTCTGGGGACCCTGATGTAAGTTGGGGGCTCTGGAGACCCTGATGTAATGAGGGGGGCTCTGGGGACTCTGATGTAAGTTGGGGCTCTCTGGGGACCCTGATGTAAGGGGGGACTCTCTGGGGACCCTGATGTAAGGGGGGACTCTCTGGGGACCATGATGTAAGGGGGGACTCTCTGGGGACCCTGATGTAAGTAGGGAGGCTCTCTGGGGACCCTGATGTAATGAGGGGGCTCTGGAGACCCTGATGTAAGTGGGGGGCTCTCTGAGGACCCTGATGTAAGTGGGGGGCTCTCTAGGGACCCTGATGTAAGTGGGGGGGCTCTCTGGGGACCCTGATGTAAGTTGGGGGCTCTGGGGACCCTGATGTAATGAGGAGGGCTCTGGGGACCCTGATGTAAGTTGGGGGCTCTCTGGGGACCCTGATGTAAGGGGGGACTCTCTGGGGACCCTGATGTAAGGGGGGACTCTCTGGGGACCCTGATGTAAGTAGGGAGGCTCTCTGGGGACCCTGATATAATGAGGGGGCTCTGGAGACCCTGATGTAAGTGGGGGGCTCTCTGAGGACCCTGATGTAAGGGGGGCTTTCTTCAGACCCTGATGTAAGTGGGGGGCTCTCTGGGGACCCTGATGTAAGGGGGCTCTCTGGGGACCCTGATGTAAGTGGGGGGCTCTCTGGGGACCCTGATGTAAGGGGGGCTCTCTGGGGACCCTGATGTAATGAGGGGGCTCTGGAGACACTGATGTAAGAGGGAGGCTATCTGGGGACCCTGATATAATGAGGGGGCTCTGGGGACCCTGATGTAAGTGTGGGGGCTCTCTGGGTACCCTGATGTAAAGGGGGCTCTCTGGAGACCCTGATGTAAGTAGGGGGGCTCTCTGGGGGCACTGATGTAAGTAGGGAGGCTCTCTGGGGACCCTGATGTAATTAGGGGGCTCTGGAGACCCTGATGTAAGTGGGGGGCTCTCTGGGAACCCTGATGTAAGGGGGACTCTCTGGGGACCCTGATGTAATGAGGTGGCTCTGGAGACCTTGATGTAAGTGGGGGGCTCTCTGGGGACACTAATGTAACAAGGGGGCTCTGGAGAACTTTATGTAAGTGGGGGGCTCTCTGGGGACCCTGATGTAAGTGGGGGGGGGGCTCTCTGGGGACCCTAATGTAATGAGGTGGCTCTGGAGACCTTGATGTAATGAGGGGGGCTCTCTGGGGACCCTAATGTAACAAGGGGGCTCTGGAGACCTTGATGTAAGTGGGGGGCTCTCTGGGGACCCTGATGTAAGTGGGGGGGCTCTCTGGGGACCCTACTGTAATGAGGGGGCTCTGGAGACCTTGATGTAAGTGGGGGTCTCTCTGGGGACCCTGATGTAATGAGGGGGGCTCTCTGGGGACCCTAATGTAACAAGGGGGCTCTGGAGACCTTGATGTAAGTGGGAAGCTCTCTGGGGACCCTGATGTAATGAGGGGGCTCTGGAGACCTTGATGTAAGTGGGGGCTCTCTGGGGACCCTGATGTAATGAGGGGGGCTCTCTGGGGACCCTAATGTAACAAGGGGGGCTCTGGAGACCTTGATGTAAGTGGGGGGCTCTCTGGGGACCCTGATGTAATGAGGGGGGCTCTGGAGACCTTGATGTAAGTGGGGGGCTCTCTGGGGACCCTAATGTAATGAGGGGGGCTCTGGAGACCTTGATGTAAGTGGGGGGCTCTCTGGGGACCCTGATGTAATGAGGGGGCTCTGGAGACCTTGATGTAAGTGGGGGGCTCTCTGGGGACCCTGATGTAATGAGGGGGGCTCTCTGGGGACCCTAATGTAACAAGGGGGGCTTTGGAGACCTTGATGTAAGTGGGGGGCTCTCTGCGGACCCTGATGTAATGAGGGAGGCTCTGGAGACCTTGATGTAAGTGGGGGGCTCTCTGGGGACCCTAATGTAATGAGGGGGGCTCTGGAGACCTTGATGTAAGTGGGGGGCTCTCTGGGGACCCTGATGTAATGAGGGGGCTCTGGAGACCTTGATGTAAGTGGGGGGCTCTCTGGGGACCCTGATGTAATGAGGGGGGCTCTCTGGGGACCCTAATGTAACAAGGGAGGCTCTGGAGACCTTGATGTAAGTGGGGGGCTCTCTGGGGACCCTGATGTAATGAGGGGGGCTCTGGAGACCTTGATGTAAGTGGGGGGCTCTCTGGGGACCCTAATGTAATGAGGGGGGCTCTGGAGACCTTGATGTAAGTGGGGGCTCTCTGGGGACCCTGATGTAATGAGGGG
Organism: Rana muscosa; assembly: GCA_029206835.1. Taxonomy (NCBI): domain Eukaryota; kingdom Metazoa; phylum Chordata; class Amphibia; order Anura; family Ranidae; genus Rana; species Rana muscosa. The sequence continues at coordinate 304,703,546 of CM055121.1, read as the reverse complement.
CTCTGGAGACCTTGATGTAAGTGGGGGGCTCTCTGGGGACCCTGATGTAATGAGGGGGGCTCTCTGGGGACCCTAATGTAACAAGGGAGGCTCTGGAGACCTTGATGTAAGTGGGGGGCTCTCTGGGGACCCTGATGTAATTAGGGGGGTTCTCTGGGGACCCTAATGTAATGAGGGGGGCTCTGGAGACCTTCATGTAAGTGGGGGGCTCTCTGGGGACCCTGATGTAAGTGGGGGGCGGCTCTCTGGGGACCCTTATATAATAAGAGGGGCTCTGGGGCCCTGAAGTATACATGTGTATGCCCGCCCAAGCGGATGACTTTCTTTACTTCGCAGCTATGGGCTCTATCCCTGAGATCTCTTGTAGGTCTAGCAATGCCCCTGGTATATACATAGTTGGTCCAAGCTGGAACAATGTAACTCTGTAGTATCAGAATTTCATAGCTGGAGTTCCTCTTTATTATCACATGCTCCTTCCTTCAGTCTTCTCAGTGAACGGTTAATACGGAACGGCCATCGGGGATTTGGTGGCGGAGAAGAGTTCGCGGCTCGCTGGGTTCACACGCTGACAGGCTGAGAAATGACATTGACTTTGAAGCCGGGGAGACCGGTTTAAATGTCAATGTTGTGCGTTGGTGACCTCGGACACTTTGTCTCGCTGGGCCCCCAGGCGCAGAAATCACAGGTTGTAAGCATGTCAGGACGGGGCCGCGTTACTGTAAATATCCCACTACAAGGCCGCTCATCGCTCTTTCTATCGAATTTATGGCGTTTCTGCTGGAAAGAGAAGAGGAGAAAAAAAATGTCTGTACAATATAAAGTCATTAACTCGCGTTCTGCCCCGAGTCACCGCGAAGCGCGGAGTGGAGATCAGGAGACGTGACTTTATTTACGCCATAGGGCCGCCGATGACTGATTTACATCACGCGGGCGCGTGACAGCGCGATAGCGCGGGCGTCCGACCGACAACAGGCTGAGGGGCATTCGCCAACTTATGTGTTTAGGCAGAGAAAGGCCGCCATCGGAACCGCATTAGCGCACGCCCGCTCTGGTCCCTGGTGCCGAGGAAAAGTTTTCAGGGAGGGAACTACGAGAACTGCTGGGGGATAATTACCGATAAATAGAAACTTTACCAATTTTACTTTCAACGCGTTTTTTTTTTGCGATTCAGGAAAGTTGTAAAAATTGAAGTCTACAGCCGTGGCCAAAAGATTTGAGAATGACACAAATATTAATTTTCACAAAGTCTGCGGCTTCATCTTTGTTAGATCTTTGTGTCAGATGTTACTATCCGGAAAGTATTCACAGCGCTTCACTTTTTCTACATTTTGTTCTGTTACAGCCGCATTCCAAAATTTTTCCCAAAATGGAGTATGTGATAATTATGTACATGGGAGGAGCCTGTGATACTTATGTACGTGGGAGGAGCCTGTGATACTTATGTACGTGGGAGGAGCCTGTGATACTTATGTACATGGGAGGAGCCTGTAATACTTATGTACGTGGGAGGAGCCTGTGATACTTATGTACGTGGGAGGAGCCTGTGATACTTGTGTACGTGGGAGGAGCCTGTGATACTTATGTACGTGGGAGGAGCCTGTGATACTTATGTACGTGGGAGGAGCCTGTGATACTTATGTACGTGGGAGGAGCCTGTGATACTTGTGTACGTGGGAGGAGCCTGTGATACTTATGTACGTGGGAGGAGCCTGTGATACTTGTGTACGTGGGAGGAGCCTGTGATACTTATGTACGTGGGAGGAGCCTGTGATACTTATGTACGTGGGAGGAGCCTGTGATACTTATGTACGTGGGAGGAGCCTGTGATACTTGTGTACATGGGAGGAGCCTGTGATACTTGTGTACGTGGGAGGAGCCTGTGATACTTTATGTACATGGGAGGAGCCTGTGATACTTGTGTACATGGGAGGAGCCTGTGATACTTATGTACATGGGAGGAGTCTGTGATACTTATGTACATGGGAAGAGCCTGTGATACTTATGTACATGGGAGGAGCCTGTGATACTTATGTACATGGGAGGAGCCTGTGATACTTATGTACATGGGAGGAGTCTGTGATACTTATGTACATGGGAGGAGCCTGTGATACTTATGTACATGGGAGGAGCCTGTGATACTTATGTACATGGGAGGAGCCTGTGATGGGAAAAATCTGTGATACTTATGTACATGGGAGGAGTCTGTGATACTTATGTACATAGGAGGAGCCTGTGATACTTGTGTACATGGGAGGAGCCTGTGATGGAAAAAGTCTGTGATACTTATGTACATGGGATGAGTCTGTGATACTTATGTACATGGGAGGAGCCTGTGATGGGAAAAGTCTGTGATACTTATGTACATGGGAGGAGTCTGTGATACTTGTGTACATGGGAGGAGTCTGTGATACTTATGTACATGGGACGAGCCTGTGATACTTATGTACATAGGAGGAGCCTGTGATGGGAAAAGTCTGTGATACTTGTGTACATGGCAGGAGTCTGTGATACTTATGTACATGGCAGGAGCCTGTGATACTTATGTACATGGGAGGAGCCTGTGATGGGAAAAGTCTGTGATACTTATGTACATGGGAGGAGTCTGTGATACTTATGTACATGGAAGGAGTCTGTGATACTTATGTACATGGGAGGAGTCTGTGATACTTATGTACATGGGAGGAGTCTGTGATACTTATGTACATAGGAGGAGCCTGTGATGGGAAAAGTCTGTGATACTTGGGTACATGGGAGGAGTCTGTTATACTTATGTACATGGGAGGAGTCTGTGATACTTATGTACATGGGAGGAGTCTGTGATACTTATGTACATGGGAGGAGCCTGTGATACTTGGGTACATGGGAGGAGCCTGTGATACTTATGTACATGGGAGGAGCCTGTGATGGGAAAAGTCTGTGATACTTATGTACATGGGAGGAGTCTGTTATACTTATGTACATGGGAGGAGTCTGTGATACTTATGTACATGGGAGGAGTCTGTGATACTTATGTACATGGGAGGAGCCTGTGATACTTGGGTACATGGGAGGAGCCTGTGATACTTATGTACATGGAAGGAGCCTGTGATACTTATGTACATGGAAGGAGTCTGTGATACTTATGTACATGGGAGGAGTCTGTGATACTTATGTACATGGGAGGAGCCTGTGATACTTGGGTACATGGGAGGAGCCTGTGATACTTATGTACATGGGAGGAGCCTGTGATGGGAAAAGTCTGTGATACTTATGTACATGGGAGGAGTCTGTGATACTTATGTACATGGGAGGAGTCTGTGATACTTATGTACATGGGAGGAGTCTGTGATACTTATGTACATGGGAGGAGTCTGTGTATGGTTGCCACCTCATCCCTTTAAACCCGAACACATATTAATTACACAGGTTCTGTGGCTGATTAAGGTGGTAATTAAACTCACTTGGTGCCTTACCTGCATTAAATTAGCCTCAGAACCTGTGCAATTCATATGTGTTCGGGTTTAAAGGAATGAGGTGGCAACCCTAAGTCTGTGATACTTATGTACATGGGAGGAGTCTGTGATGGGAAAAGTCTGTGATACTTATGTACATGGGAGGAGTCTGTGATACTTATGTACATGGGAGGAGCCTGTGATACTTGGGTACATGGGAGGAGTCTGTGATACTTATGTACATGGAAGGAGCCTGTGATACTTATGTACATGGGAGGAGTCTGTGATACTTATGTACATGGGAGGAGCCTGTGATGGGAAAAGTCTGTGATACTTATGTACATGGGAGGAGTCTGTGATACTTATGTACATGGGAGGAGTCTGTGATACTTATGTACATGGGAGGAGTCTGTGATACTTATGTACATAAGAGGAGCCTGTGATACTTATGTACATGGGAGGAGCCTGTGATGGGAAAAGTCTGTGATACTTATGTACATGGGAGGAGTCTGTGATACTTATGTACATGGGAGGAGCCTGTGATACTTGGGTACATGGGAGGAGTCTGTGATACTTATGTACATGGGAGGAGCCTGTGATACTTGGGTACATGGGAGGAGTCTGTGATACTTATGTACATGGGAGGAGCCTGTGATACTTGGGTACATGGGAGGAGTCTGTGATACTTATGTACATGGGAGGAGTCTGTGATACTTATGTACATGGGAGGAGTCTGTGATACTTATGTACATGGGAGGAGTCTGTGATAGTTATGTACATGGGAAGAGTCTGTGATACTTATGTAGTGCACACAGCCCCCTCTTTCTCCTCTTCTATCTTTGGCTCGCCCACAAGAGAAAAAGGCGCACCATGAGCCACCATGCCCGTACCCTCTGGTTTGCAGAGGTTAGGCACACTTGTTTAACTGACGGGTCTTGTAGCGAGGTTCTCCTCAAAGTTGGTTTCTGTCCCTAGAATGTAAGGACAAAGTCTCTATACCCCAAATAACTCCAAGGTCCACACCAGTGTAAACTCCAACGTAGAGTTTGTTTTTCCTTATGCATGAAAATCCACAAAGTTGAGAAGAGAGAAAGGTGTTAGGAAGACAGATAAATTCAGGCACTCCTGGCTTCTTCGCCACTCGATCCCGAGTGGGTACAGCTCACCCGGATAGTCACCTAAAGGCACTAGCAGCCGGCGTGTAGCTCGAACAGTCTATTGGATTCCCTAATGGATGCGTTTAGGAGATCCTCTGCCACAGAATCTATAGTGTCCCGAACCTCCTAATGGTCCTGTTGTTTCGATCCCTTTTTCCGGATGGATGACATCCCTCCGAAGAGTTACTGGGCCCCTTCCTTCACTGTGATCTCTCACCAGTCCCTCGGAATGGGCCTTCCCCAGCCTCCTCTTCTAGAAACGGGTCCCCTCGCAAGGCGGCACCCTGGGATTCCTCCTCCCGAAGTGGGCTCCAGCTAAAGGTGCTGGACCCAGGGCTGAAGTTGCAGTCCCAGGACTAAAGGTGCCTGGGACTGAAGTACACGTGGCCCCATGGCCTGGAGGGCCATGCGCCATGCACCAGGACTCCGACTCTGGAACCAAGAAGAACCGACCCCTCCCAGGCGGCGTCTGCCCCTTATGTATCCTCTCCCGGCATGCACAGCAGGTAGACCACAACCACTGCACGGCTGCCGAGAGAGGACACCCAATCGCTACCCCATCACCTGTGGTTCAACCCCGAGTACAAGTGACAGCGCCACCCACACTTCTAAGGGGAACTGCACGCCAGGTGAAACAGCAGCAAGGCAGAGTCCAGCAAATTGAAAGATTCGAGCCAAACTACAACTTGAACCACCCTTAAATTTGGTATAGCAATCCCTAAATTTAGGACCCCCGCTACACTTATGTACATGGGATGAGTCTGTGATACTTATGTACATAGGATTTTTTTAATTTTAAATTTTTAAGAAATTTGCAAAGATTTCAAACAAACTTCTCTCACGTTGTCATTATGGGGGATTGTTTGTAGAATTTTGTGAAAAATTAATTTACCGTATTTTCCGCACCATAAAACGCACTTTTTTCCCCCAGAAATAGGGGGGGAAATGTCTCTGCGTCTTATGGAGCGAATATTTGACAGGCACCGCCCCCCCCCCCCCGCCGCCGCTGGCACCGCCCCCTGCTGCCGCTGGCAATGTTCCCCGCCGGAAGAGAGGCAGGAGAGCGGGGGACAGACATCTATACCCCCCGTGGGCGCCAGGCGATCTCCCGGGTAGGCCTGACACTGTTCCTGAGACAGAAGACAGAGCATTCGGCCGCTCGGGCTGCTCTGTCTTCTGTGAGGCAGATGAGATAACATCAGATCAGGCTGCGTTTCATGGGCACTGGAAAATATTTTAGCACACCATTTGGTTCAGAATATTTTTTTTTCTTGTTTTCCTCCTCTAAAACCTAGGTGCGTCTTATGGTCAGGTGCGTCTTATGGAGTGAAAAATACGGTAATCCATTTTGGAATGCGGCTGTAACATAACAAAATGTGGAAAAGGTGAAGCGCTGTGAATACTTTCCATAGTTACATAGTAGGTGATTATATGTCATAGTTCCATCCGGATGCACTGTATATACCAGTGATGGTGAACCTCGGCACCCCAGATGTTTTGGAACTACATTTCCCATGATTCTCCTGCACTCTGCAGTGTAGTGAAGCATCATGGGAAATGTAGTTCCAAAACATCTGGGGTGTCAAGGTTCACCATCACTGGTATATACCATAGCTTGTGGACTTCCTACACTAGGGTGACCAGACATCCCCAGTTTCAGGGGACAGTCCCCAGATTGAGGACACTGTCCCTGGAACAAGTCTGTCCCCGGTTTTGTCCCCGGATTGGATTTGAACAGGGGCTGGGGCAATTTCAAGTGCAGAATAAAAAGAATAATCTGAATTACACCCCCCCCCCCCCACCGCGCTGCCGCTCCTACTAGGTTAGGGGGGTGTATTTTTTCCATTATCTGTGCCCCTTTCTGATGATCATGTGCTGGTTGGAGCGGAGGGAATATTTCTTCAGTTTCGGGCGCCCATTCAGCTCCGCTCGCATGTTCTTCTGCCTTGGCTCAAGTCCCGGCCAGCCGCCTGCCTGCCTCCTTGCCTTCCCTGGCGAAGTGATCTTTCTCCGCTCCCCACCCAGTAGTATCCGGGGCCCGGAGAGTAAGACTTAAAGTAATTGTAAAGGACCGCTTTTAAAAGAAAATATCAAACATATACTTATCTCCACTGTGCAGCTGCACAGAGTGGCCCCCGAACACCGACTTCTGGGGTTCCCCTTTAACAGGCTTTAACAGGCGGGCGACAGCGACGTGCAGAGAGACGCTGATTGCCGCCATTACTAGTAAAAAAAAAAAAAAATGTCCCCGGATTTCATTTTAAAAATCTGGTCACCTTATCCTACACACTAATAATAGACACTGATTTGGGTAATTTTCACCAAAGAAATGGAGAAGAATACATTTTGTGCTAAATTTTTGACAGAAACAAAGAAAAAGTTCTATTTGTATGAACAATATGATAAGAATGTCCTATGTGTACAGTGCTGCATGACCGCGCAATTGTCATTCAAAGTGTGAGAGCGCTGAAAGCTGAAAATTGGCCTGGGGAGGAAGGGGGTGAAAGTGTCCGGTATTGAAGGGGTTAATATACTGCTCCTGGGCCAGGGACTTCTTTTTTATTTTTAAATGGGGGGGGGGGGGGGGGGCCCAACCAACAAGACTTTTTATTAGGGACAGCCTCCTGAAAGAAGGGACTGCCCCCAACCTACTTTGCTATGCAGTGAATTAATGACCGGGAACAAACATAAAGCCGGTGAACTGAGGAAGAAATAACGAAATAACTGAATTAAAGCAAACTGCAGCTACAAAGTATCCCTATTGGTACGATAAACAATATTATTACAATGAAGTAGCAGTGCTGAAATGTGCAATGAATAATAAGTGCAAAAAATGTGTTATTACCAAATGTTCGTAAATTACAGACATTCTTGAATAAAACTCTCTTTTTTAGATCATCGCCTATGGAGATGCAGTGAAACCTCGGATTGCGAGTAACGCGGTTAACGAGCGTTTCGCAAGGCAAGCATTTTTTTTTTTTGAAAAATCCTGACTCGGTCTGCGAGTGTTGTCTCGCAAAATGAGCAGAATTCAAGCCTCAGCGGTGTGCAGTACCACATTTGGCCAGAGGTGCGGGGGGGGGGGCCAGAGCCGAGCGGAGCCGATCGTAGCCGTTTGGAAATACTCAGAAAAACTCAGAAATACTCCGTTCCCGAGCCTTTCCGAGGTTTTCCAAGTTCAGCCGAGCTGTCCCCGGGCCTTTCCGAGTATTTCCGAGGCTCTCCGGCGCCCCCCAACTCTGGCCACATGCGGTATTGTATGTCATAGAAGTCAATGCGGAACAAATTATTTTCATTTTCATTGACTTCAATGGGGAAACTCGCTTTGATATGCGAGTGCTTTGGATTACGAGCATTCTCCTGGAATGGATTATACTCGTAATCCGAGGTTCCACTGTATTTAGGGATTGTAGTTGGACGTAATTCCACGGCCTTGTGCAATTTTAAAGCGTGACATGTTTTGTATCTGTATACATCGTCTTTTATATTTTACCAAAAAATTGGGTATTCTGTTGTGCTTGTGTGCGCTAAAATTCAATACCGGGGGGGCACTTTTACCCCCTTCCTGCCCAGGCCAATTTTCAGCTTTCAGCGCTGTCATCATGTAACACTGTACCCATATTACATTTTAATCATTTCTTTTGATGGTATTTAATCACCACTGGGTTTTTTTTTTTGCTAAATAAACAAAAAAACTCCAAAATTTTGAAAAAAAGCGAATTTTTCTTAGTTTCTGTTATGAAAATTTGCAAATAAATAATCTCTCTTCCTAAATTTAGGCAAAACTGTATTCTACATGTCTGGTAAAAAAAAAACCCTATAAGTGTACATTATTTGCTTTGTGTGAAAGTTATAGAGTCTATAAACGATGGGATATATACAGTATTTGAAAAATCGATCAATCCTGATGTACTGACGGCAGTGGCGGCTGGTGCTCAAATTTTTTTGGGGGGCGCAAAAAAACGGAAAAAAAAAATCATCAATTGCCACCACTGTGCCCATTAAACACAGCCACTGTGCCCAAACGCCACCAGTTTGCCCCCTCAAATACAGCCAGTTTCCCCCCATATACAGCCAGTTTGTCCCCAAATGCAGCCAGTTTGTCCCCAAATGCAGCCAGTTTCCCCCCAAATACAGCCAGTTTCCCCCCCAAATACAGCCAGTTTGTCCCCAAATGCAGCCAGTTTGTCCCCAAATGCAGCCAGTTTGTCCCCAAATACAGCCAGTTTGTCCCCAAATGCAGCCAGTTTGTCCCCATATACAGCCAGGTTGTCCCCCCAGTCCTGCACTTACCTTCCTCGGGTCAGCGCCGTCCTTCGCCCGCCCTCGATGTCGCTTCAGCCAATCAGGTTACCGGTAACCAGACACGGTGAACCTGATTGGCTGAAACGCCTGTCCGTTTTATCCAGGGAACGCATCCCCGTGCGTCCTCTGGTTAACTATTCGTAAGCCGATTACAGCCCTCAGGCCGCTGGCTCTGATAGGCACTTCCAAACACCAACCAGCCGCTGTTATTCAGATGGCCGGCGCTCAACAGGGGGCCGGCCATCTGAATAGTGGGCGGCAGCGGCGGCGACAATACATAGGTTCATGCAATGCATGAACCTATGTATTGTTGTGAGTGACGGGCGCAGGAGCGAGAGGGGGCGGCGCTCCTGCGCCCACTATGGACGCACTGCCACTGACTGACGCCCAATCTAATTTCTTGAGGCCCGAAAACGCCAGGACAATACAAATATCCCCTTTTTAGAAAGTAGACAGTCCAAAGTATTTAGTAAGATGAACAAACAGGGAAAAGAACCCGCTCCAGGTGTCTGGGTCACGAAAAATCTTCTCCTCAAAATGATGGTGCTGGCTCAGTATGCAAAATAGCATATTGAAGCATATATATAGAAATCTGCGTTACATCAGAGGGGGGCGGGGTCATCCGCACGTCACTGGGGAAGCCTGGGTTTCCCCTTGCGTCAGAGGGGGACAGGGTCACGTGACGGGTGGCCCCGCCCTCAGCTACATAAGAGAACTGTCAGGCTGTCGGGATTCCCAGGGTGTCTCCACTCCGGTGGAGACAGGATGCTTGCTGTTCCTCACTGCGCTGGACATCATCGTTGAAGCCTGGACCTGAAGAGGAGAGATCATCCATCGCAGGACCCCGGAGAGGAGATCACCCATCGCAGGACCCCGGAGAGGAGAGATCACCCATCGCAGGACCCCGGAGAGGAGATCACCCATCGCTGGACCCCGGAGAGGAGAGATCATCCATCGCTGGACCCCGGAGAGGAGAGATCATCCATCGCTGGACCCCGGAGAGGAGATCACCAATCGCAGGATACCGAGAGTGGATTACCACCGCTGGAATCTTTTTTTATTTTTTTTTATTTTTAATAAAAGACTATTCCCAACGGTGTCTGTGTGTGTTTTTTAACAATTTTTTACACTTTCTTTGTGAAATGGTAGGAGTACAATGTACCCCTTACCTCAATTCACATAGGGGGGGGGGCGAGATCTGGGGGTCCCCTTTGTTAAAGGGGTCTTGCAGATTCCGATAAGCCCCCCGCCCGCAGACCCCCACAACCACCGGGCAAGGGTTGTGGGGATGAGGCCCTTGTCCCCATCAACATAGAGACATGGTGCTTTGAGGGGTCACAGACCCCCAAAGCATCCTCCCCATGTTAAGAGCATGTGGCCTGGTACGGTTCAGGAGGGGGCGCTCTCTCGTCCCCTCCTCTTTTCCTGCGGCCTGCCAGGTTGCGTGCTAGGATAAAGGGTCTGGTATGGATTTTTGGGGGGAACTCCACGCCATTTTTTTTTTAAATTTGACGCAGGGTTCCCCTTAATATCCATACCAGACCTGAAGGGCCTGGTAATTGAATTTGGGGGGACCCCCACGCATTTTTTTTTTTTTTATCAATGACTTTTCTCTGTATTGCCGGGAGCCGACAATTCATTAATAGCCGCAAGTGCTTTTAAATGACTTTTTTTCCTTCAGAAATGACACTTTGTGCAGGGACAGTTCTAAGCACGGGAAACAAGCGCTACTTTACAGGCATACTATACACACCCCCAGGTAAGAAATTTAAAGGAATATTTCACTTTTATTGTTTCACTTTAAGCATTATTAAAATCACAGCTCCCGAAAAAAAACAGCAGTTTTTAAAACTTTTTTTTGCATTGATACATGTCCCCTGGGGCAGGACCCGGGTCCCCAAACACTTTTTATGACAATAACTTGCATATAAGCCTTTAAAATTAGCACTTTTGATTTTTCATGTTCGAGTCCCATAGACTTTAATGGGGTTCGGATGTTCGAACAAATTTATTGCCTGTTCACAAGTTCTGGTGCGAACCGAACTGGGGGGTGTTCGGCTCATCCCTACTGCTCAGCCTGATGCTGAGTAGATGTGCCTTGAGAATGCCTTTATCCAACATCCATACAGTGCTTATGTGCCCAGATATGCTTCTGTGTCCCTCCGTCAGCCACCAGACTCATTACAGAGTGAGAACTTAAAAGGCAGCCAGCTTGCGCCTGCACCGTGTACGCCAGAAACACGTGCACGCCAGCCGTGCTAAGCCACGCCCCCCGTAATGTCCTCTGATGTCGGGAATCCCAGGGTGGGAAAGAGAGGGTTTGCAGCAGGGGGACGGCCAGCGCCCTGCGTGAGACGGGGAGTCCCCTAAACCCCTACAGGTGGTCGTGAAAGGAGCGGAGTAGGAGCAATGCTGTCCACAAGCGATGCTGACACTAATCACAATCTGGGTAAGCATGGTAATGTTGACACCAGGTATGTTTATGCTTTACACCCTCTAGCGGTAAAAACAGGCAAGACATCATCCACTCAAAAGAAGTCCACAAGTGTTTCTTAGGATCTTCTTTGACTTACCATTCCCGCCGCAGGATACTGCTGGAAATCACAGACAGACCCAATCTTCACCCATCACGGCGGGTTGTGTCATGACAGACCTTCAAGGACCGGGTCCCCTTTGCATATAGGGTCTACTCCCTTGGACCTGTGCAGCACCCTGCCAGAGCAACCTGTGGTATAGTAATGTGACCAAGGCGCTGGATCCCAGGGTCCAGCTCTCAAAGAGAAGCATTACAGGCAGAAACCTCCTTCTTCTTTCTCGAGGCTCGGGTACCATCCATTTGGCCTTTTTTCTTTTTGGCTCTTTGAATGGATCCGATTGCATAGCCCCCTGATCCTGTCCAGGATCACTGGCGGAGCTCTTCTTAGCACTTCATTAACCGTGACCAACACCTTAGACACTGGCGAAAAAACTGAGGCATGGAAGGGGTTATATAGAGCGGGACTTCCTGTCTTTGAGTGTACCAGTGTCTATTCACCTGAAGGTGGCGTATAACCCACATAGTTATTACTATGGCTGCTCTGCGTCCCGTGATGTACGATAAAGAAAATAAAAACCCCAGTAGTGATTAAATACCACCAAAAGAAAGCTCTATTTGTGGGGAAAAAAATTATATAAATTAAATTTGGGTACAGTGTAGCACGACCGCACAATTGTCATTCAAATTGTAAGAGCACTGAAAGCTGAAAATTGGCCTGTGCAGGAAGGGGGTAAAGTGCCCGGTAATGAAGGGGTTAAAATCTCACCCAGAAATGTGCGATAAGAGGACCGATATTTCAGATTTCAAGATCCTTGTGTTTCCATCTGAAGATCTACACCTGGAACAGCGATCAATATTAATCAACCCACCCTCCCCCCCCCTCAAGGTCGCCCGTATGTCGTCTCTCACTTATCACCCTAAATCATGGAACGTCGGGTATGGAAGGTTCTTTCGGAGTCCAGGCACCACGGCTTTTCGGTTTCTGCCGCACAAAGCAGAAAATGCTCATTAGCGCGGGTTGGTCACATTATAAGGAGCCGCAGAAAAATATGATTATGACACGCCGGCCACCGCCGCCGCTCCGTTCTCCAACAACACAAATTACATCTGACATTTCATTTGGGGCCTCAAGGTGCCATGCGCCAATTTCTGCCGCTGCCGCCACGGCCATAAATAACCCGAGGCGTCTCATTGACAGATGGAACTCTGCAGTTAATTTCAAGGCTCGCGATCGTGTGCAGACGGCGGTATCGGAGGGAGACGCAGGGAGCGCCGAGACGGAGATTAAACTATAGCAGGAACATAAACTGTTATCGGATATGCAGCGTTATTCTTATTCTGAGGTCACCGACAATAATAGGGGTTATACTCCTCTTATTTTAATGCCGAAGAGCCGGTAAGACAGCTTGCATCATAATAGGTGCTGATAAAGCGCTGCGCTTAACCCCTTTGTGGGTAAAACAAATATTAATGCCTAAGCACAATTTTGCAACTTTGACAAGTGATGGTAAAACTGTAAAAATCATCACAACTACTTTGTGCATCCAGGTGGATTATAACACATTTTTTTTTCAGGACAAATTGGGCTTTCATTTGGTGGTAAATGATAATGGATATCTTGGATTTTTTTTTCTTATCAAAGGAAAACTGACTCAAAATAGTAAAATTTTTTTTTTTTTTTACATTTTAGCTGTATATTTCTTACAAGTATCATAATTTACCACCGACCCAAAAATAAATTCTCCTGCTCCTGACAATCGCAGCGATACCGCATATGTGTATGTCATTTGTTTGTACCGGTAGTGCGGCCCAGAAACAATAGTGCACATTTTTTTTTTGTCCTACCTAAAACACGCCGACACTAACTGACACTGATACTAATTTAAACATTTTTTTTTTTTAATCCTAACCCAAAATATGCTGACCATAACCTTTAACACCAACCTTAACCTTTGACCCTGACCTTGACCCCAACAACCTTGATCTTGTTATTTTTTTTCTTTATTTTTAAATTTTATTTTTTAATCTTTATTTTTTTATTTTTTGACACACTTTGGTTTGATTGCAATTCCTCTCCTGCAAGAAAAAAGCCTTGGGTAAAGGCAGGGCCGCCATCAGGGGGGGGGGGGGGTGGGGGGTACAGGCAGTACACCTGTAAGGGGCCCGGATGGCAACCCCCCCTTTTTATATATATATATATATATATATATATATATATATATATATTTTTTTTTTTTTGTAAGGGGCCCAGAGGTCCCCAGGGCCCCGGATGGAAACCCCCCCCCTTTTTTTTTTTTTATAAAAATTTTTTTGTCTTTTTTTTATATTTTTTATAAGGGGCCCAGAGGTCCCCAGGGGCCCGGATGGCAACCCCCCTTTTTTTTTATAATTTTTTTTTGTAAGGGGCCCGAAGGTCCCCAGGGGCCTGGAGGTCCCCAGGGCCCCGGATGGAAACCCCCCTTTTTTTTTTTCTAAATTTTTTTTTGTCTTTTTTATTTTTCTTTTATTTTTATTTTTTTGTAAGGGTCCCAGAGGTCCCCAGAGGCCCGGAGGTCCCCAGGGCCCTGGATGGCAACCCCCCATTTTTTTTTTTTTATAAATTAATTTTTTTAGAATTTTTTATTTTTTTTTGTAAGGGGCCCAGAGGTCTCCAGAGGCCCGAAGGTCCCCAGGGCCCCGGATGGCAACCCCCCATTTTTTTTTTTATAATTTTTTTTTTTTTATAATTTTTTTATTTTTTGTAAGGGGCCCAGAGGTCCTCAGGGCCCCGGAGGGCACCCAAAGCCCCCCCCCCCCCCCCGACCTCAACAATTTGCGGCGGCAGCACCTCCCCGCTTCTCAATTCGCGGCAGCCCCCCCCGCTTCTCAATTTCAATTTGCGGTGGCAGCGGGCTGTACCCCCATTCTACGGCATTAGGAGCGGGGTGGACACGCAGTTCCGCTTCCTGAATGAACTTGTCCCGCTATTGACCAGGACTAGAGTTGCCACCTGTCCGGGATTCACCCGGACAGTCTGGGTTTTGAATCATGTGTCCGGGTTTCAGGCAGGCTGAAACCCAGACACATTATCCAGACCGGGCTGTGGCTCCCAAAGTAACCAAGATACTTACACACAAATCTGTTGCTGTTCGGGAGCTGCGGGCGTCTGTCTGGGGGCAGGTTTGGCATCACTGGTGGGCAGGGCGATGATGTCAACAAGAGCAATTTGGCCACACCCACTGTTCGCTGCAGCATGCTATGCGCATTACTTCTCTCCTTGGGGCACCCAAAGGTGTCCCAGGCCGCTAAAGTGTTCGGGTTTGGCTTGAAGAGAAGGTGGCAACCCTAGCCAGGAGCCGTTTCATGGTGAGTGTATGGACCTTCTCCCTCATGGGGAGGTAAGATTCCATACACAGATTGTATTCCCCTCCAGAAGGAATGATAATACTATTTTATCCTCTGCTACAAGCCTGGTGGTGATTCTGTACCAATGGGGGACTACTCTTGGACATAAGTTGTGTCTGGGGACAGAGCGGGTTAAAGGATAGGGTGCCCACGTGTCCCAGATTGCCCGGGATTGTCCCACAATTCACATTTGTGTCCCCTGTCCCAGGCACCTTATTCCAGGACAATACAGTGTCCCGGAATGAAATGAGGACACACAGCCACCCTAATAGACAATTGCCAAACTGGTTGCTAGGGTCGCCCCGCCTGGCGTCTAGCAACCAGTGACGTCACATTCGCAGAGTATCAGAGCGAGGCCGAGAGGAGCAAGGCCTTTACCCAGTGCTGCCCTGCGCTCCGAGTCCACCCACCGCCTCTCCTTCTCATACCGCGGCAGCAGCAACTCCTGACCCCTCCAGGCTTCAGTGACCTCCCGGCAGGCGGTGGCATTCTGTAGTGCTGGCTGGCTTAGATCCACGGTTTAACTGCCCGTCCCAACTCCCACAGCGCATTGCCCGACTTCTCCTCCTCCCGCCCGTGGCCCGAGCCGCCCGACTGCCTGAGGGGGGCTCCCCCAGCCTGGACCACCACACCAGACCTGTCCAGATTAGAAGGTGAGCAAATGGAACCTGATTGGAGCAGGTCAGGTGACAAGTCGGGGCACTGGGGCTGGGGATAGTACAGCAATAAATGAGGCTTTCAAAGTGGGGCCCTGCCCTGGGGGGCAATAAAAAATGAAGCTGACAAGTGGGGGCAATAAAACAAGGCTGACGAGTGGGGGGCAATAAAAAATGAGGCTGACAAGTGGGGGCAATAAAAAATATATATGTAAAAAATGTATACCACCACCTGTCTAAACTGATGACCACTGTTTGCTTTTGTATTTCCAAAAATTGGCAAAAAAAAAGTATCAAAAATCATATTTTTTTGGGCTGGTGCGAGGGCGTGCGTGGGGGGCGGGCGGTGTCCCTGAATGGCAGTTCGGAAATGTGGTCACCCTATTTAACCCCTTCCATACCGGGCCATAGCAGAATGACGCCGGCAGGAACCCCCTCTCCCTCCGGGTGGACGTAGGGTGACCACATTTCCAAACTACAATTCAGGGACACCCTCCCTTCCCAAAAATCAGCTTGTGCTGTAACGAATCACAGCACAGTGATTGGACACAAGAGGTGGGATTTATGATTTCTCCAATCACAAGCAGGGGGCGGGGATTGTGCTCCTCCAGGCATTCCCGGCCAGGACAAGTACTGTCAGTGAGTAAAGCGGTGATGTGGCGGCCTTTTTTGGGGGCATCAGATTGGTCCGGGGGGTGGCTGTGTCAGTTTCATTCCGGGACATTGTATTGTCCTGGAATGAATGTGCCCGGGACAGACCTACAAAATGCGGGACTGTCCCGGGCAATCCGGGACACGTGGTCACCCTAGGTGGACGTCATATGACGTCCTGGGTTTGAGGGGGGATATCTGAACAGTGGCGGTGCGTCCATAGAGGGCACCGGAGCGCCGCCCCCTCTCGCTCCCGCACCGCCACTGAAAGACAATACACAGATTCATGCATTGCATGAATCTGTGTATTGTCACCGCTGCCGCGCTGCCCACTATACATATGGCCGGTCTCCTGGTGAGCGCCGGCCATATGAATTAGAGCGGCGGCCGGCGGTGGGTGTAACATGGAAGTGCCTATCAGAGCCAGCGGCTCTGATAGGCTTTCCGAATACAGCTCTCAGGCTGTATTCGGCTTCCAAAAACTCCTCCCAGGTACGCACAGGGGTGCATTCCTTGGAGAAGACTGTGTGGAGGTTTCAGCCAATCAGGTTCACCGGATCTGGTTACCGGTAACCTGATTGGCTGAAGCGACATCGAGGGCGGGAGAACACATCGAGGACGGCGCGGACCGAGGAAGGTAAGTGCAGGGCTGGGGGGGGGGGACAGGCTGCATTTGGGGGACAAACTGGCTGAATATGGGGCACAAACTGGCTGAATATGGGGGACAAACTGGCTGAATATGGGGGACAAACTGGCTTAATATGGGGGACAAACTGGCTGAATATGGGGGTAACTGGCTGAATATGGGGGACAAACTGGCTGAATATGGGGGGAACTGGCTGAATATGGGGGGAACTGGCTGAATATGGGGGGAACTGGCTGAATATGGGGGACAAACTGGCTGAATATGGGGGACAAACTGGCTGAATATGGGGGACAAACTGGCTGAATATGGGGGGAACTGGCTGAATATGGGGGACAAACTGGCTGAATATGGGGGGAACTGGCTGTATATGGGGGACAAACTGGCTGCATTTGGGGGGAACTGGCTGTATATGGGGGACACGCTGGCTGCATTTGGGGGGAACTGGCTGTATATGGGGGACACGCTGGCTTCATTTGGGGGGAACTGGCTGTATATGGGGGACAAACTGGCTGCATTTGGGGGAACTGGCTGTATATGGGGGACAAACTGGCTGCATTTGGTGGCGTTTGGGCACAGTGGCTGTGTTTAATGGGCACAGTGGCGGCAATTGATTTTTTTTTCAGTTTGTTTGCGCCCCCCCCAAAAATTTTGAGCACCAACCGCCACTGTATCTGAATGATGGGGGCAGCTAGAGGCATCATTCAGATATCCTTGTTTGCAGACGGCGATCCTGCGCACAATAAGAACAATCATAGCGGCGGTTCCGCCACTTGATCGTTCTTATAGGCGGCGGGGACCCGGAGAGAATCGTCGGCTCCGTTGGTGGGTCACGTGATGAGCATAGAGATGACTGGTGACCAGATGGTCACCAGTCATCTCTATGATCGTCGGAGGTCCCGGGCGCGATGTGATGACGTCACGCCCGGGTCCTCAAATGTAAACAAAACCGCCATTGCGGCTGTAAGTATGAGATCAGTGAAAAAAATTTCACAATCTCATACTTTCCAGCCTGGAGGAGAGATGTGGGGGGGAGGGGGAGGTCTTATTGACCCCGCCTCTCTCCATAAAGAGGACCTGTCACACACATTCCTATTACAAGGGATGTTTACATTCCTTGTAATAGGAATAAAAGTGATCAAAAAAAAAAGTGTAAAAAAAAAAAAAGTTAAAATAAAAAAATATATATATTTTTTTAAAACGCCCGTCCCCAATAGCTCACGCTTAGAAGCGAACACACACGTAAGTCCCGCCCGCATATGTAAACGCCGTTCAAACCACACATGTGAGGTATCGCCGCGTGCGTTAGAGCGTGTGCAACAATTCTAGCACTAGACCTCCTCTGTAATTCTAACCTGGTAACCTGTAAAAAATTTCAAAGCGTCGCCTATGGAGATTTTTAAGTACCGAAGTTTGGCGCCATTCCATGAGTGCGCAATTTTAAAGCGTGACATGTTAGGTATCTTTTTACTCGGCGTAACATAAGCTTTCATATTTTACAAAAAAATTGGGCTAACTTTACTGTTTTTTCATTTTTTAATTCATGAATCCATTTTTTTCCCTCAAAAAAGGCGTTTGAAAAATTATTGCGCAAATACCGTGCAAGATAAAAAGTTGCAACGACCGTCATTTTATTCCCTAGGGTGTCTGCTAAAAAAAACATATATAATGTTTCGGGGTTCTGAGTAATTTTCTAGCAAAAGAATGATGATTTGTACATGTAGGAGAGAAGTGCAAGAATAGGCCCGGTATTGAAGTGGTAAAAAAAAAAAGCCCTGTATGGATGGTGGCGCCAAGTTCTGGTCAAGCCAGGTTGGACCACGTTCAGGGCTTCCAGGGGTAATGTCAGTGTGTTTCCACCCCCTTGGCCACAGAGTCTCTGGGAGAGCCCATACTTTGGATGCTACAAGGGAAGGGGAGTACAGGAAGAGTTAACCTGCCCGTGTCCCTCTATACACCCCAACACTGGAGGGTTTGTACCTTGCTGTGACACGGCTCTCTTCCTTCATGGTCATTCCTCTTTAGGAAGTAAATAAAAGGTTCTGCGGCTGGCAGGTGAAAGACACCTGGGAGCTGATTAACTGGAAATGGACTTCTCAGAGGGCTTGTTCTATTGACAAAAGTAACAGCTAAATGAAGCAAAAGCCAGCAGAGCCGATGCGGGGGTCAGGAGGGCATCAAAGCGGACCAACAGGTTGGATGAAAAGGGCGCGCTGCTGACACAATGAAATAACTCGGACTGCTTACGGTGATAGATTTGTAGAAATTTGCAGGATATTTGCCCAGAAAATGATATTGTGGATATAAATATCTGAATTATTTACTGAGCTGTACTTATTAAATATATCTTAATATGTAGCACTGACCCCCGCCAGTGTTGCCAACCGTCCGTATTTTTACGGACAGTCCGTAAAAACAGGCACTTCCCCCCCCCCGTACGTAAATGTCCGTAGTTGCGGAAATGTGCCAGTAAAAATAGCCAAGATCGGTTCGGCTTGGAACTGCGCATGCGTAGTTCCGGAGTTTGCCGAGCCGAGCATCTGCTGTATTCGACTGGTGGATTTTACAGAGGCTGTGCCGCGCGGCGCCGGCGAGTGATGTATTAGGACATCCCGCCAGGCGCGCACGCACCAGAATTTTAAATCTGTAACTAACCAGGAGGTTGGAGGAGCACAGCACTGGAGCCGGAGTCAGGAATCGGAGGCTGAGCAGCACGTGGCGGCGGGGGAATGGAGGAGCCTGCTGCATCCAGGCAATACAAAGTTCACAGGGGAGTCGGGGACGGACAGAGTGACAGACAGCCCAGCCGACAGTGACATCAGGTGATGGTGACAGAGGGGGATCCGATGGAGGCAGGGGGGTGATGGTGGCACAGCAGAGGGGGACGATGGAGGTGGGGGGTTAAATGGAGGCAGGGGGAGCTTATAGGTAGGGGGTGATGGTGGCACCGCAGAGGGGGATGGAGGCAGGGGGAGATTGGAGGCAGGGGGAGATTGGAGGCAGGGGGTGATTGGAGGCAGGGGTGTTGGTGGCAGAGGGGAATGGAGGCAGGGGGAGATTGTAGGCAGGGGGTGATGGTGGCACCGCAGAGGGGGATGGAGGCAGGGGAGATTGGAGGCAGGGGGTGATTGGAGGCAGTGGGTGATTGGAGGCAGGGGGTGATTGGAGGCACCACAGAGGGGGACGGTGGCACCGCAGAGGGTGGGGGATGGAGACAAGGGTTGTGGGGGCACCTCAGAGGGGGATGGAGAAAGGGGGTGATTGGAGGCAGGGGGCCTGGGGAGATTGGAGGCAGGGGGAGATTGTGGCACCGCAGAGGGGGGTGAAGGCAGGGGGTGTTGGTGGCAGAGGGGAATGGAGGCAGGGGGAGATTGTAGGCAGGGGGTGATGGTGGCACCGCAGAGGGGGATGGAGGCAGGGGGAGATTGGAGGCAGGGGGTGATTGGAGGCAGGGGGTGTTGGTGGCACCACAGAGGGGGACGGTGGCACCGCAGAGGGTGGGGGATGGAGACAAGGGTTGTGGGGGCACCTCAGAGGGGGATGGAGAAAGGGGGTGATTGGAGGCAGGGGGCCTGGGGGAGATTGGAGGCAGGGGGAGATTGTGGCACCGCAGAGGGGGGTGAAGGCAGGGGGTGTTGGTGGCAGAGGGGAATGGAGACAGGGGGAGATTGTAGGCAGGGGGTGATGGTGGCACCGCAGAGGGGGATGGAGGCAGGGGGAGATTGGAGGCAGGGGGAGATTGGAGGCAGGGGGAGATTGGAGGCAGGGGGTGATTGGAGGCAGGGGGTGATTGGAGGCAGGGGGTGATTGGAGGCACCACAGAGGGGGACGGTGGCACCGCAGAGGGTGGGGGATGGAGACAAGGGTTGTGGGGGCACCTCAGAGGGGGATGGAGAAAGGGGGTGATTGGAGGCAGGGGGCCTGGGGAGATTGGAGGCAGGGGGAGATTGTGGCACCGCAGAGGGGGGTGAAGGCAGGGGGTGTTGGTGGCAGAGGGGAATGGAGGCAGGGGGAGATTGTAGGCAGGGGGTGATGGTGGCACCGCAGAGGGGGATGGAGGCAGGGGGAGATTGGAGGCAGGGGGTGATTGGAGGCAGGGGTGTTGGTGGCACCACAGAGGGGGACGGTGGCACCGCAGAGGGTGGGGGATGGAGACAAGGGTTGTGGGGGCACCTCAGAGGGGGATGGAGAAAGGGGGTGATTGGAGGCAGGGGGCCTGGGGGAGATTGGAGGCAGGGGGAGATTGTGGCACCGCAGAGGGGGGTGAAGGCAGGGGGTGTTGGTGGCAGAGGGGAATGGAGACAGGGGGAGATTGTAGGCAGGGGGTGATGGTGGCACCACAGAGGGGGATGGAGGCAGGGGGAGATTGGAGGCAGGGGGTGATTGGAGGCAGGGGGTGATTGGAGGCAGGGGGTGTTGGTGGCACCACAGAGGGGGACGGTGGCACCGCAGAGGGTGGGGGATGGAGACAAGGGTTGTGGGGGCACCTCAGAGGGGGATGGAGAAAGGGGGTGATTGGAGGCAGGGGGCCTGGGGGAGATTGGAGGCAGGGGGAGATTGTGGCACCGCAGAGGGGGTGAAGGCAGGGGGTGTTGGTGGCAGAGGGGAATGGAGGCAGGGGGAGATTGTAGGCAGGGGGTGATGGTGGCACCGCAGAGGGGGATGGAGGCAGGGGGAGATTGGAGGCAGGGGGTGATTGGAGGCAGGGGGTGTTGGTGGCACCACAAAGGGGGACAGTGGCACCGCAGAGGGTGGGGGATGGAGACAAGGGTTGTGGGGGCACCTCAGAGGGGGATGGAGAAAGGGGTGATTGGAGGCAGGGGACCTGGGGGAGATTGGAGGCAGGGGGAGATTGTGGCACCGCAGGGGGTGTTGGTGGCAGAGGGGAATGGAGGCAAGGGGAGATTGTAGGCAGGGGGTGATGGTGGCACCGCAGGGGGTGATTGGAGGCAGGGGGTGATTGGAGGCAGGGGGTGTTGGTGGCACCACTGAGGGGGAGGGTGGCACCGCAGAGGGTGGGGAATGGAGACAAGGGTTGTTGGTGGCACCACAGAGGGGGATGGAGAAAGGGGGTGATTGGAGGCAGGGGGCCTGGGGGAGATTGGAGGCAGGGGGAGATTGTGGCACCGCAGAGGGGGGTGAAGGCAGGGGGTGTTGGTGGCAGAGGGGAATGGAGGCAGGGGGAGATTGTAGGCAGGGGGTGATGGTGGCACCGCAGAGGGGGATGGAGGCAGGGGGGAGATTGGAGGCAGGGGGGAGATTGGAGGCAGGGGGTGATTGGAGGCAGGGGGTGTTGGTGGCACCACAGAGGGTGATGGTGGCACCGCAGAGGGTGGGGGATGGAGACAAGGATACTGAAATTTGCACCTAAAAATGTAATTTAGTAACTTTTGTGAAATGCCAGGAAAAACGTGTCTGTGCCAGTAAATTTCGGGTGTCTTGCCAGTAAATTTCAATCTGGTAGGTTGGCAACACAGACTCCCGCAGGAGCTGCTGGTTTAGTTTTGGGCCTGCACGTTACCTCGATATTCGTTGTCTAGGGGAAGAAAGTCTGTAGAAACTCCAATGTCCACACAAGATGGAAAACCTTAAGCTGTTTTCCTTTTTTGCATAAACATATAGAAGGTGAAGGGAAGGGGAAGGTTCAGGTACACGGTACAGATCACTGGGGAGAACTCCTCAAGTATACAGTCATTCACCACTCTTCATGGAGTGGGTATTGCTCACCCGGATAGGCCCCTCGCACCCGGATAGGCCCCTCGCACCCGGATAGGCCCCTCGCACCTGGCCTAGCAGCCGGTATGATGCACAAACAATATCAGGACCAGTCTCTGCCACAGACTGGCGGTGCACAGAATTGGATAATCCAGGATCCTCTGCCACAGGACTCAACACCCGAACTTCCAACCAAACAGTCCAGAACCTTTAAGCCGACCCGGCAGACTGTAAGGTAACTTTAGTTGTGGTGCATCCTCCAATAGAATCACCAGGCCCTCCTCAAGACACCGGCCTTCCGCTTGGTCTTTTCCAGGACAGGTCCTCCCCTGGTTTCCTCCATTGAGTGGCTTTCTCCCTCAGGACGGACAGCACAGGACTACCTTCAAAGTGCAGACCCAGTCAGCATAACTGGGCCTACTGGTTGGAGTTGCGACCTTGGACCAGCATGGTTCCGAGGCCAGAAATCACACAATACCCCCCCTCATGCCAGGAGGGCAGCGAGGGGATGAAGGACCCCAAAAGATGGCGTCTGCCCCTTAAATACCATTCCCCAGCATGCTCAGCGAGTAGACCACTCCCACTGAACTGTTCCCAGGGGAAGGTACCCAATACACTCTGGCTTGTCAGTCTTCCACATTGGCCTGAGGTGGTAACGCCACCTACAGGGAACAATGAGAAGTTTTTCCCAACACAGCCATAGCCAGAACAGAGGCTAATTTAACATCAATTATTTACATCTGAGCCTAGCTATTGGCTCAGATACCCTCTAAATTGAAACATAGCGCCCAGTCATTGGGAGCAGGGCGCTACAAATATAATATATATATATATTTTTTTTTTTAAGAATTAAGGAATGTGGGAGTGATCCAGAAGGCAGAATCTATTTGAGTATAAGGCCACTACCAACGCCAGGAAAAAGCGGCAGTAAAAATGTGCTTTGAGTAGATTTTTGCATTGACTGTTAATACGTGTTTAGCAGCGCTAGCTTTTAGCAGTGTTTCCCTGCCTCTATTCAAAATCATTGGTTCCAATGGAGCCCATTTATTTGAATAGAAGTCGCACCAGATGATGATCCGACTTGCGGCGCGGCTTGTGTGCTGAGGATCTTGAAGGTGAACCCCTCACCAAAATGGAAAAAAAAAAAAAAAAACTGGCGTGGGGTTCCCTTTCAAGGTAGAAGAGCTTACAATCTATTAGGGTATAAGGGAGGATACAGAAGGTAGAAGAGCTTACACTCTATTAGGGTATACAGGAGGATACAGAAGGTAGAAGAGCTTACAATCTATTAGGGTATACGGGAGGATACAGAAGGTAGAAGAGCTTACACTCTATTAGGGTATAAGGGAGGATACAGAAGGTAGAAGAGCTTACACTCTATTAGGGTATAAGGGAGAATACAGAAGGTAGAAGAGCTTACACTCTATTAGGGTATACGGGAGGATACAGAAGGTAGAAGAGCTTACACTCTATTAGGGTATACGGGAGGATACAGAAGGTAGAAGAGCTTACACTCTATTTGGGTATACGGGAGGATACAGAAGGTAGAAGAGCTTACACTCTATTTGGGTAGAAGGGAGGATACAGAAGGTAGAAGAGCTTACACTCTATTAGGGTATAAGGGAGAATACAGAAGGTAGAAGAGCTTACACTCTATTAGGGTATAAGGGAGGATACAGAAGGTAGAAGAGCTTACACTCTATTAGGGTATAAGGGAGGATACAGAAGGTAGAAGAGCTTACACTCTATTAGGGTATACGGGAGGATACAGAAGGTAGAAGAGCTTACACTCTATTTGGGTAGAAGGGAGGATACAGAAGGTAGAAGAGCTTACACTCTATTAGGGTATAAGGGAGGATACAGAAGGTAGAAGAGCTTACACTCTATTAGGGTATAAGGGAGGATACAGAAGGTAGAAGAGCTTACACTCTATTAGGGTATACGGGAGGATACAGAAGGTAGAAGAGCTTACAATCTATTAGGGTATACGGGAGGATACAGAAGGTGGAAGAGCTTACAATCTATTAGGGTATACGGGAGGATACAGAAGGTAGAAGAGCTTACACTCTATTAGGGTATAAGGGAGGATACAGAAGGTAGAAGAGCTTACAATCTATTAGGGTATACGGGAGGATACAGAAGGTAGAAGAGCTTACACTCTATTAGGGTATACGGGAGGATACAGAAGAGCTTACACTCTATTTGGGTAGAAGGGAGGATACAGAAGGTAGAAGAGCTTACACTCTATTAGGGTATACGGGAGGATACAGAAGGTAGAAGAGCTTACACTCTATTAGGGTATAAGGGAGAATACAGAAGGTAGAAGAGCTTACAATCTATTAGGGTATACGGGAGGATACAGAAGGTAGAAGAGCTTACACTCTATTAGGGTATACGGGAGGATACAGAAGGTAGAAGAGCTTACACTCTATTAGGGTATAAGGGAGGATACAGAAGGTAGAAGAGCTTACACTCTATTAGGGTATAAGGGAGGATACAGAAGGTGGAAGAGCTTACAATCTATTAGGGTATAAGTGAGGATACAGAAGGTAGAAGAGCTTACAATCTATTAGGGTATAAGGGAGGATACAGAAGGTAGAAGAGCTTACACTCTATTAGGGTATACGGGAGGATACAGAAGGTAGAAGAGCTTACAATCTATTAGGGTATACGGGAGGATACAGAAGGTGGAAGAGCTTACAATCTATTAGGGTATACGGGAGGATACAGAAGGTAGAAGAGCTTACACTCTATTAGGGTATAAGGGAGGATACAGAAGGTAGAAGAGCTTACAATCTATTAGGGTATACGGGAGGATACAGAAGGTAGAAGAGCTTACACTCTATTAGGGTATACGGGAGGATACAGAAGAGCTTACACTCTATTTGGGTAGAAGGGAGGATACAGAAGGTAGAAGAGCTTACACTCTATTAGGGTATACGGGAGGATACAGAAGGTAGAAGAGCTTACACTCTATTAGGGTATAAGGGAGAATACAGAAGGTAGAAGAGCTTACAATCTATTAGGGTATACGGGAGGATACAGAAGGTAGAAGAGCTTACACTCTATTAGGGTATACGGGAGGATACAGAAGAGCTTACACTCTATTAGGGTATAAGGGAGGATACAGAAGGTAGAAGAGCTTACAGTCTATTAGGGTATACGGGAGGATACAGAAGGTAGAAGAGCTTACACTCTATTAGGGTATAAGGGAGGATACAGGAGGTAGAAGAGCTTACAATCTATTAGGGTATAAGGGAGGATACAGAAGGTAGAAGAGCTTACAATCTATAAGGGTATAAGGGAGGATACAGGAGGTAGAAGAGCTTACAATCTATTAGGGTATACGGGAGGATACAGAAGGTAGAAGAGCTTACACTCTATTAGGGTATAAGGAAGGATACAGAAGGTAAAAGAGCTTACAATCTATTAGGGTATAAGGGAGGATACAGAAGGTAGAAGAGCTTACAATCTATTAGGGTATACGGGAGGATACAGAAGGTAGAAGAGCTTACACTCTATTAGGGTATAAGGAAGGATACAGAAGGTAAAAGAGCTTACACTCTATTAGGGTATACGGGAGGATACAGAAGGTAGAAGAGCTTACAATCTATTAGGGTATAAGGGAGGATACAGAAGGTAGAAGAGCTTACACTCTATTAGGGTATACGGGAGGATACAGAAGGTGGAAGAGCTTACAATCTATTAGGGTATACGGGAGGATACAGAAGGTAGAAGAGCTTACACTCTATTAGGGTATAAGGAAGGATACAGAAGGTAGAAGAGCTTACACTCTATTTGGGTAGAAGGGAGGATACAGGAGGTAGAAGAGCTTACACTCTATTAGGGTATACGGGAGGATACAGAAGGTGGAAGA
Organism: Rana muscosa; assembly: GCA_029206835.1. Classification (NCBI taxonomy): domain Eukaryota; kingdom Metazoa; phylum Chordata; class Amphibia; order Anura; family Ranidae; genus Rana; species Rana muscosa. The sequence continues at coordinate 304,677,191 of CM055121.1, read as the reverse complement.
GCTTACAATCTATTAGGGTATACGGGAGGATACAGAAGGTAGAAGAGCTTACACTCTATTAGGGTATACGGGAGGATACAGAAGGTGGAAGAGCTTACAATCTATTAGGGTATACGGGAGGATACAGAAGGTAGAAGAGCTTACACTCTATTAGGGTATACGGGAGGATACAGCAGGTGGAAGAGCTTACAATCTATTAGGGTATACGGGAGGATACAGAAGGTAGAAGAGCTTACAATCTATTAGGGTATACGGGAGGATACAGAAGGTAGAAGAGCTTACACTCTATTAGGGTATACGGGAGGATACAGAAGAGCTTACACTCTATTAGGGTATAAGGGAGAATACAGAAGGTAGAAGAGCTTACACTCTATTAGGGTATAAGGGAGGATACAGAAGGTAGAAGAGCTTACAATCTATAAGGGTATAAGGGAGGATACAGGAGGTAGAAGAGCTTACAATCTATTAGGGTATAAGGGAGGATACAGAAGGTAGAAGAGCTTACAATCTATTAGGGTATACGGGAGGATACAGAAGGTAGAAGAGCTTACACTCTATTAGGGTATAAGGGAGGATACAGAAGGTGGAAGAGCTTACAATCTATTAGGGTATAAGGGAGGATACAGAAGGTAGAAGAGCTTACACTCTATTAGGGTATACGGGAGGATACAGAAGGTAAAAGAGCTTACACTCTATTAGGGTATACGGGAGGATACAGAAGGTAGAAGAGCTTACAATCTATTAGGGTATACGGGAGGATACAGCAGGTGGAAGAGCTTACAATCTATTAGGGTATACGGGAGGATACAGAAGGTAGAAGAGCTTACACTCTATTAGGGTATAAGGGAGGATACAGAAGGTAGAAGAGCTTACACTCTATTAGGGTATACGGGAGGATACAGAAGGTAGAAGAGCTTACACTCTATTTGGGTAGAAGGGAGGATACAGAAGGTAGAAGAGCTTACACTCTATTAGGGTATACGGGAGGATACAGAAGGTGGAAGAGCTTACAATCTATTAGGGTATACGGGAGGATACAGAAGGTAGAAGAGCTTACACTCTATTAGGGTATAAGGGAGGATACAGAAGGTAGAAGAGCTTACAATCTATTAGGGTATACGGGAGGATACAGAAGGTAGAAGAGCTTACACTCTATTAGGGTATACGGGAGGATACAGAAGAGCTTACACTCTATTTGGGTAGAAGGGAGGATACAGAAGGTAGAAGAGCTTACACTCTATTAGGGTATACGGGAGGATACAGAAGGTAGAAGAGCTTACACTCTATTAGGGTATAAGGGAGAATACAGAAGGTAGAAGAGCTTACACTCTATTAGGGTATACGGGAGGATACAGAAGGTAGAAGAGCTTACACTCTATTAGGGTATACGGGAGGATACAGAAGAGCTTACACTCTATTAGGGTATAAGGGAGGATACAGAAGGTAGAAGAGCTTACAGTCTATTAGGGTATACGGGAGGATACAGAAGGTAGAAGAGCTTACACTCTATTAGGGTATAAGGGAGGATACAGGAGGTAGAAGAGCTTACAATCTATTAGGGTATAAGGGAGGATACAGAAGGTAGAAGAGCTTACAATCTATAAGGGTATAAGGGAGGATACAGGAGGTAGAAGAGCTTACAATCTATTAGGGTATACGGGAGGATACAGAAGGTAGAAGAGCTTACACTCTATTAGGGTATAAGGAAGGATACAGAAGGTAAAAGAGCTTACAATCTATTAGGGTATAAGGGAGGATACAGAAGGTAGAAGAGCTTACAATCTATTAGGGTATACGGGAGGATACAGAAGGTAGAAGAGCTTACACTCTATTAGGGTATAAGGAAGGATACAGAAGGTAAAAGAGCTTACACTCTATTAGGGTATACGGGAGGATACAGAAGGTAGAAGAGCTTACAATCTATTAGGGTATAAGGGAGGATACAGAAGGTAGAAGAGCTTACACTCTATTAGGGTATACGGGAGGATACAGAAGGTGGAAGAGCTTACAATCTATTAGGGTATACGGGAGGATACAGAAGGTAGAAGAGCTTACACTCTATTAGGGTATAAGGAAGGATACAGAAGGTAAAAGAGCTTACACTCTATTAGGGTATACGGGAGGATACAGAAGGTGGAAGAGCTTACAATCTATTAGGGTATACGGGAGGATACAGAAGGTAGAAGAGCTTACACTCTATTAGGGTATACGGGAGGATACAGAAGGTGGAAGAGCTTACAATCTATTAGGGTATACGGGAGGATACAGAAGGTAGAAGAGCTTACACTCTATTAGGGTATACGGGAGGATACAGCAGGTGGAAGAGCTTACAATCTATTAGGGTATACGGGAGGATACAGAAGGTAGAAGAGCTTACACTCTATTAGGGTATAAGGGAGAATACAGAAGGTAGAAGAGCTTACACTCTATTAGGGTATAAGGGAGGATACAGAAGGTAGAAGAGCTTACAATCTATAAGGGTATAAGGGAGGATACAGGAGGTAGAAGAGCTTACAATCTATTAGGGTATAAGGGAGGATACAGAAGGTAGAAGAGCTTACAATCTATTAGGGTATACGGGAGGATACAGAAGGTAGAAGAGCTTACACTCTATTAGGGTATAAGGGAGGATACAGAAGGTGGAAGAGCTTACAATCTATTAGGGTATAAGGGAGGATACAGAAGGTAAAAGAGCTTACACTCTATTAGGGTATACGGGAGGATACAGAAGGTAGAAGAGCTTACAATCTATTAGGGTATACGGGAGGATACAGCAGGTGGAAGAGCTTACAATCTATTAGGGTATACGGGAGGATACAGAAGGTAGAAGAGCTTACACTCTATTAGGGTATACGGGAGGATACAGGAGGTAGAAGGGCTTACACTCTATTAGGGTATACGGGAGGATACAGAAGGTAGAAGAGCTTACACTCTATTAGGGTATACGGGAGGATACAGGAGGTAGAAGAGCTTACACTCTATTAGGGTATAAGGGAGGATACAGAAGGTAGAAGAGCTTACACTCTATTAGGGTATACGGGAGGATACAGAAGGTAAAAGAGCTTACACTCTATTAGGGTATACGGGAGGATACAGAAGGTAGAAGAGCTTACAATCTATTAGGGTATACGGGAGGATACAGAAGGTAAAAGAGCTTACACTCTATTAGGGTATAAGGGAGGATACAGAAGGTAGAAGAGCTTACAATCTATTAGGGTATACGGGAGGATACAGAAGGTAGAAGAGCTTACACTCTATTAGGGTATACGGGAGGATACAGGAGGTAGAAGGGCTTACACTCTATTAGGGTATACGGGAGGATACAGAAGGTAGAAGAGCTTACACTCTATTAGGGTATACGGGAGGATACAGGAGGTAGAAGAGCTTACACTCTATTAGGGTATAAGGGAGGATACAGAAGGTAGAAGAGCTTACAATCTATTAGGGTATAAGGGAGGATACAGAAGGTAGAAGAGCTTACAATCTATTAGGGTATAAGGGAGGATACAGAAGGTAGAAGAGCTTACACTCTATTAGGGTATAAGGGAGGATACAGAAGGTAGAAGAGCTTACATTCTATTAGGGTATAAGGGAGATTACAGAAGGTAGAAGAGCTTACACTCTATTAGGGTATAAGGGAGGATACAGGAGGTAGAAGAGCTTACACTCTATTGGGGTATAAGGGAGGATACAGAAGGTAGAAGAGCTTACACTCTATTGGGGTATAAGTGAGGATACAGAAGGTAGAAGAGCTTACAATCTATTAGGGTATACGGGAGGATACAGAAGGTAGAAGAGCTTACACTCTATTAGGGTATACGGGAGGATACAGAAGGTAGAAGAGCTTACAATCTATTAGGGTATAAGGGAGGATACAGAAGGTAGAAGAGCTTACACTCTATTAGGGTATACGGGAGGATACAGAAGGTAAAAGAGCTTACACTCTATTAGGGTATACGGGAGGATACAGAAGGTAGAAGAGCTTACAATCTATTAGGGTATACGGGAGGATACAGAAGGTAAAAGAGCTTACACTCTATTAGGGTATAAGGGAGGATACAGAAGGTAGAAGAGCTTACAATCTATTAGGGTATACGGGAGGATACAGAAGGTAGAAGAGCTTACACTCTATTAGGGTATACGGGAGGATACAGCAGGTGGAAGAGCTTACAATCTATTAGGGTATACGGGAGGATACAGAAGGTAGAAGAGCTTACACTCTATTAGGGTATACGGGAGGATACAGGAGGTAGAAGGGCTTACACTCTATTAGGGTATACGGGAGGATACAGAAGGTAGAAGAGCTTACACTCTATTAGGGTATACGGGAGGATACAGGAGGTAGAAGAGCTTACACTCTATTAGGGTATAAGGGAGGATACAGAAGGTAGAAGAGCTTACAATCTATTAGGGTATAAGGGAGGATACAGAAGGTAGAAGAGCTTACAATCTATTAGGGTATAAGGGAGGATACAGAAGGTAGAAGAGCTTACACTCTATTAGGGTATAAGGGAGGATACAGAAGGTAGAAGAGCTTACATTCTATTAGGGTATAAGGGAGATTACAGAAGGTAGAAGAGCTTACACTCTATTAGGGTATAAGGGAGGATACAGGAGGTAGAAGAGCTTACACTCTATTGGGGTATAAGGGAGGATACAGAAGGTAGAAGAGCTTACACTCTATTAGGGTATACGGGAGGATACAGAAGGTAGAAGAGCTTACACTCTATTAGGGTATACGGGAGGATACAGAAGGTAGAAGAGCTTACAATCTATTAGGGTATAAGGGAGGATACAGAAGGTAGAAGAGCTTACACTCTATTAGGGTATACGGGAGGATACAGAAGGTAAAAGAGCTTACACTCTATTAGGGTATACGGGAGGATACAGAAGGTAGAAGAGCTTACAATCTATTAGGGTATACGGGAGGATACAGAAGGTAAAAGAGCTTACACTCTATTAGGGTATAAGGGAGGATACAGAAGGTAGAAGAGCTTACAATCTATTAGGGTATACGGGAGGATACAGAAGGTAGAAGAGCTTACACTCTATTAGGGTATACGGGAGGATACAGCAGGTGGAAGAGCTTACAATCTATTAGGGTATACGGGAGGATACAGAAGGTAGAAGAGCTTACACTCTATTAGGGTATACGGGAGGATACAGGAGGTAGAAGGGCTTACACTCTATTAGGGTATACGGGAGGATACAGAAGGTAGAAGAGCTTACACTCTATTAGGGTATACGGGAGGATACAGGAGGTAGAAGAGCTTACACTCTATTAGGGTATAAGGGAGGATACAGAAGGTAGAAGAGCTTACAATCTATTAGGGTATAAGGGAGGATACAGAAGGTAGAAGAGCTTACAATCTATTAGGGTATAAGGGAGGATACAGAAGGTAGAAGAGCTTACACTCTATTAGGGTATAAGGGAGGATACAGAAGGTAGAAGAGCTTACATTCTATTAGGGTATAAGGGAGATTACAGAAGGTAGAAGAGCTTACACTCTATTAGGGTATAAGGGAGGATACAGGAGGTAGAAGAGCTTACACTCTATTGGGGTATAAGGGAGGATACAGAAGGTAGAAGAGCTTACACTCTATTGGGGTATAAGTGAGGATACAGAAGGTAGAAGAGCTTACAATCTATTAGGGTATACGGGAGGATACAGAAGGTAGAAGAGCTTACACTCTATTAGGGTATACGGGAGGATACAGAAGGTAGAAGAGCTTACAATCTATTAGGGTATAAGGGAGGATACAGAAGGTAGAAGAGCTTACACTCTATTAGGGTATAAGGGAGGATACAGAAGGTAGAAGAGCTTACAATCTATTAGGGTATACGGGAGGATACAGAAGGTAGAAGAGCTTACAATCAATAACATGTGAGCCCATCATTACAAAGTAAGGCAAACAAGTGACACCGGGAATAGAGCTGCACTGATCTCTATGTTTTCCGGCTGCTGCAGTTTGTCAGTTGACGTTGGGCAGTAAACATGCAGCAGCTGAAGAGCGATTCTGCTGTAGAGAAGTACGGGACGGATCTGTGACAACTCTGGGCGGTTGGAAAGTGGAGGGACAGACTGAAGTTCGAGCTGCTAATGAGCTTGGACCCCCCGGTGGAGTGTACAGACTGGAAGAGAAGAGCGATTGATAAGTCAGATTCGGCCGTCACCGACTAATAAACACAACGCTGCTTTTTTATTCTCCTTTTCAAATGAGCAGCTTATCCGGAGATGAGAAGACGCGGCGCGCTCCGGAGCGGCATAACAAGGTGTTAGTGAGAAGAAGAAAGAGCGGCACCTTGTCTCGGGGGGTCAGGCCACCTACAAAGGGATTGGGAAGAAGATGGATTGATGTCTTCTGGACCAAAACAATTGTCAGGCGCGGGAAAACGGGTTTCTCCGCTAATGAGGCCAACTCTGCGGAGTTCTTCCACCGTCACAATGCTTCTCTCCATGCTGCTTACCCACCACACAATCCTTCTTATCTCTGGAATGAAAGGCGGATTTCTGTATCATGGTCACATAAATCATTAAAATTCTATAACCTGGAGAGGATTAGATGTGTGAGGGTCAGGAGGACTCCACCAGGTGACAATTGTGTGCCGTGCGCTTCTATGTTAGCAGTCCCCTTTCTAGGGTGCTTTCAGGGGCGTCAGAACATGACAGGCAAACCAAGCAGCTGCTTGGGGCCCCCGACTTGTCCTGGGGCCCCAGCAGAGGGCAGCACAGCAGAAAGAGGAGACAGCACGGGGAGAGGAGGTAAGACATCCCCCCCCCCCCCCAACCTGGTGTACTTGTCCTGCCCCAAGCACAAAATTGTTGTCCATAGTGCTTGGGGCACCCAAATTCCTTCAAACGGCCCTAGGTGCTTTATATGGACTCCGCCACTCCCATGCAGGGCAAAGTGTCTTTATCTTTGCAATGCCCCCCCCCCCCCAACCCTCTTATTCTTACATTAACCACTTCAGCCCCGGACCAATACGGGCCATTATGACCAGGCCCCTTTTTGCGATTCGGCACTGCGTCGCTTTAACTAACAATTGCGCGGTCGTGCGACGTGGCTCCCAAACAAAATTGGCGTCCTTTTTTCCCCACAAATAGAGCTTTCTTTTGGTGGTATTTGATCACCTCTGCCGTTTTAATTTTTTGCGCTATAAACAAAAATAGAGCGACAATTTTGAAAAAAACACAATATTTTTTACTTTTTTCTATAATAAATATCCCCAAAAATATATAATTTTTTTTTTTCCCCTCAGTTTAGACCGATACGTATTCTTCTACATATTTTTGGTTAAAAAAATCGCAATCAGCTTTTATTGATTGGTTTGTGCAAAAATTATAGCGTTTACAAAATAGGGGATAGTTTTAAGGCATTTTTATAATTTTTTTTTTTACTAGTAATGGCGGCGATCAGCGATTTTTATCGGTACTGCGACATTATGGCGGACACATCGGACACTTTTGACACATTTTTGGGACCATTGTCATTTTCACAGCGATCAGTGCAATAAAAATGCACTGATTACTGTGAAAATGACACTGGCAGTGAAGGGGTTAACCACTAGGGGCGCTGGAGGGGTTAAGTGTGCCTAAGGGAGTGATTACTACTGTGTGGGGGCGTGGCTACGAGTGACACGTCACCGATCTCCGCTCTGATTACACAGAGCGGAGATCGCTGACATTGTCAGTAGAGGAGCGGGGAGATGCTGTGTTTACACTGACATCTCCCCGCTCCGAGCCTCCGTGAGACGATCGCGGGGATCCCCGCAGCGATCGAGTCCGCGGGACCCGCGGTCCCACTCACGGGGAAGGCAGGGGGGTCGCGAGCGCGCCCCCGACGTCGGCAGTTAAAGGGCCACGTACAGGTACATGATTGTGCCTGTACGAGCCATTCTGCCGACGTATATATACCGTGAGCGGTCCTTAAGTGGTTAATAGGCAGAGATAGCCAGGAGGAAATCTAAAGGGAATATACTCCACAACTTCTCTTTTAGGTTTTTATTTTTATTAATGAGTAGACACGTGCACTGCCGAAAAATTGGTTTGTTTTTGTTTCATTAGCTTTTTATCTTTTTTCGAATATTGGGAAAATTCGAAAATTCGGAAATTCGGAAATTCGAAAAAGTGCAGGATTCGGAAATTCGAAAATTCATAAAAATCTAAATTTTCAGATTTTCGAATTTCAGAATTTTTGAATTTTCGAATTCTGAATTTTCGAATTTCCGAGATTTTGAATTTCGGAAATTCGAATTTCCAAATTTTCGAAATTCGAATCTCCGAAATTCCGAATTTCCAAAATTTCGAAATTTGGGAAGTTCTAAATTTCTACATTTGGGAGATTCTAAATTTCGAAATTTGGGAGATTCTAAATTTCTAAATTTGGGAGATTCGAAGTTTCAGGAAATCCGAAAATCCGGAATTTTCGGAATGAACCAATTTGTCAAAATTCGTTAAAAAAACGAATTCGGAACTAAACTAATTGCACATGTCTATTAATGAGTGTTTGTTTCAAATACCTCTTTCTTTATGCATTGACATACCTCCTAAGACCCAGTCTGTCCAGTATGGCTACCTGCTGACTTGGCACCACCCACAGGCAGCTTAACTCTTCAATAAGAAGCAGAAGGAGCTCATGGGTAAAAGCTGTTTCTTCCCCAAAAGTACAGAGGCTGCCAATCACCACAAGCACCAGCCCATGCACACCGGCTCCAATAACTCAGTATATGGGATGTCTTTTTGTAATTCTTTGCTTGAAGAGCTTTAAACAGGAGAAGGGTTAGGGCATGGAATATTCCAAAAGCTGCACAGTAACAGGGGAACACTCTTCTCTAGGCTCACGCTCCAAGATTCTGCGGTGGGCGGGGGGATGGCCAATACTCTAGGACCCTATGAGAGTCACCTCAATTCATCTCAATTCAAGGTATCAGGGCTGAGGGCCTGGAGTAATCTTCTGAGGAGCTGGGTATGGGACTTCAACCTTAAGGAATCGGATCTGGAGTAGAATTATCTTCCTCACTGGACCGTGTCCAGAGGAAGGCGAAATGCGGCAGCTGTCCTGGGGACTTGTGATTAATGACCTGAACTGATTCCTGGTGACTGTGTGTGTATTTGGGATGTAAGTGTCAGAGATATACTACTTTGTCAAAAGTATTGGGACACCTGCTTTAACACGCGCATGAACTTTAAAGGAGCCCCAGTCTTCGTCCGTAGGGTTCTATATTGAGTTGGCCCCGCCCTTTGGAGCTATAATAGCTTCAAATGCTAGCTATGACTAAGCACTGAATTAGTGCGAAACGCGTCAGCTGCCCAGGTTCTTTTGTTTGCTGTGACTTGTAGTGCTGTTTTTTTTTTTAATAAAGGCAACCACTGTTCAGAGTGCGGCTGTCCAGAAACATCCTTTGTTCCTGCCTAGCTTCAACTGTTTGACCATTCTTCCATAAACGCATTTGTGAGGTCAGGCATACCAAGACATTTTGGACAATTTTTATGCTCCCAACTTTGTGGGAGGAGTTTGGGGACGGCCCCTTCCTGTTCCAACATGACTGCGCACCACAAAGCAAGGTCCATAAAGACATGGATGAGCGAGTTTGGGGTGGAGGAACTTGATTGGCCTGCACAGAGTCCTGAACTCAACCCGATAGAACACCTTTGGGATGAATTAGAGCGGAGACTGCGAGCCAGGCCTTCTCATCCAACATCAGTGCCTGACCTCACAAATGCACTTCTGGAAGAATGGTCAAACATTCCCATAGACACACTCCTAAACCTTGTGGACGGCCTTCCCAGAAGAGGTGAAGCTGTTATAGCTGCAAAGGGCGGGGCCAACAATATCAATATTGAACCCTACGGACTACGACTGGAATGCCATTAAAATTAATGTTCGTGTCAAGGGAGGTGTCCCAATACTTTTGACAATATAGTATATCTCTGTCTCTGACACTTACCGTATATACTCGAGTATAAGCCGACCCGAATATAAGCCGAGGCACCTAATTTTACCACAAAAAACTGGGAAAACGTATTGACTCGAGTATAAGCCTAGGGTGTCCATCTGCATGCCTCACTGTGCCCATGCCTCACTGTGTCCATGACTAGACTGACGTTTAACATTGGAGTCTATGGAAGGGGTGCCCGGTTTTGAAAAATCGGTGCACCCTGGCCGTAGGTCTCCCAGGCAAAAAACTTTGCACACTTATAGAGAAGAAATAGGGCTACATATGTGCCAAGTTTTGAGTCCAGGGGACCTACGACCAGCCGGTACCGGGTCCCCAAAGTCACCGGAGAAATTACCATTTAACATGGGAGTCTATGGAAGGGGTTCCCGGATTTGAAAAATCGGTGCTCCCCGGCCGTAGGTCCCCCGGACAACAAACTTTGCACACTTGTAGAGGAAGAGTGGGGCCATATGTCTGCCAAGCTTGGGGTCCAGAGGACCTCTAGATGGCCGGTACCGTGTCCCCAAAGTCCGGGAGATCAGGTGCAAAAAGGTGACTCGAGTATAAGCCGGGGGGGCATTTTCAGCACAAAAAATGTGCTGAAAAACTCGGCTTATACTCGAGTATATACTGTAGATCCCAAATACACACACAGTCACCAGGAATCAGTTCAGGTCATTACTCACAAGTCCCCAGGACAGCTGCCGCATTTCGCCTTCCTCTGGACACGGTCCAGTGAGGAAGATAATTCTACTCCAGACCCGATTCCTTAAAGGGGTTGTAAAGGTTTGTTTTTATTTTCTAAATAGGTTCCTTTAAGCTCGTGCATTGTTGGTTCACTTACCTTTTCCTTCCATTTCCCTTCTAAATGTTTTTTTTTTCTTTGTCTGAATTTCTCACTTCCTGTTTCTCCTCAGTAAACTTCACACCATCATCCGAGCCGTGTTGAGTCACCCAGAACAGCTTACTGAACAGCTTACTGAGGAGGAACAGGAAGTGAGAAATTCAGACAAAGAAAACAAAGAGAAAAAACATTTAGAAGGGAAATCGAAGGAAAAGGTAAGTGACCCAACAATGCACAAGCTTAAAGGAACCTATTTAGAAAATAACAAACAAACCTTTACAACCCCTTTAAGGTTGAAGTCCCATACCCAGCTCCTCAGAAGATTACTCCAGGCCCTCAGCCCTGATACCGCTGAGGCATCAAGAGCTAGACATGTGCAATTTGTTACGTTCCAAATTCGTTTTTTTATAAATTTAGACAAATTCGGAAATATCTGAATTAACAAAAACCCATTTAACAAATTGTTCCGAATATTCGAAAATTCGTCAATTCGAAAACCCGAAAATTCAAAAATCTGAAATAATAACTAACTAATAATAACTTAACTATTACTAACTATTAAATGATAGGTATTGGAATTTCCTTTCAAATTTGGCTGTTAGTGAACGTAACGAATACGAATTTATCCGAAATTACAAATTATCCGAAATAACGAATGCCGCATCTAAACAAATGGAACGTTACAAATTAAAAATAATAAATAACAATATTAATAATAAAAACTTTTTTATTATTACCGTATTTATGGGTGTATAACACGCACTTTTTCCCCCTGAAAATCAGGGGAAAATCGTGGGTGCGTGTTATATGCCGATCCCCGCTGTCTGTGAGGGGAAGAGGAGCGCGCGCCGCCGATATACACATAGCCGAGTGTACTGTGTACTCGGCTCGGCTCAGCTCGGCTCGCAGTCATGCCCAGTCACGCCCAGTTCCGCCATTGGACCTGTGTAATGTTTCATCATAGGAGCATGGCCAAGGGGCGGGACTGGGCGGGACTGCGAGAGAAGCTGAGTACAGCCGAGTACAGAGGACAGTTCTCTGTCTATCTCGAAGCCACGGCGGTAATTTTAAACGATCATGCTGCAAGGACACAGGGCAAGGCTGCAAGGACACAGGGCAAGGCTGCAATGACACTGGGCAAGGCTGCAATGACACTGGGCGAGGCTGCAATGACACTGGGCAAGGCTGCAATGACACTGGGCGAGGCTGCAAGGACACAGGGCAAGGCTGCAAGGACACAGGGCAAGGCTGCAATGACACTGGGCAAGGCTGCAAGGACACAGGGCAAGGCTGCAAGGACACAGGGCAAGGCTGCAATGACACTGGGCAAGGCTGCAATGACACTGGGCAAGGCTGCAATGACACTGGGCGAGGCTGCAATGACACTGGGCAAGGCTGCAAGGACACAGGGCAAGGCTGCAATGACACTGGGCAAGGCTGCAATGACACTGGGCGAGGCTGCAATGACACTTGGCAAGGCTGAAAAAACACTGGGCAAGGCTGCAATGACACTGGGCAAGGCTGCAATGACACTGGGCAAGGCTGCAATGACACTGGGCAAGGCTGCAGATGACACTTGGCAAGGCTGCAGATGACACTTGGCAAGGCTGCAGATGACACTTGGCAAGGCTGCAGATGACACTGGGCAAGGCTGCAATGACACTGGGCAAGGCTGCAGATGAAACTGAACAAGGCTGCAGATGACACTTGGCAAGGCTGCAATGACACTGGGCAAGGCTGAAAGGACACTGAACAAGGCTGCAATGACACTGGGCAAGGCTGCAAGGACACTGGGCAAGGCTGCAATGACACTGGGCAAGGCTGCAAGGACACAGGGCAAGGCTGCAAGGACACAGGGTAAGGCTGCAATGACACTGGGCGAGGCTGCAATGACACTTGGCAAGGCTGAAAAAACACTGGGCAAGGCTGCAATGACACTGGGCAAGGCTGCAATGACACTGGGCAAGGCTGCAGATGACACTGGGCAAGGCTGCAGATGACACTTGGCAAGGCTGCAGATGACACTTGGCAAGGCTGCAGATGACACTGGGCAAGGCTGCAATGACACTGGGCAAGGCTGCAGATGAAACTGGACAAGGCTGCAGATGACACTTGGCAAGGCTGCAATGACACTGGGCAAGGCTGAAAGGACACTGAACAAGGCTGCAATGACACTGGGCAAGGCTGCAAGGACACTGGGCAAGGCTGCAATGACACTGGGCAAGGCTGCAAGGACACAGGGCAAGGCTGCAAGGACACAGGGTAAGGCTGCAATGACACTGGGCGAGGCTGCAATGACACTTGGCAAGGCTGAAAAAACACTGGGCAAGGCTGCAATGACACTGGGCAAGGCTGCAATGACACTGGGCAAGGCTGCAGATGACACTTGGCAAGGCTGCAGATGACACTTGGCAAGGCTGCAGATGACACTGGGCAAGGCTGCAATGACACTGGGCAAGGCTGCAGATGAAACTGGACAAGGCTGCAGATGACACTTGGCAAGGCTGCAATGACACTGGGCAAGGCTGCAGATGACACTTGGCAAGGCTGCAGATCAGATGACACAGGGTAAGGCTGCAGATGACACTGGGCAAGGCTGCAGATGACACTGGGCAAGGCTGCAGATGAAACTGGACAAGGCTGCAGATGACACTTGGCAAGGCTGCAATGACACTGGGCAAGGCTGCAGATGACACTTGGCAAGGCTGCAGATCAGATGACACAGGGTAAGGCTGCAGATGACACTGGGCAAGGCTGCAGATGACACTTGGCAAGGCTGCAGATGACACTGGGCAAGGCTGCAAAAACACTGGGCAAGGCTGCAGATGACACTGGGCAAGGCTGCAGATGACACTTGGCAAGGCTGCAGATGACACTGGGCAAGGCTGCAAAAACACTGGGCAAGGCTGCAATGACACTGGGCAAGGCTGCAATAACACTTGGCAAGGCTGCAATGACACTGGGCAAGGCTGCAGATGACACTGGGCAAGGCTGCAGATGAGACTTGGCACGGCTGCAGATGACACTTGGCACGGCTGCAGATGACACTTGGCAAGGCTGCAGATGACACTGGGCAAGGCTGCAATGACACTGGGCAAGGCTGCAGATTAGGGATGAGCTCGGTGTTCGAGTCGAACATACGTTCGACTCGAACATCGGCTGTTCGATCGTTCGACGAAGATCGAATGATTTGGGCCGTTCGCGCCTAATTCGAGTGACGCGAACGACCCACAATGCACTACGCCATCGCAGTGTCATCCAGGCGCTGTGATTGGCCAAGCATGCACTGTGACCCCGCATGCTTGGCCAATCACAGCGCCGGCAGCGAGGAGAGCAATGATTGGCCACAGGCAGGATGCCTGTGGCCAATTATTGCTGAGGGTGTTTAGTACACGCCCCACACTATAAAAGGCCGCCAGCACGGCGGCCTAGTGTAGTGTGTTCCGGAGCAGGGAAAGAGAAGCATAGGCAGGGACAGTGACATTTATTTTTTCTTGCTTAACCTGGATTCCTTTAGTTTAGGGAAAGAGAAGGATAGGTAGGGAGAGTGTCAGTGTGTTTTGTGCTTGTGCTATAGTGTGCTTAAAAAAAACATTTATTCTAGGGACAGAAAACTGTAGGTAGGGACAGTGTCAGTTTCTTTCACTCTGCAAGTCCTTGTTTCCAGGGACCTGGAAGGACAGTGACTGAATTGTCCTTGTGCTATATTGTGATTAAAAAAAACATTTATTCTAGGGACAGAAAACTGTAGGTAGGGAGAGTGTTTTTTTTCTTTCACTCTGCAAGTCCTTGTTTCCAGGGACCTGTAAGGACAGTGAGTGAATTGTCCTTGTGCTATATTGTGCTTAAAAAAAACATTTATTCTAGGGACAGAAAACTGTAGGTAGGGAGAGTGTCAGTTTATTTCACTCTGCAAGTCCTTGTTTCCAGGGACCTGGAAGGACAGTGAGTGAATTGTCCTTGTGCTATATTGTGCTTAAAAAAAACATTTATTCTAGGGACAGAAAACTGTAGGTAGGGAGAGTGTCAGTTTATTTCACTCTGCAAGTCCTTGTTTCCAGGGACCTGGAAGGACAGTGACTGAATTGTCCTTGTGCTATATTGTGATTAAAAAAAACATTTATTCTAGGGACAGAAAACTGTAGGTAGGGAGAGTGTCAGTTTATTTCACTCTGCAAGTCCTTGTTTCCAGGGACCTGGAAGGACAGTGACTGAATTGTCCTTGTGCTATATTGTGATTAAAAAAAACATTTATTCTAGGGACAGAAAACTGTAGGTAGGGAGAGTGTCAGTTTATTTCACTCTGCAAGTCCTTGTTTCCAGGGACCTGGAAGGACAGTGACTGAATTGTCCTTGTGCTATATTGTGATTAAAAAAAACATTTATTCTAGGGACAGAAAACTGTAGGTAGGGAGAGTGTCAGTTTATTTCACTCTGCAAGTCCTTGTTTCCAGGGACCTGGAAGGACAGTGACTGAATTGTCCTTGTGCTATATTGTGATTAAAAAAAACATTTATTCTAGGGACAGAAAACTGTAGGTAGGGAGAGTGTCAGTTTATTTCACTCTGCAAGTCCTTGTTTCCAGGGACCTGGAAGGACAGTGAGTGAATTGTCCTTGTGTTATATTGTGATTAAAAAAAACATTTTTTCTAGGGACAGAAAACTGTAGGTAGGGAGAGTGTTTTTTTTCTTTCACTCTGCAAGTCCTTGTTTCCAGGGACCTGTAAGGACAGTGAGTGAATTGTCCTTGTGCTATATTGTGCTTAAAAAAAACATTTATTCTAGGGACAGAAAACTGTAGGTAGGGAGAGTGTCAGTTTATTTCACTCTGCAAGTCCTTGTTTCCAGGGACCTGGAAGGACAGTGACTGAATTGTCCTTGTGCTATATTGTGATTAAAAAAAACATTTATTCTAGGGACAGAAAACTGTAGGTAGGGAGAGTGTCAGTTTATTTCACTCTGCAAGTCCTTGTTTCCAGGGACCTGGAAGGACAGTGACTGAATTGTCCTTGTGCTATATTGTGATTAAAAAAAACATTTATTCTAGGGACAGAAAACTGTAGGTAGGGAGAGTGTCAGTTTATTTCACTCTGCAAGTCCTTGTTTCCAGGGACCTGGAAGGACAGTGACTGAATTGTCCTTGTGCTATATTGTGATTAAAAAAAACATTTATTCTAGGGACAGAAAACTGTAGGTAGGGAGAGTGTCAGTTTATTTCACTCTGCAAGTCCTTGTTTCCAGGGACCTGGAAGGACAGTGACTGAATTGTCCTTGTGCTATATTGTGATTAAAAAAAACATTTATTCTAGGGACAGAAAACTGTAGGTAGGGAGAGTGTCAGTTTATTTCACTCTGCAAGTCCTTGTTTCCAGGGACCTGGAAGGACAGTGAGTGAATTGTCCTTGTGTTATATTGTGATTAAAAAAAACATTTTTTCTAGGGACAGAAAACTGTAGGTAGGGAGAGTGTTTTTTTTCTTTCACTCTGCAAGTCCTTGTTTCCAGGGACCTGTAAGGACAGTGAGTGAATTGTCCTTGTGCTATATTGTGCTTAAAAAAAACATTTATTCTAGGGACAGAAAACTGTAGGTAGGGAGAGTGTCAGTTTATTTCACTCTGCAAGTCCTTGTTTCCAGGGACCTGGAAGGACAGTGAGTGAATTGTCCTTGTGTTATATTGTGATTAAAAAAAACATTTTTTCTAGGGACAGAAAACTGTAGGTAGGGAGAGTGTTTTTTTTCTTTCACTCTGCAAGTCCTTGTTTCCAGGGACCTGGAAGGACAGTGACTGAATTGTCCTTGTGCTATATTGTGCTTAAAAAAAACATTTATTCTAGGGACAGAAAACTGTAGGTAGGGAGAGTGTCAGTTTATTTCACTCTGCAAGTCCTTGTTTCCAGGGACCTGGAAGGACAGTGACTGAATTGTCCTTGTGCTATATTGTGATTAAAAAAAACATTTATTCTAGGGACAGAAAACTGTAGGTAGGGAGAGTGTCAGTTTATTTCACTCTGCAAGTCCTTGTTTCAAGGGACAGAGAAGGACACCTGAAGGTAGCCCTTATTGCTTTTTTCCCATCTCCCTGCAGGCCATCTATTAGAATGTCTGGAAGGCAAACAAGGAGAGGCAGACAGTCAGGAGGCAATAAAAGAGGGCAAGCAGGCTCTGTGTCTGGGGGCAACAGTGCTGGTCGTGGACGCGGTGCATTGTCATCAGCACATGGCCATGGGACACGCTTGTCCTTCTTTTCGGCAGCTGGACATGTTGAGCCACATCATGCCGAAGACTTGGTAGAGTGGATGACCAAGCCCTCCTCCTCCTCCTCATCCTCTCTCACCCAGGCTCAGGGTACTGGAAAAGCAGCTGCCAAAGCGTCGTCTTCCCTGGTATCAATGTCAGACAAATCATCAGTCACTCCTTCCCTAGACCCACCATGTCCTCCTCCTGAGGAGTCCCCCGAACTGTTTCAGCACAGTGTTGGGTACATGCTCCAGGAGGATGCCCAGCGTTTCGAAGGGTCTGATGATGAAACTAGGGATGAGCTTCGTGTTCGAGTCGAACATACGTTCGACTCGAACATTGGCTGTTCGTTCGTTCGACGAAGATCGAACGATTTGGGCCGTTCGCGCCAAATTCGAGTGACGCGAACGGCCCACAATGCACTACGCCATCGCAGTGTCATCCAGGCGCTGTGATTGGCCAAGCATGCACTGTGACCCCGCATGCTTGGCCAATCACAGCGCCGGCAGCGAGGAGAGCAATGATTGGCCACAGGCAGGATGCCTGTGGCCAATTATTGCTGAGGGTGTTTAGTACACGCCCCACACTATAAAAGGCCGCCAGCACGGCGGCCTAGTGTAGTGTGTTCCGGAGCAGGGATAGAGTAGCATAGGCAGGGACAGTGACTGTTATTTCTTTCTTGCTTAACCTGGATTCCTTTAGTTTAGGGAAAGAGAAGGATAGGTAGGGAGAGTGTCAGTGTGTTTTGTGCTTCTGCTATAGTGTGCTTAAAAAAAACATTTATTCTAGGGACAGAAAACTCTAGGTAGGGACAGTGTCAGTTTCTTTCACTCTGCAAGTCCTTGTTTCCAGGGACCTGTAAGGACAGTGAGTTAATTGTCCTTGTGCTATATTGTGCTTAAAAAAAACATTTATTCTAGGGACAGAAAACTCTAGGTAGGGACAGTGTCAGTTTCTTTCACTCTGCAAGTCCTTGTTTCCAGGGACCTGTAAGGACAGTGAGTTAATTTTCCTTGTGCTATATTGTGATTAAAAAAAACATTTATTCTAGGGACAGAAAACTCTAGGTAGGGACAGTGTCAGTTTCTTTCACTCTGCAAGTCCTTGTTTCCAGGGACCTGTAAGGACAGTGAGTTAATTTTCCTTGTGCTATATTGTGATTAAAAAAAACATTTATTCTAGGGACAGAAAACTCTAGGTAGGGACAGTGTCAGTTTCTTTCACTCTGCAAGTCCTTGTTTCCAGGGACCTGTAAGGACAGTGAGTTAATTTTCCTTGTGCTATATTGTGATTAAAAAAAACATTTTTTCTAGGGACAGAAAACTGTAGGTAGGGAGAGTGTTTTTTTTCTTTCACTCTGCAAGTCCTTGTTTCCAGGGACCTGTAAGGACAGTGAGTTAATTTTCCTTGTGCTATATTGTGATTAAAAAAAACATTTTTTCTAGGGACAGAAAACTCTAGGTAGGGAGAGTGTTTTTTTTCTTTCACTCTGCAAGTCCTTGTTTCCAGGGACCTGTAAGGACAGTGAGTTAATTGTCCTTGTGCTATATTGTGCTTAAAAAAAACATTTATTCTAGGGACAGAAAACTCTAGGTAGGGACAGTGTCAGTTTCTTTCACTCTGCAAGTCCTTGTTTCCAGGGACCTGTAAGGACAGTGAGTTAATTTTCCTTGTGCTATATTGTGATTAAAAAAAACATTTATTCTAGGGACAGAAAACTCTAGGTAGGGACAGTGTCAGTTTCTTTCACTCTGCAAGTCCTTGTTTCCAGGGACCTGTAAGGACAGTGAGTTAATTTTCCTTGTGCTATATTGTGATTAAAAAAAACATTTATTCTAGGGACAGAAAACTCTAGGTAGGGACAGTGTCAGTTTCTTTCACTCTGCAAGTCCTTGTTTCCAGGGACCTGTAAGGACAGTGAGTTAATTTTCCTTGTGCTATATTGTGATTAAAAAAAACATTTATTCTAGGGACAGAAAACTCTAGGTAGGGACAGTGTCAGTTTCTTTCACTCTGCAAGTCCTTGTTTCCAGGGACCTGTAAGGACAGTGAGTTAATTTTACTTGTGCTATATTGTGATTAAAAAAAACATTTTTTCTAGGGACAGAAAACTGTAGGTAGGGAGAGTGTTTTTTTTCTTTCACTCTGCAAGTCCTTGTTTCCAGGGACCTGTAAGGACAGTGAGTTAATTTTACTTGTGCTATATTGTGCTTAAAAAAAACATTTTTTCTAGGGACAGAAAACTGTAGGTAGGGAGAGTGTTTTTTTTCTTTCACTCTGCAAGTCCTTGTTTCCAGGGACCTGTAAGGACAGTGAGTTAATTTTCCTTGTGCTATATTGTGATTAAAAAAAACATTTATTCTAGGGACAGAAAACTCTAGGTAGGGACAGTGTCAGTTTCTTTCACTCTGCAAGTCCTTGTTTCCAGGGACCTGTAAGGACAGTGAGTTAATTTTCCTTGTGCTATATTGTGATTAAAAAAAACATTTTTTCTAGGGACAGAAAACTGTAGGTAGGGAGAGTGTTTTTTTTCTTTCACTCTGCAAGTCCTTGTTTCCAGGGACCTGTAAGGACAGTGAGTTAATTTTCCTTGTGCTATATTGTGATTAAAAAAAACATTTATTCTAGGGACAGAAAACTCTAGGTAGGGACAGTGTCAGTTTCTTTCACTCTGCAAGTCCTTGTTTCCAGGGACCTGTAAGGACAGTGAGTTAATTTTCCTTGTGCTATATTGTGATTAAAAAAAACATTTTTTCTAGGGACAGAAAACTGTAGGTAGGGAGAGTGTTTTTTTTCTTTCACTCTGCAAGTCCTTGTTTCCAGGGACCTGTAAGGACAGTGAGTTAATTTTACTTGTGCTATATTGTGATTAAAAAAAACATTTTTTCTAGGGACAGAAAACTCTAGGTAGGGAGAGTGTTTTTTTTCTTTCACTCTGCAAGTCCTTGTTTCCAGGGACCTGTAAGGACAGTGAGTTAATTGTCCTTGTGCTATATTGTGCTTAAAAAAAACATTTATTCTAGGGACAGAAAACTCTAGGTAGGGACAGTGTCAGTTTCTTTCACTCTGCAAGTCCTTGTTTCCAGGGACCTGTAAGGACAGTGAGTTAATTTTCCTTGTGCTATATTGTGATTAAAAAAAACATTTATTCTAGGGACAGAAAACTCTAGGTAGGGACAGTGTCAGTTTCTTTCACTCTGCAAGTCCTTGTTTCCAGGGACCTGTAAGGACAGTGAGTTAATTTTCCTTGTGCTATATTGTGATTAAAAAAAACATTTATTCTAGGGACAGAAAACTCTAGGTAGGGACAGTGTCAGTTTCTTTCACTCTGCAAGTCCTTGTTTCCAGGGACCTGTAAGGACAGTGAGTTAATTTTCCTTGTGCTATATTGTGATTAAAAAAAACATTTTTTCTAGGGACAGAAAACTGTAGGTAGGGAGAGTGTTTTTTTTCTTTCACTCTGCAAGTCCTTGTTTCCAGGGACCTGTAAGGACAGTGAGTTAATTTTCCTTGTGCTATATTGTGATTAAAAAAAACATTTTTTCTAGGGACAGAAAACTGTAGGTAGGGAGAGTGTTTTTTTTCTTTCACTCTGCAAGTCCTTGTTTCCAGGGACCTGTAAGGACAGTGAGTTAATTGTCCTTGTGCTATATTGTGCTTAAAAAAAACATTTATTCTAGGGACAGAAAACTGTAGGTAGGGACAGTGTCAGTTTCTTTCACTCTGCAAGTCCTTGTTTCCAGGGACCTGGAGAGACATTGAGTGAATTGTCCTTGTGCTATATTGTGATTAAAAAAAACATTTATTCTAGGGACAGAAAACTCTAGGTAGGGACAGTGTCAGTTTCTTTCACTCTGCAAGTCCTTGTTTCCAGGGACCTGTAAGGACAGTGAGTTAATTTTCCTTGTGCTATATTGTGATTAAAAAAAACATTTATTCTAGGGACAGAAAACTCTAGGTAGGGACAGTGTCAGTTTCTTTCACTCTGCAAGTCCTTGTTTCCAGGGACCTGTAAGGACAGTGAGTTAATTTTCCTTGTGCTATATTGTGATTAAAAAAAACATTTATTCTAGGGACAGAAAACTCTAGGTAGGGACAGTGTCAGTTTCTTTCACTCTGCAAGTCCTTGTTTCCAGGGACCTGGAGAGACATTGAGTGAATTGTCCTTGTGCTATATTGTGATTAAAAAAAACATTTATTCTAGGGACAGAAAACTCTAGGTAGGGACAGTGTCAGTTTCTTTCACTGTGAAAGTCCTTGTTTCAAGGGACAGAGAAGGACACCTGAAGGTAGCCCTTATTGCTTTTTTCCCATCTCCCTGCAGGCCATCTATTAGAATGTCTGGAAGGCAAACAAGGAGAGGCAGACAGTCAGGAGGCAATAAAAGAGGGCAAGCAGGCTCTGTGTCTGGGGGCAACAGTGCTGGTCGTGGACGCGGTGCATTGTCATCAGCACATGGCCATGGGACACGCTTGTCCTTCTTTTCGGCAGCTGGACATGTTGAGCCACATCATGCCGAAGACTTGGTAGAGTGGATGACCAAGCCCTCCTCCTCCTCCTCATCCTCTCTCACCCAGGCTCAGGGTACTGGAAAAGCAGCTGCCAAAGCGTCGTCTTCCCTGGTATCAATGTCAGACAAATCATCAGTCACTCCTTCCCTAGACCCACCATGTCCTCCTCCTGAGGAGTCCCCCGAACTGTTTCAGCACAGTGTTGGGTACATGCTCCAGGAGGATGCCCAGCGTTTCGAAGGGTCTGATGATGAAACCCAGCTAGAGGAAGGCAGTAGCGTGAGAGCAGACAGAGGGGATGCTCAAGAAGGACACCAATCTGGCAGTCATGTTCCAGCAGCTGCAGCATACTGCCAGATTGGCTCCAGTGATGAGGAGGGAGGGGATGATGAGGTCAATGACTCCACGTGGGTGCCTAATAGGAGAGAGGAGGAGGAGGAGGATGAGGAGGAGGCACATCTCCAACGAGGCAGGATGCCCTTTGGTGGCCAGCGTAAGGGCAGTACACCGACGGAATCACACCGCAGAGCTCCGCCTGTGCAGGGCGCTGCCTCTGCCCGTCATTCAAAAAGTTCTTTGGTGTGGGCCTTTTTTGAGGCTAGTGCATCAGATCGCACAGCTGCTGTTTGCAACATATGTCTCAAGCGTATATCGCGTGGCCAAAACATCAGCCGCTTGGGTACCACATGCCTGACCAGACATATGTTGACCTGCCATGCAGCTCGTTGGCAAGCCTACCTCAAAGACCCACACCAAAGAACAAAGCGGACCTCTCCTTGCACCGCATCAGCTGGGATCTCCAACCCCACTATAACTTCAGTCCTCTCTGAAACATGCACTGAGAGGAATGAAGGTGTAGAATTAGGTGTGTCACAGCCAAGTACTTGCGCCCACTCTGCTAGCAGTACACCGACGTCCGATTCTAGCAGGCAAATTTCCCTGCCCCAGCTGCTGGACCGTCGAAAGAAGTTCACTCCCAGCCATCCACATGCCCAGCGGTTGAATGCTAGCTTGGCTAAATTGCTAGCGCTTCAACTGCTGCCTTTTCAGTTGGTAGACTCGGCCCCCTTCCGTGAGTTTGTGCAATGTGCGGTTCCTCAGTGGCAGGTTCCCAAACGCCACTTTTTCTCACGGAAGGCTATTCCGGCTCTCTACCGGCATGTGGAAGGCAATGTCTTGGCCTCGCTGGACAGGGCGGTCAGCGGTAAGGTGCATATTACCGCTGACTCATGGTCCAGCAGGCATGGACAGGGACGTTACCTTTCTTTCACGGCCCATTGGGTCACTCTTTTGGCAGCTGGGAAGGATTCAGGACAAGGTGCAGTAGTGTTGGAGGTTGTCCCACCGCCACGCCTCCAAAATGCTACTACTGGTTGTGACACACCTCTCTCCTCCACCCCCTCCTCTTCTTCTTCCTCCATGGCCTCTTCCTGTGGTTTGTCCTATGAACCAGCGGTGCTCCGTAGCCGTTCACGGGGCTACGCAAGTACGCAGGCAAAAAGATGCCATGCCGTGCTTGCGCTGGTGTGTTTGGGGGACAGAAGCCACACTGGGGCAGAGGTCCTGTCTGCTCTGCAGGGCCAGGCCGAGAGGTGGTTGACGCCACGCCAGCTTAAGCCAGGAATGGTGGTTTGCGACAATGGCACCAACCTCCTCTCCGCCCTCCGACAGGGACAACTGACCCATGTGCCCTGTGTGGCTCACGTCCTTAACCTGGTGGTGCAGCGCTTCTTGGGCAGGTACCCGGGCTTACAGGATGTCCTGAGGCAGGCCAGGAAAGTCTGTGTGCATTTCCGCAGATCTTATAATGCCAGTGCTCGCCTGGCTGAGCTGCAAAAGGAGTTGAACCTGCCCAAGAACCGCCTTATATGTGACATGCCCACCAGGTGGAACTCAACGTTGGCCATGCTGCAGCGGCTGCACACGCAGCAGAGGGCCATCAATGAGTACCTGTGCGACTACGGCACCAGGACAGGGTCAGGGGAGCTTGGTTTTTTTTCTCCACGCCAGTGGGGCATGATCAGGGATGCATGCACTGTCCTGGCACCATTTGAGGAGGCCACGAGGATGGTGAGCAGTGACAGTGCATGCATCAGTGACACTGTACCTCTTGTCCACCTGTTGGAGCACACGCTGCGTGGAATAATGGACAGGGCACTTGAGGCAGAACAGAGGCAGGAAGAGGAGGACTTCCTTGCCTCTCAAGGCCCCCTTTACCCAGACAGTGTTCCTTCTGTCCCACCCATCGCACAGGAAGAGGAGGAGGAGGAGGAGGAGGAGGAGGAGGAGGAGGAGGATTGTGTCAGCATGGAGGTGGAGGCTGGCACTCAGCATCATCAGCAGCAGTCTTTTAGGGATGATTTACAGTCCCAAGAAACCAGTGGACTTGTACGTGGCTGGGAGGAGGTGGCTGCGGATCATGTCGTCCTTAGTGACCCAGAGGACTCCGGAGCGAATGCCTCAGCAAACCTACGCTGCATGGCCTCCCTGATCCTGCAAAGTCTGCGGAAGGATCCTCGTATTCTTCGGATCAAGGAGAGGGACCATTACTGGCTGGCCACTCTCCTTGATCCACGGTACAAGGGTAAGGTTGCGGACCTTATGTTACCGTCGCAGAGGGAGCAGAGGATGAGACAACTCCGGGAGGCCTTGCAGAAAGGTCTGTGCAACGCGTTCCCAGAGACTGGGAGGTTGCAAACTCCTGGTCCTGGACAACGAGTTGCTGAGGCTTCGGCCAGTCAAAGAAGGAGCGGTGGGGAAGGTGGCCGTCTGACCGATGCGTTCAGACAATTCTTTAGTCCGCAGCCCCAAAGTATGATCGGTTCCAGCAACCATCGCCAGCGTCTGATAAACATGGTGCAGGAATATCTAGGGGCAAGGTCAGACTTGGACACCTTCCCCACCGAAAATCCTCTGGCTTACTGGGTCTTGAGGATGGATCACTGGCCAGAGCTTGCACAGTATGCAATTGAGCTACTGGCCTGTCCTGCATCCAGCGTTCTTTCGGAACGCACATTCAGTGCTGCTGGAGGATTTGTCACGGATCACAGGGTGCGCCTGTCCACCGACTCGGTTGATCGACTGACTTTCATCAAGATGAACCAGTCTTGGATCACCACCAGCTACCACACACCTGATGCTGATATAACAGACTAATTGATTTTAAAATGTCACATCCCTTCAAGACTGATGCTGATGCTGAGTGCCTGTGCTGTTATGTTGACTGGCTATCCTCCTCCTCCGAGTCCTCAATGATACGATTGATGATGATAGCTTGGAAGATCATTTTTGTTTATGGGTGCCGCCACCAGTGCCTAACGCCCAATTTTTCAGCCCCTGTTTAACAGGGGCGTGTAATTACAATTTTTGAAGCAATACTTTGCAACAGGGCTCATTGCTGTGCTCCAAGTACAGTATCTGTGAGGAGTTGCAGTGTTGTGCCACCAGTGCCTAAGGCCCAATTTTTCAGCCCCTGTTTAACAGGGGCGTGTCATTACAATTTTTGAAGCAATACTTTGCAACAGGGCTCATTGCTGTGCTCCAAGTACAGTATCTGTGAAGGGTTGCAGTGTTGTGCCACCAGTGCCTAAGGCCCAATTTTTCAGCCCCTGTTCAACAGGGGCATGTAATTACAATTCTTGATCTAATAATTCACAGCAGGGCCCATTGCTGCACCCACCAAGAGTAACTGTCAGGGCTTACAGTGTTGTGGCACCAGCACCACCATCAAAGGCCCAATTTTTACTACCACTGTTCAACAATTATATGTAATTAAAATTCCTGATATAATAGTTGACAGCAGGGCGTTCCAGCACCAACCAAGAGTAACTGTGAGTGCTTACAGTGTTGTGCCAACACCAACAACTAAGGGGCCTATTTCTGCAGAGTATATACGGCAGGTCCCTACTTTCAAACATCCAACTTACAAACGACTCCTACTTGCAAACGCAAGAAGACAACAGGAAGTGAGAGGAAATCTACCACTAGGAAGGAAAATTCTCTCCTGTAAGAATAAATATGGGAGAAAGGTGTCTCCTCTGTACTGATGCTTTATCAGCAATCCTTGTTTCAAGAAAAACACCACATTTCAAAAACAGTTGTCATTAGGACGGAAAGTGAGGTGAAATGTTCTGAACAGGGGCACAGACAGCAAAACAAATGTTACAGGGGTGATAACCCTTACCTATGTTTTCCAAAAAGTTTAAAAATAGATTTTTGGTCTGGAGCTACACTTCAACAATGTACCTGTTCAAAATTACAAACAGATTCTACATAAGAACAAACCTACAGTCCCTGTCTTGTATGCACCGCCTGTATACGGCTGTTCAGAGTATATAGGGCCTTTTTTATTTTATGTGCGGGGTTCCCCTTAATATCCATACAAGACCCAAAGGGGCTGGTAATGGGCTGGGGTAGGGGGGGGGGTCATGGGGTAGCTATGCCATTTTTCTTAAAGATTTTCATCCATATTACCGGGACCAGACATTACATTAAAGCCGCAAGCAGTTTTAAATGGCTTTTTTTTCCTTTAGAAGTGTCATTTTGTGCAGGGACAGTTCTAAACACGGGAAACACGTGGCACTTCACAGGCATACTTTAGACACCCCCCAGGTACGATATTTAAAGGAATATTTGACTTTTTTTTTTTCACTTTATGCATCATTAAAATGACTGCTCCCGGAAAACGACCGTTTTTAAAACTTATTTTTGCATTGATACATGTCCCCTGGTGCAGAACCCGGGTTCCCAAACCCTTTTTAGGACAATAACATGCATAATAGTTTTTATAATTAGCACTTTAGAATTCGAACGTTCGCATCCATTGTATTTAATAGGGTTCTAATGTTCGTTCGAACTTTCGGTCCGTTCGCGGGTTCTGGTGCGAACCGAACCCGGGGGTGTTCGGCTCATCACTAGATGAAACCCAGCTAGAGGAAGGCAGTAGCGTGAGAGCAGACAGAGGGGATGCTCAAGAAGGACACCAATCTGGCAGTCATGTTCCAGCAGCTGCAGCATACTGCCAGATTGGCTCCAGTGATGAGGAGGGAGGGGATGATGAGGTCACTGACTCCACGTGGGTGCCTAATAGGAGAGAGGAGGAGGAGGATGAGGAGGAGGCACATCTCCAACGAGGCAGGATGCCCTTTGGTGGCCAGCGTAAGGGCAGTACACCGACGGAATCACACCGCAGAGCTCCGCCTGTGCAGGGCGCTGCCTCTGCCCGTCATTCAAAAAGTTCTTTGGTGTGGGCCTTTTTTGAGGCTAGTGCATCAGATCGCACAGCTGCTGTTTGCAACATATGTCTCAAGCGTATATCGCGTGGCCAAAACATCAGCCGCTTGGGTACCACATGCCTGACCAGACATATGTTGACCTGCCATGCAGCTCGTTGGCAAGCCTACCTCAAAGACCCACACCAAAGAACAAAGCGGACCTCTCCTTGCACCGCATCAGCTGGGATCTCCAACCCCACTATAACTTCAGTCCTCTCTGAAACATGCACTGAGAGGAATGAAGGTGTAGAATTAGGTGTGTCACAGCCAAGTACTTGCGCCCACTCTGCTAGCAGTACACCGACGTCCGATTCTAGCAGGCAAATTTCCCTGCCCCAGCTGCTGGACCGTCGAAAGAAGTTCACTCCCAGCCATCCACATGCCCAGCGGTTGAATGCTAGCTTGGCTAAATTGCTAGCGCTTCAACTGCTGCCTTTTCAGTTGGTAGACTCGGCCCCCTTCCGTGAGTTTGTGCAATGTGCAGTTCCTCAGTGGCAGGTTCCCAAACGCCACTTTTTCTCACGGAAGGCTATTCCGGCTCTCTACCGGCATGTGGAAGGCAATGTCTTGGCCTCGCTGGACAGGGCGGTCAGCGGTAAGGTGCATATTACCGCTGACTCATGGTCCAGCAGGCATGGACAGGGACGTTACCTTTCTTTCACGGCCCATTGGGTCACTCTTTTGGCAGCTGGGAAGGATTCAGGACAAGGTGCAGTAGTGTTGGAGGTTGTCCCACCGCCACGCCTCCAAAATGCTACTACTGGTTGTGACACACCTCTCTCCTCCACCCCCTCCTCTTCTTCTTCCTCCATGGCCTCTTCCTGTGGTTTGTCCTATGAACCAGCGGTGCTCCGTAGCCGTTCACGGGGCTACGCAAGTACGCAGGCAAAAAGATGCCATGCCGTGCTTGCGCTGGTGTGTTTGGGGGACAGAAGCCACACTGGGGCAGAGGTCCTGTCTGCTCTGCAGGGCCAGGCCGAGAGGTGGTTGACGCCACGCCAGCTTAAGCCAGGAATGGTGGTTTGCGACAATGGCACCAACCTCCTCTCCGCCCTCCGACAGGGACAACTGACCCATGTGCCCTGTGTGGCTCACGTCCTTAACCTGGTGGTGCAGCGCTTCTTGGGCAGGTACCCGGGCTTACAGGATGTCCTGAGGCAGGCCAGGAAAGTCTGTGTGCATTTCCGCAGATCTTATAATGCCAGTGCTCGCCTGGCTGAGCTGCAAAAGGAGTTGAACCTGCCCAAGAACCGCCTTATATGTGACATGCCCACCAGGTGGAACTCAACGTTGGCCATGCTGCAGCGGCTGCACACGCAGCAGAGGGCCATCAATGAGTACCTGTGCGACTACGGCACCAGGACAGGGTCAGGGGAGCTTGGTTTTTTTTCTCCACGCCAGTGGGGCATGATCAGGGATGCATGCACTGTCCTGGCACCATTTGAGGAGGCCACGAGGATGGTGAGCAGTGACAGTGCATGCATCAGTGACACTGTACCTCTTGTCCACCTGTTGGAGCACACGCTGCGTGGAATAATGGACAGGGCACTTGAGGCAGAACAGAGGCAGGAAGAGGAGGACTTCCTTGCCTCTCAAGGCCCCCTTTACCCAGACAGTGTTCCTTCTGTCCCACCCATCGCACAGGAAGAGGAGGAGGAGGAGGAGGAGGAGGAGGAGGAGGAGGATTGTGTCAGCATGGAGGTGGAGGCTGGCACTCAGCATCATCAGCAGCAGTCTTTTAGGGATGATTTACAGTCCCAAGAAACCAGTGGACTTGTACGTGGCTGGGAGGAGGTGGCTGCGGATCATGTCGTCCTTAGTGACCCAGAGGACTCCGGAGCGAATGCCTCAGCAAACCTACGCTGCATGGCCTCCCTGATCCTGCAAAGTCTGCGGAAGGATCCTCGTATTCTTCGGATCAAGGAGAGGGACCATTACTGGCTGGCCACTCTCCTTGATCCACGGTACAAGGGTAAGGTTGCGGACCTTATGTTACCGTCGCAGAGGGAGCAGAGGATGAGACAACTCCGGGAGGCCTTGCAGAAAGGTCTGTGCAACGCGTTCCCAGAGACTGGGAGGTTGCAAACTCCTGGTCCTGGACAACGAGTTGCTGAGGCTTCGGCCAGTCAAAGAAGGAGCGGTGGGGAAGGTGGCCGTCTGACCGATGCGTTCAGACAATTCTTTAGTCCGCAGCCCCAAAGTATGATCGGTTCCAGCAACCATCGCCAGCGTCTGATAAACATGGTGCAGGAATATCTAGGGGCAAGGTCAGACTTGGACACCTTCCCCACCGAAAATCCTCTGGCTTACTGGGTCTTGAGGATGGATCACTGGCCAGAGCTTGCACAGTATGCAATTGAGCTACTGGCCTGTCCTGCATCCAGCGTTCTTTCGGAACGCACATTCAGTGCTGCTGGAGGATTTGTCACGGATCACAGGGTGCGCCTGTCCACCGACTCGGTTGATCGACTGACTTTCATCAAGATGAACCAGTCTTGGATCACCACCAGCTACCACACACCTGATGCTGATATAACAGACTAATTGATTTTAACATGTCACATCCCTTCAAGACTGATGCTGATGCTGAGTGCCTGTGCTGTTATGTTGACTGGCTATCCTCCTCCTCCGAGTCCTCAATGATACGATTGATGATGATAGCTTGTAAGATCATTTTTGTTTATGGGTGCCGCCACCAGTGCCTAACGCCCAATTTTTCAGCCCCTGTTTAACAGGGGCGTGTAATTACAATTTTTGAAGCAATACTTTGCAACAGGGCTCATTGCTGTGCTCCAAGTACAGTATCTGTGAGGAGTTGCAGTGTTGTGCCACCAGTGCCTAACGCCCAATTTTTCAGCCCCTGTTTAACAGGGGCGTGTAATTACAATTTTTGAAGCAATACTTTGCAACAGGGCTCATTGCTGTGCTCCAAGTACAGTATCTGTGAGGAGTTGCAGTGTTGTGCCACCAGTGCCTAAGGCCCAATTTTTCAGCCCCTGTTTAACAGGGGCGTGTCATTACAATTTTTGAAGCAATACTTTGCAACAGGGCTCATTGGTGTGCTCCAAGTACAGTATCTGTGAGGAGTTGCAGTGTTGTGCCACCAGTGCCTAAGGCCCAATTTTTCAGCCCCTGTTTAACAGGGGCGTGTCATTACAATTTTTGAAGCAATACTTTGCAACAGGGCTCATTGGTGTGCTCCAAGTACAGTATCTGTGAGGAGTTGCAGTGTTGTGCCACCAGTGCCTAAGGCCCAATTTTTCAGCCCCTGTTTAACAGGGGCGTGTCATTACAATTTTTGAAGCAATACTTTGCAACAGGGCTCATTGCTGTGCTCCAAGTACAGTTGCTGTGAGGGGTTGCAGTGTTGTGCCACCAGTGCCTAAGGCCCAATTTTTCAGCCCCTGTTCAACAGGGGCATGTAATTACAATTCTTGATCTAATAATTCACAGCAGGGCCCATTGCTGCACCCACCAAGAGTAACTGTCAGGGCTTACAGTGTTGTGGCACCAGCACCACCATCAAAGGCCCAATTTTTACTACCACTGTTCAACAATTATATGTAATTAAAATTCCTGATATAATAGTTGACAGCAGGGCGTTCCAGCACCAACCAAGAGTAACTGTGAGTGCTTACAGTGTTGTGCCAACACCAACAACTAAGGGGCCTATTTCTGCAGAGTATATACGGCAGGTCCCTACTTTCAAACATCCAACTTACAAACGACTCCTACTTGCAAACGCAAGAAGACAACAGGAAGTGAGAGGAAATCTACCACTAGGAAGGAAAATTCTCTCCTGTAAGAATAAATATGGGAGAAAGGTGTCTCCTCTGTACTGATGCTTTATCAGCAATCCTTGTTTCAAGAAAAACACCACATTTCAAAAACAGTTGTCATTGGGACGGAAAGTGAGGTGAAATGTTCTGAACAGGGGCACAGACAGCAAAACAAATGTTACAGGGGTGATAACCCTTACCTATGTTTTCCAAAAAGTTTAAAAATAGATTTTTGGTCTGGAGCTACACTTCAACAATGTACCTGTTCAAAATTACAAACAGACTCTACATAAGAACAAACCTACAGTCCCTGTCTTGTATGCACCGCCTGTATAGGGCTGTTCAGAGTATATAGGGCCTTTTTTATTTTATGTGCGGGGTTCCCCTTAATATCCATACAAGACCCAAAGGGGCTGGTAATGGGCTGGGGTAGGGGGGGGGTCATGGGGTAGCTATGCCATTTTTCTTAAAGAATTTCATCCATATTACCGGGACCAGACATTACATTAAAGCCGCAAGCAGTTTTAAATGGCTTTTTTTTCCTTTAGAAGTGTCATTTTGTGCAGGGACAGTTCTAAACACGGGAAACACGTGGCACTTCACAGGCATACTTTAGACACCCCCCAGGTACGATATTTAAAGGAATATTTGACTTTTTTTTTTTCACTTTATGCATCATTAAAATGACTGCTCCCGAAAAACGACCGTTTTTAAAACTTCTTTTTGCATTGATACATGTCCCCTGGTGCAGAACCCGGGTTCCCAAACCCTTTTTAGGACAATAACATGCATAATAGTTGTTATAATTAGCACTTTAGAATTTGAACGTTCGCATCCATTGTATTTAATAGGGTTCTAATGTTCGTTCGAACTTTCGGTCCGTTCGCGGGTTCTGGTGCGAACCGAACCCGGGGGTGTTCGGCTCATCACTAGTCCTGGACAACAAGTTGCTGAGGCTTCGGCCAGTCAAAGAAGGAGCGGTGGGGAAGGTGGCCGTCTGACCGATGCGTTCTGACAATTCTTTAGTCCGCAGCCCCAAAGTATGATCGGTTCCAGCAACCATCGCCAGCGTCTGATAAACATGGTGCAGGAATATCTAGGGGCAAGGTCAGACTTGGACACCTTCCCCACTGAAAATCCTCTGGCTTACTGGGTCTTGAGGATGGATCACTGGCCAGAGCTTGCACAGTATGCAATTGAGCTACTGGCCTGTCCTGCATCCAGCGTTCTTTCGGAACGCACATTCAGTGCTGCTGGAGGATTTGTCACGGATCACAGGGTGCGCCTGTCCACCGACTCGGTTGATCGACTGACTTTCATCAAGATGAACCAGTCTTGGATCACCACCAGCTACCACACACCTGATGCTGATATAACAGACTAATTGATTTTAACATGTCACATCCCTTCAAGACTGATGCTGATGCTGAGTGCCTGTGCTGTTATGTTGACTGGCTATCCTCCTCCTCCGAGTCCTCAATGATACGATTGATGATGATAGCTTGGAAGATCATTTTTGTTTATGGGTGCCGCCACCAGTGGCTAAGGCCCAATTTTTCAGCCCCTGTTTTACAGGGGCGTGTAATTACAATTTTTTTAGCAATAATTTGCTATAGGGCTCATTGCTGTGCTCCAAGTACAGTATCTGTGAGGGGTTGGAGTGTTGTGCCACCAGTGCCTAAGGCCCAATTTTTCAGCCCCTGTTTAACAGGGGCGTGTCATTACAATTTTTGAAGCAATACTTTGCAACAGGTCTCATTGCTGTGCTCCAAGTACAGTATCTGTGAGGGGTTGTAGTGTTGTGCCACCAGTGCCTAAGGCCCAATTTTTCAGCCCCTGTTCAACAGGGGCATGTAATTACAATTCTTGATCTAATAATTCACAGCAGGGCCCATTGCTGCACCCACCAAGAGTAACTCTGAGGGTTTACAGTGTTGTGGCAACGCCACCACCACCACCACCACGAAAGGCCCAATTTTTCAGCCCCTGTTCAAAAGGGGCATGTAATTACAATTCTTGATCTAATAATTCACAGCAGGGCCCATTGCTGCACCCACCAAGAGTAACTCTGAGGGCTTACAGTGTTGTGGCACCAGCACCACCATCAAAGGCCCAATTTTTACTACCACTGTTCAACAATTATATGTAATTACAATTCCTGATATAATAGTTGACAGCAGGGCGTTCCAGCACCAACCAAGAGTAACTGTGAGTGCTTACAGTGTTGTGCCAACACCAACAACTAAGGGGCCTATTTCTGCAGAGTATATACGGCAGGTCCCTACTTTCAAACATCCAACTTACAAACGACTCCTACTTGCAAACGCAAGAAGACAACAGGAAGTGAGAGGAAATCTACCCCTTGGAAGGAAAATTCTCTCCTGTAAGAATTAATATGGGAGAAAGGTGTCTCCTCTGTACTGATGCTTTATCAGCAATCCTTGTTTCAAGAAAAACACCACATTTCAAAAACAGTTGTCATTGGGACGGAAAGTGAGGTGAAATGTTCTGAACAGGGGCACAGACAGCAAAACAAATGTTACAGGGGTGATAACCCTTACCTATGTTTTCCAAAAAGTTTAAAAATAGATTTTTGGGCTGGAGCTACACTTAAACAATGTACCTGTTCAAAATTACAAACAGATTCTACATAAGAACAAACCTACAGTCCCTGTCTTGTATGCACCGCCTGTATACGGCTGTTCAGAGTATATAGGGCCTTTTTTATTTTATGTGCGGGGTTCCCCTTAATATCCATACAAGACCCAAAGGGGCTGGTAATGGGCTGGGGTAGGGGGGGGGGGGGGGTCATGGGGTAGCTATGCCATTTTTCTTAAAGATTTTCATCCATATTACCGGGACCAGACATTACATTAAAGCCGCAAGCAGTTTTAAATGGCTTTTTTTTCCTTTAGAAGTGTCATTTTGTGCAGGGACAGTTCTAAACACGGGAAACACGTGGCACTTCACAGGCATACTTTAGACACCCCCCAGGTACGATATTTAAAGGAATATTTGACTTTTTTTTTTTCACTTTATGCATCATTAAAATGACTGCTCCCGAAAAACTACCGTTTTTAAAACTTCTTTTTGCATTGATACATGTCCCCTGATGCACAACCCGGGTTCCCAAACCCTTTTTAGGACAATAACATGCATAATAGTTGTTATAATTAGCACTTTAGAATTCGAACGTTCGCATCCATTGTATTTAATAGGGTTCTAATGTTCGTACGAACTTTCGGTCCGTTCGCGGGTTCTGGTGCGAACCGAACCCGGGGGTGTTCGGCTCATCACTACTGCAGATGAAACTGGACAAGGCTGCAGATGACACTTGGCAAGGCTGCAGATGACACAGGGCAAGGCTGCAGATGACACTTGGCAAGGCTGCAGATGACACAGGGTAAGGCTGCAGATGACACTTGGCAAGGCTGCAGATGACACTGGGCAAGGCTGCAAAAACACTGGGCAAGGCTGCAAAAACACTGGGCAAGGCTGCAATGACACTGGGCAAGGCTGCAATGACACTGGGCAAGGCTGAAGATGACACTGGGCAAGGCTGCAATGACACTGGGCAAGGCTGCAGATGAAACTGGACAAGGCTGCAGATGACACTTGGCAAGGCTGCAGATGACACAGGGCAAGGCTGCAGATGACACTTGGCAAGGCTGCAGATGACACTTGGCAAGGCTGCAGATGACACAGGGCAAGGCTGCAGATGACACTGGGCAAGGCTGCAGATGACACTGGGCAAGGCTGCAAAAACACTGGGCAAGGCTGCAATGACATTGGGCAAGGCTGCAATGACACTGGGCAAGGCTGCAATGACACTGGGCGAGGCTGCAATGACACTGGGCGAGGCTGCAGATGACAATGGGCGAGGCTGCAGATGACACAGGGCAAGGCTGCAATGACACTGGGCGAGGCTGCAGATGACACAGGGCGAGGCTGCAGATGACACTGGGCAAGGCTGCAAAAACACTGGGCAAGGCTGCAATGACACTGGGCAAGGCTGCAATGACACTGGGCGAGGCTGCAACGACACTGGGCGAGGCTGCAGATGACACTGGGCGAGGCTGCAGATGACACTGGGCAAGGCTGCAATGACACTGGGCAAGGCTGCAGATGACACTGGGCAAGGCTGCAGATGACACTGGGCAAGGCTGCAATGACACTGGGTGAGGCTGCAGATGACACTGGGCAAGGCTGCAGATGACACTGGGCGAGGCTGCAGATGACACTGGGCGAGGCTGCAGATGACACTGGGCGAGGCTGCAATGACACTGGGCGAGGCTGCAGATGACAATGGGCGAGGCTGCAGATGACACTGGGCGAGGCTGCAATGACACTGGGCGAGGCTGCAATGACACTGGGCGAGGCTGCAATGACACTGGGCAAGGCTGCAGATGACACTGGGTGAGGCTGCAATGACACTGGGCAAGGCTGCAGATGACACTGGGCAAGGCTGCAATGACACTGGGCAAGGCTGCAGATGACACTGGGTGAGGCTGCAATGACACTGGGCAAGGCTGCAGATGACACTGGGTGAGGCTGCAATGACACTGGGCGAGGCTGCAAGGACACTGGGCAAGGCTGCAGATGGACACTGATAAGGCTGCATTGATGGGCATTTAAATGTAAGTTTATATCCTTAAACTTCCCTCCTAAATGAGTATGGGGTACGATGTACCCCATACTCATTCACATAGGGTGGGGGGCCGGCATCTGGGGGCCCCCTTATTAAAGGGGGCTCCCGGATTCTGATTAGCCCCCCGCCCGCAGACCCCGACAACCAACGGCCAGGGTTATCGGGAAGAGGCCCTGTCCTCATCAACATGGGGGGCAGGGTGCTTTGGGGTGGGGGGCCCCAAAGCACCAAACCCCCCCATGTTGAGGGCATGCGGCCTGGTACGGTTCAGGAGGGAGGGGAGGCAGCTCTCTCATCCCCCCTCTTCCCCTGTGGCCTGCCAGGTTGTGTGCTCGGATAAGGGTCTGGTTTGGATTGTGGGGGGACCCCCCCATGCCGTTTTTTCGGCGTAGGGGGTTCCCCTCAAAATCCATACCAGACCCAAGGGCCTGGTATGCTCCTGGAGGGGGAACCCATGCCGTTTTTTTATTTAAAATTTGGCGTGGAGTTCCCGCTCAGGATTCATACCAAACACAGTGCCTGGTATTGGCGGGGATCCAAGTCGGATCCCCGTTCATTGAAAGTCGGACATATGTCGGCTTCATGTCGCAGGGCAAAGTCGGATCCAAAGTAGGATGGCTGTCGTGTCACACAAGTGTGAACCCAGCCTTAAAGGTCAATGAGTTTCTGGACTCCTGACAGACCCTTACATCTTTCATCCAGTGCTGCACTGACATTTCTGGATCTGAGTCATGGGGAAAGCAAAAAAATTATCAAAGGATCTGCGGGAAAAGGTAGTTGAACTGTATAAAACAGGAAAGGGATATAAAACGATATCCAAGGAATTGAGAATGCCGATCAGCAGTGTTCAAACTCTAATCAAGAAGTGGAAAATGAGGGGTTCTGGTGAAACCAAACCACGGTCAGGAAGACCAACTAAAATTTCAGTCACAACTGCCAGGAAAATTGTTCGGGATGCAAAGAAAAACCCACAAATAACTTCAGGTGAAATACAGGACTCTCTGAAAACATGTTTCAAGATGCACAATAAGAAGGCACTTGAAGAAAGACGGGCTGCATGGTCGAGTCTCCAGAAGAAAGTCATTACTACGCAAATGCCACAAAGTATCCGCTTACAATACGCCAAACACAGAGACAAACCTCAAGCCTTCTGGCACAAAGACATTAAGGCCTCGTACACACGGCCGAGATTCTCGTCGAAAAAAACATGTCGTTTTTTTCGACGAGATTCTTGGACAAGAAAATTGTCCCGGCCGAGTGTACACACGCTCGATTCAAAGAACCCGCGGTTCTTTGAATGGAGCGTACACGGTGACGTCATCGACTACGACGAGCATGCGCTCGTCACATTCGATGCCGTCGCCGCCATCTTGGTATACCCTATCTATGCCTAGGAAGCTACCGCGCATGCGTCAAAGTCATTTCGAGCATGCGCGGGCTTCCCGGCGAAAAGGTAAGTGTACACACACACAATTTTCTCGTCGAGAAACAGGCTGACGAGAATCTCGACGAGAAAATAGAGAGCAGGATCTCTATTTTCTCGTCGAGATTCTTGTTGCTTTTCTTGACGAGAAACCATACACACAAACTAATTTCTCTGCAAAAAATTCTCTGCCAGCAAGTTTCTTGCTGGTTCTTGCCGAGAAACTCGTTCGTGTGTACAAGGCCTTAGAGTGATGAGACCAAAATTGAGCTTTTTTGCCACAACCATAAACACTACATTTCGTGAGGAGACAACAAGGCCCATGATGAATGGTCCACCATCCCTACTGTGAAACACTGAGGTGGATCGCTGATGTTTTGGGGATGTGTGAGCTACAAAGGCACAGGAAATTTGGTCACAATTGATGGCAAGATGAATGCAGTATGTTATCTAAAAATACTGGAGGAACATTTCATTCATCAGCCAGGAAGCTATGCATGGGATGTACTTGGACATTCCAACGTGACAATGATCCAAAACACAAGGCCAAGTCCACCTGTCATTGGCTACAGCAGAATAAAGTGAAGGTTCTGGAGTGGCTGTTACGTACTTGGTGGGATGAGCCTGATTAGCAGAGGAAGGCTTCTCTTACTCCTCTGACTCGGGGCCCCTGATAGAGCAAACAGGTGGCGCAGGAGTGCAGAGTCGCACGAGGGCCGGTAGTCGTGCTATCTGCTGGGCTTCCAGTTGAGTGGTGTGCCAGATGACAGTGGATGCCAGAATGCAGGAGATGCAGGTCAGAGGTACCAGAACTTCACAGACTGGAAGGCAGAGGTAAGGGCAGGGGCAGGCAAGCCGGGTCATACACAGAACAGTCAGATAAGGTACAGGTTCAGAGGCTGGAAAATAGTCAAGGTTCAGGCCGGGGTCGATGCAGGTGGAGAACAGGAGTAGTCAGAGCAGGCTGGGTAGGTAACAGGAATCAGATGCAGGTTCACAGGAAACAGGATACTCACGGGAACGCTGTAGACAAGGCAGCACTGGGTCTGTGCACTGATCCGGTTTAAATAGACACTTCATTGATCACAAGGTGCGCCGTGCACGCTGATGCGCCATGCACGTTGGGGAGATCTCAAACATGCCGTTCATGCGAGACAGCCCAAGAATTTACAGGAACTGGAGACTTTTTGCCAAGAGGAATGGGCAGCTTTATCATCTGAGGAGATAAAGAGCCTCATCCACAAATACCACAAAATACTTCAAGCTGTCATTGATGTTAATAGGAGCAATACACGGTATTAAAGTGGAGGTCCCGCGAAAAAATAAATATTAAAAGCCAGCAGCTACAAATACTGCAGCTGCTGACTTTTAATAAATGGACACTTACCTGTCCAGGGTGCCCGCGATGACAGCAGCCGATGCCAAGCAAACGCTCGTCTCTCGGCTGCCCCCGCCGCCATCCTCGGTGAGGGAATCAGGAAGTGAAGCGTTGCAGCTTCACTGCCCGGTTCACTACTGTGCATGCACGATTAGCGCGGCGCGTTCCCAGTGGTCCCCGCTGTCTCCTGGGACCAGTGTGTTTCCCAGAAGACAGCGGGGGGGGGGGGAGTGGAGTGATCTCCCCGGAAGTGGGTGCAAATACCTGTATTATACAGGTATCTGCATCCCCTCCCCCCTGAAAGGTGTCAAATGTGACACCGGAGGGGGGGTAGGTTTCCGAAAAGTGGAAGTTCCATTTTTGGGTGGAACTCCGCTTTAAGAACTGGAGTATGTAAATTTTTGATCAGGGTCATTTGGGTAGTTTCTGTTGTGATTATGATTTAAAAAAGAGTAAACACAGTTCATTGATAATAAATGGCTTCAGCCAAACACTAACCGCGAGTGAAAGAAAAGTTTTTGTGTCATCATTCCTATTCTCTGAAAAATGGCCAAGAAATCATAAATTCTGCCAGGGTGTGTAAAATTATGAGCACAACTGTATCTCTTTCCTAGCCACCTACTGGACACTCCTCCCCAGCGATTGGCCAGGACATGATAAATATTCAAGATGGACATTTGAATCTCCCTCCCTATGTTCTGGAAACTTTTTCCAGAGGCAGGGGGAAGCAATCAAACTCCCAGCCTGTGAAACTCTGAACAGACCAGAACAAACGATCACTGCTCCCTTGACTACAGAGGGAGCCAAAAACTAAAAAATTGCCTAGTATCCTTCACTAGGAGGGTGCTACATACACATCGGAGCTTACCTAAAATCTCTGTGCTTGGAGTTCTGCATTAATGAGCCCCCCCCCCCCACTTCTAATAGGAGAGATCTGAGATTCACCTTCACAGATGAGTGTGAAATGGAAGTCTGATCCTGTAAATGGAAGGAAGACGATGTTCTGGAAATCTTATCATGTAACAACAAGCCCACATGCCGGATCAGTGAGAAGAGAAAACATTAATGATTGTCTTCATAGGGACTTCTGTATAGAAGGAGGCCGCTCCCCGCCGAGCCCCCCCGAGAGCTCAGAATGACTCTGCACATCACTTGTAATAATGTGATTTATAAAGTGCGAACCTTCCCTGCCGCGTCCAAATACATTATAGAAGAAACGAGACACTGCTGAATACATTGCAAGAAGAAATGCAACATCCATTTACTGGCTGATCTTATACAATGAAGTGCAAGCTTATGAGAATACTATGTCCTCTTTATTGGGTCCGACGTCACGAGATTAAAGTGGACTGTTCAGTAAATTCTACAAACAAATCTTCGAAAAATCTAATTCCTGACATCTCCCATCGTACATAATCTATGATTTATTTTTAAAGCTTCACCTTTTATCATTAACCACTTGCCCTCCAGGAAATATTTAACCCCCCCCCCCCTTCATGACCATAAAATTGATGCCCTTTTTTCCCGAAAATAGAGCTTTCTTTCGGTGGTATTTGATCACCTCTGCGGTTTAAATTTTTTGCGCTATAAACAAAACAGACCGACAATTTAAAAAAATATATATTTTTTAATTTCTGCTATAAAACATCCAATAAAAAAAAAAAACAAAACAGCTCATATAGTTTCAGTGTAGTGATGGTTGAACAACATCTATTTGATTGCGTTACTGACAGTTTAACGCCATTTATTTATGTGTGCGTTACTGCCAGTTTAACGCCATATAGTTCTGTGTGCGTTACTTCCAGTTTAACACCATTTACTTCTGTGTGCGTTACTGCCAGTTTAACGCCATATAGTTTTGTGTGCGTTACTGCCAGTTTAACGCCATATAGGTTTTTGTGCGTTAATGCCAATTTAACGCCATATAGTTTTGTGTGCGTTACTGCCAATTTAACGCCATATAGTTTTGTGTGCGTTACTGCCAGTTTAACGCCATATAGTTTTGTGTGCGTTACTGCCAGTTTAACGCCATATCGTTTTTTGTGCGTTAATGCCAGTTTAACGCCATATAGTTTTGTGTGCGTTACTGCCAATTTAACACCATATAGTTTTGTGTGCGTTACTGCCAGTTTAACGCCATATAGTTTTGTGTGCATTACTGCCAGTTTAACGCCATATAGTTTTTTGTGCGTTAATGCCAGTTTAACGCCATATAGTTTTGTGTGCGTTACTGCCAATTTAACGCCATATAGTTTTGTGTGCGTTACTGCCAGTTTAACGCCATATAGTTCTGTGTGCGTTACTGCCAGTTTAACGCCATATAGTTTTTTTGTGCGTTACTGCCAGTTTAACGCCATATAGTTTTGTGTGCGTTACTGCCAGTTTAACGCCATATAGTTCTATGTTCGTTACTGCCATTTTAACGCCATACAGTTTTTTGTGCGTTACTGCCAGTTTAACGCCATATAGTTTTTTGTGCGTTACTGGCAGTTTAACGCCATTTAGTTTTTTGTGCGTTACTGCCAGTTTAACGCCATATAGTTTTGTGTGCGTTACTGCCAGTTTAATGCCATATAGTTTTATATGCGTTACTGCAAGTTTAACGCCATTTACATCTGTGTACGTTACTGCAAGTTTTAGGTCATATAGTTCTGTGCGTCACTTTACATTTGGCGCATTATATTGCAGTATATTATAGTGTATCTGTGTAGTGTGAGTACTCAAATTAAAGTGCACCAAACACCCCTTTACTTTGATTAAAGTGCATCTACGTACAGATTTCAACTTCTTCTTTACATTATCTTATAAGCACCGCCCCCTCCCTCCCAATAATGTCTGGGAGGACAACGAGGAGACAAAAACACAGCTGGTCTCCTGCGCTCGGGAGCTCGGTCGCTAAGTGGTACAACCAGAGCCTTCCGTTGAAATGGGGGATGACAAACTGTCTTGCTGCCCTCCTCAGAACAATGGGTATTCTTGAGGCTAAAATATACAAAAGGAAAAGAAGGGCGCCTCGACCTTGTGCATTACCAATGGCAAGGTTTAATTCATAAAATGTACAGAGATAATGACTACTCACAAACAAGTTAAAAAGCTAGCATTTACACCACTCCGTCAATGGAAATAGATGTCTCCAAACGCCTTTGACTGGGACCAGATAGCTGGGGAGTCCAGACAGCATAAAATACGGCTTACGCGTTACGAGGGCGAACCCTCTTCCTCAGAGCCAAAGCGATAGTATCCGGACCTCTCCAGACCCCCTTTATATGTGTGTGTGCTTGCAGTCACATGTCTAGGTCAACGCCCACCACAGGCCACCACACCCCTTATTGCACAGGGACATTCACTTAACCCTTCTAACCCCGCTACACCATAGACCACTGTTCCATCTCCATGGGTCATCACCAATACCTATAGGAAAATGACTATATCTACCTCCACTGTGTAGGTGGTGGTTGCCAATGCTCAGAGATCCCATGATGCCACTTGCCACAGAGCGGTACTGCACAGTGCTGAAGCTGTATCACCACTTTCCTATCTCGCAGTGGGACGCACGCCGAGCACACATCCGGAAGTGGCAGTGGATTTGCGTTCCACCCGCCACTTCCTGTGTCGGCAAACGTCACTTCCGCCCCATCTGTGCGCTGTTCGCATGCCAGTAAGGTGGGCGTTGACCTTGACATGTGACTGCAAGCACACACACATATAAAGGGGGTCTGGAGAGCTCCGGATACTATCGCTTTGGCTCTGAGGAAGAGAGTTCGCCCTCGTAATGTGTAAGCCGTATTTTATGCCGTCTGGACTGGGCTATCTGGTCCCAGTCGAAAGCGTTTGGAGACATCTATTTCCATTGACGGAGTGGTGTAAATGCTAGCTTTTTAACGTGTTTGTGAGTAGTCATTATCTCTGTACATTTAATGAATTAAACCTTGCCATTGGTAATGCACAAGGTCGGTGCGCCGTTCTTTTCCTTTTGTATATTTTAGGACAACAAGGAGAGGTAGACATTCCCTTGGCGCACTGTAAGGGGGCCAACAAAAAATGTGTCCACAGGCAAAGGTGGACGTGGTCAGTCCTCAGGCAGGGCATAATTTCCTCTGTTTAGTGAGTTTGCCCATGCTATCCAGCCACAGCATGCAGAGGAGGTGGTGGACTGGCTTGCTACACCTTTCTCATCCTCCTCATTCTCTGTTACGCAAGCATAGACAAGTGTGCAGTCCCCTGCAGTTGCCAGAGTGGATAAACCTGCCTCCTTGTCCACATCTATTCCTGCCATAGCCCCAACATCAACCATGGAGGAGTCAGCTGAGTTATTTGACCATAGCGTCAGCCACTTGCTCCTTGATGATGCCCAGCCATTACTGGATTCAGATGTTGGTTCTGAGGTTGAGGATGACAGGAACATGAGTCTAGAGAGAGGGGGGAACACTGGTAGACAAATTGGCATTCATGTTCCCCCAGCCGCAGCGTATTTCCAAGTGGTCTCCAGTGGTAATGATGATGATGAAGATGGAGAAGATGATGATGATGATGATGAGGTCACTGACGCAACTTGGGTGCCGGATAGAGCAGAGGAGGAAACTGAATGTGAGGCCGACATCAAGAAAGATTAGAGAGCAGCCACCCTATTCCATCACATTCTCCAGCTGTTATCTCCTGGCCCACTCCCCAAAGCTCAGCGGTCTGGGCCTTTTTCAGCACTTCAAGGCTGCCTAGCTTTTAGGGTAAGGTGACCAGATTTTAAAAATTAAATGCAGGGACATTTTTTTTTTTACTAGTAATGGCGGTAATCAGCGACTCTCTGCCCGTCGCCGCCACCGCCCGCCTCACAGCCTGTCAAGTCTTACTCTCCGGGCCCCGGCTACTACTGGGTGGAGAGCGGAGGAAGATCACTCCACCAGGGAAGGCAAGGAGATAAGCAGGCAGGCGGCTGGCTGGGACTTGAGCCAAGGCAGAATAACATGTGAGCGGAGCTGAATGGGCACCCGAAACTGAAGAAATATTCCCTCCGCTCCAACCAGCACATGATCGTCAGAAAGGGGCACAGATAATGGAAAAAAATACTCCCCCCTAAGCTAGTACGAGCGGCAGAGCGGAGGGGTGTAATTCAGATTTTTTTTTTTATTCTGCACTGACTGTCTTTGAAATTGCCCCAGCCTCTGTTCAAATCCAATTTGGGGACAAAACCGGGGACAGACTTGGTCTGGGGACAGAGTCCTCAATCCGGGGACTGTCCCCGGAAACCGGGGATGTCTATTTTAGGGTGTTCAATTATTTCATCTAGAAGAATGTTTTTGCTGTAGGTTTCATGGGCACAATTAACACCCAAAGACCAATTTTTCAGCACCTGTTTGACAGGTGCATATAATTGCGATTTTTTTTGCCTTCATCAAGAGCACCTCTATAGGGTTACGGAAGGAAGGCGCCACAGACACTCAAAGACCAATTTTTCTGCACCTGTTTGACAGGTGCATATCATTGCAATTTTTTGCAGCAAGGCCAATTCTTGCTTTCATCAACATTACCTCTATAGGGTTACGGTGGGAAGACGCCACTGACACCCAATTTTTACGCACCCATTTCTTCTATTCAAAGTCAAAGTGACACCAGAATGTATCCAAAAAACCTCTAATCTTGTTCCCAGTGCACTACATTGTGGCCTCATCATACACACTGGCTGTTGCTGAGCAAAATAAAGGGAGCTTGCAGGGAAAAGTTAATTTTTTGGGGGCTTTATAAATTCAATTATTGCTGCAGCAGATTCTAGAGGTACAAATCTGCCACTTTACAGGTAGACTAAAGGGCCCCCCCAGGCACTATATTGGAAGGAATTGTTATGTTTTCACTTTAAAAATCCAAAAATCACTGCTCATTTAAAAATGACGTTTTTCACAAACATTTTTTTATTGATCCCTTCCCCCCCCCAGGGCAGGACTCGTACCCCATAACCATTGTATGCCCAATTACTTGCATATAAGCCTTCAAAATGGGCACTTTTGATTTTTGATGTTCGGGTCCCATTGACTTTAATGGGGTTTGTTATTCGGGTCCGAACTTTCGTGGTATTTGAAAGTTCTGGTGCGAACTGAACAGCGGTCCGTTCGACCCG
Source organism: Rana muscosa (assembly GCA_029206835.1). NCBI lineage: Eukaryota > Metazoa > Chordata > Amphibia > Anura > Ranidae > Rana > Rana muscosa. Next base: position 304,633,048 of record CM055121.1, on the reverse strand, counting down.
TCCCTACTGGAGACACAACAGAAAGCGTACATTTTCCTAAACTGACAGGGATTGTATGGGGTCGTCTCCAATGGTCTCTGGTCTCAAGACACAGCCCTATAGAAGTCTTTGGGGCACGAATGGGCAGGTGTGGCCAGGAGGGTGAAGACTTACACCACTAAATGTAAAGAAACAGTCTGTGGGCGGGGCTTAAGATGCCTTAGCGGGGACACTGTGGAACTGCACTCGCTAATGTCCAAATCTTAGGCAGGTCATGTGAAAGTCAACATTAAGACACCTGCACAGTTAGCTCTTTGCAGGGCCGCTGATAGGAGGGTGCCACTGGGCCTCCTATAGGGGGCCTGGGCACACGGGGGGGGGGGGGGCCGGGACAGCAGGGGGATCATTGCCGCAGGTCAAGAGGACAATTACAGAACAATGGACTGTGTCTGTGTCTCTCCCTCCAGCAGCTGAAAGTCGGCAGGAGGGAGAGGGGGAGAAACCGGCTTTCAGCTGCTGAAGGGAGAGACACAGACACAGTGCACCGTTCTGTAATTGGCCTGCTGTCCCGCCGCTCCGACCCCCCTCCTTGTGCTGCCCACATCTGATTCCCCCCTGTGTGCCCATCTTAGTTATCCTTTTAACCCTTCCTTCTCAGGAACCACCAGTTTAACAGGTCATCCTGAGGACACAGTGCAACATTAATACCTTGTAACAATTTGCAACACAGTTGACCTGGTTTAGCCCAGAGCATAAATGCAGAAAAAGGAAACTGTTAAGCCTTTAGAACCTGCTTGGAAGCACCTGCTTGCAAGTGGAACTGCGCCCATTGGATGGAGGTAGGTATACATCTGTGGAGATGGAGGGTGGGTTAGTTTAGGTCAGAAGAATGGGGCACAAATAATACGGTAGGTGCAGTTTGTTTTAATGAGGACTTATCCTTTAAAAAAGAAGTGTTCCTTTGTTAAAAGTCATTATAATGTTATCCAGCAGCCAAGGCAGCCTCCGGGTTTTTTTCTTTTGCAAACTTAAAAAACTATTCCAGACAGCAAGTGAAGGCAAGCAGCGAGCTTGTAAAGCGCCGTAGCTGGGCGACATTAAACATATATGTATTCCAGCTGTGGATTCAGAGCTTTTCCTGGGGGTCTGCCTTAAGAGGAATCTGCCGGGGGATACAGAAGAGCACATGGATACGTAATATTCGAATATTTCCGCCAACTTCCATGTCTGAATTCACTTCACAATATAATACTAAGTTCATTTTTAGGGAGCTAAAGATTTTAAAAAGCGATCCACAGTGAAAATCGGATATCTTTGCTTGCACCAGTCACGCACCCTTTGATGTCTGATGTGTTGCTTGCGAATGATAGGAAGGGGATGATTTCGAGAGTATATGCTAGATTACTGTGCTCCACGCACGATGCCTTTAAACTTCCTTGTAGGAGGGGATGGGAGAGGGACCTGGGCCCCATAGACGGAGAACAATGGGAGTTATGTCTAACCTCTGCCCCACTGGTATCGGTATCCGCTTCGCACAAATAATCACACTTATTCTTACTGCATAGAGTGTACAGGACACCAGCCAGACTACACAACTGGGGATTTAGAGACACAGCATTAAGCCCGAAATGTAGTAGACATGATGGAGATTTATTGCATATGATGTGGAAATGCCCGAAACTCTTCCGGTACTGGCACTATGTCCTTTCCACTATATCTCTGGTGTTTTAATTTCCGATTCCTCATGACCCCGTCGTTTGCCTGCTTGGTGCATTGGAGATACCGTCACTATCGCCAAATAGTCATACCGCAGTTTTGCGTTTGCTATATTTATATAGCGCTTACCACCCTCTCCTCCTTGTCTTTGGCTCCTCGCAGTAGGAAAGGGCACACCCAGCTCTATATGCCCGTACCCTCCTGTGTGAAGAGGTTGAGTGGTGTTGTGATGGGTCTCCACAGCCAGATACTCCAGAGAATGGTTATTATCTCTATAGTCAATAAAGACAAGTCTCTATTTCCCCCAATGACTTCAATGTCCACACCAGCCGAAACTCCAACGTAGAGTTTATTTCTCTTTAAAAGACAGTCTCTGATAGGAAAGGTTGGAGGGAGAACAGGACAGCGTAAGGTGTGGGAGAGGTCCAGGCACAAACGAAATACACTTCACTGCTCGGCTTCTCAAGCAGACTTGGCCCATTTGGATAGTCTCCCTAGATAGTGACTAGCAGCCAAAATGGTACTCCAACTAAACGCACAATCACTACACAAACTGGTACACTTGGTCTCTGCCACAGACCTGGTGAACTTTGTTTTCAAAGCTTGGCCTCTTTGTAATGAGAAGACATCCCTCCTGAGAGTTACCGGGCCACTTCCTTCACTGTGACTTCTCACCAGTCCCTCGGAACGGTCCTCCCCCGGCCTCCTCGTCTAAGATGCGGGTCCCCTCGCAAGGCGGCACCCTGAGATTCCTCGATCCTTGATGGGCCCCAGCCGAAGGTGCTGGGCCCAAGGCCTTTAGTTGCAACCCAAGGGCTAAAGGTGCCTGGGACTAATTCACCGACCTCCGCCCCTGGGCCAAAGGTGCCCAGGGCGGACAGGAACACACACTCCCTGGGAGTAGGACTCCCGACGACGAACCCCACCCTACAGGCAGCGTCTGCCCCTTTTATATCCTCTACCAGCATACACAGCAGGCCGACCACTCCCACTGTATGGTTGCCGAGAGGGGACACACAAGGCACAGCACTGTATCAGCGGTTCAACCCTGGCCCACTATGGCAGCGCCACCTGCAGGCCACAAAAATGGTTGATAATGTCCTAACAATTTAGGTGTTTGAGCATAACTACCACTCAAACACTACCCCTAAATTGAGGACCCCGCTACACATAGCTCGCAAGACAATTCTGGATAACTCCAAGAGTACCGACGGGCGAACGATGGGTGGAACTGGTCAATAATACGCTGATACGTGAAAAACGTACTTACCAGCATAGGAATGCTATCAAAAAATTCTATTCCATGTGGCAACCCTGGTTGGATACCCCAGGACTGGGTCCAGCCCAACTGGTGAAAGACGGACCTTTACAAATGTGATCTGGTATATTTACGGGTAATGATTATCTGGACGGTGTAGTTGAATCTTAACCTATTATGGTAGTCATTTCAGAGAACCTGGGGTAGGTCATGATACATATGCTAGGGGGAGGACAGGGTGTTCCCTTTGTCTGTTACTTTCGTTTTATTTTTTCCCTTTTTTTGTTTGTTTTCCTTTTGATTTTCAATTTTTTGCACTAATTTTCACAGTTCTGGTAGTTTGAACTGAAATCCTATATGCTGATGTTGAGATATAGTACAGCGCTATTTATGAATAGATCTGCATTTTGGTATGGGTGAATGATATCTCGCTCTTCATCCTTTTGTAGGAGAAATGTTCTACAATAAAGCCTATACTCTGCCTTCTTTTTGCTGTACAAGAACTGTGAATAACTGTAACTCTGCTTGGTTTTTCAATAAACGTCTTTTCTAAATAAATTAAAAAAAAAGGAGATTCAACTTTTTAAATTGGTGTATGTGAAGAGATATGGATGGACGGGACGGACAAAGAGATGTACAGGCAGAAGGACAAGCGGATTGGACTAGAATTTATTGGAGATATTTTAGGACCTGCTACTTTACAGTGATAAACGACCAGATTGATTGCGTTTCTAGGATTTGAGCCGCCGGCGTTAAGATTGCACATTGCTACATCACAGTCTGTGACAATCATGTCTGTATATGTTATATGTGAAGGTGAACCTGACTACCTGGAGTCTCTTTGCGGTGGTACGCACAGCCAGGTGATAATGCCCCCACTGCATTACTAAGTGGCGAGCAAGCATTGTCATCCCTAAAGTGTGAGTGCAAGTAACGGGCAGGATTAACCACTTGCTGACCGGGCAAATATACCCCCTCCTGCCCAGGCCAATTTTCAGCTTTCAGCGCTCTCACACTTTGAATGACAATTGCGCGGTCATACAACACTGTACACATAGGAGATTTTTTTATATCATTTTTCTTATACAAATAGAGATTTCTTTTGGTGGTATTTACACCACTGGGGTTTTTTTTCTTGCTAAACAAACAAAAAAAAAGACAGAAAATTTTGAAAAAACAAACAAAAACATTTTCATAGTTTGTTCTAAAACTTTGCAAACAGGTAATTTTTCTCCTTCATTGATGGACACTGATAGGCTGCACTGATGGGCACTGATAGGCTGTACTGATGGGCACTGATAATACAGCACTGATGGGCACTGATAGGCTGCACTGATGGGCACTGATAGGCTGCACTGATGGCCACTAATGGCTGCACTGATGGCCACTGATAAGACGGCACTGATGGGCATTGATCAGCTGCACTGATGGGCACTGATAAGACGGCACTGATGGGCATTGATCAGCTGCACTGATAGGTGGCACTGATAGGCGGCATTGAAGGGCACTGATAGGGGGAACCAGGGCTGGTGCCACTACTAGGCAAACTAGGCAGCCGCCTAGGACGCTCAGCTACCTAGGGCGCCCGGCCACTGGTGTTCCTACTCTCTTCTCTCTGCAGCAAACAACTAAGTCTCCAGCATCAGCAGGCAGCCGCCGCTCCATTCGCACATAGTGTCAGAAGCGCAGCGGGCGATGGATGACTATGTCTGTTTCCCGACTCCCAAATGAATGAAAGCAAGCAAACATTCATTGATGGGCGCTGGTAGGCGGCATTGATGGGCGCTTCAATAAAAAGGGTATACATGGGCGGGACAAAGGGGGTGGAGTCAGGGGTGGGGTGAATGGGGGGGGGGGGCGGCAAAATGAAGTTTCACCTAGGGTGTCAAAAATCTTTGCACCAGCCCTGGGCGGAACTGAAGGGCACTGAGAGGTGGCACTGATAGGTGGCACTGATGGACACTGATAGGTGGCACTGATGGGCACTGATAGGCAGCATTGATGGGCACTGATAGGCGGCATTGAAAGGCACTGATAGGTGGCACTGATAGGCAGCGTTGATAAGTGGCACTTATGATGAGGCACTTATGGGCACTGATTGGCAGCACTAATAGGTGGCACTGGTGGGAACTGGTTAGCAGTAATGATGGGCACTGGTAGGTGGCACTGGTGGGCACTGGTTAGCAGCACGTTTGTCCCTCTTACAAAAGCCGGCAATCAGCTTTATTTTTTCTCCTCATGCTGTCAGCGTAAGGGAGAAAAAAAAAAAGCTGAGTACCGGCTTGTTTACATCATGTAATTAGCTGTCATTGGCTGACAGTTGATCACGTGGTAAAGGGCCAGGATCAGCCCTTTACTGTAATCTGTGATCAGCCTAGTCCCAAGGACTCTGATCACAGAGCGCACCGCCCACACCCCTTTAGGAGCAAGAGCATGGGAGGACGTACATGTACGCCCTCCCACCAATTTAAGCCCGCGCTGTAGCCGTCTGTTGGCTATAGTCCAGGCGTGAAGAGCTTAGCTAGAAAGAACAAAAATCTCTGAAGAACAATGTGAACTCGGATCGATCTATAGAGAGCCTTTGGCAGGCGGTGAGGAGTGGTATAGACCTCTCACAGCCTGTTTTAACCCCAAAATAACGCGCAGAGATCACATGCATTACATTTATTTGCAAGGCGCTTGCAGAACAGCCTCATTCACTTGAATGGGATGCATCCTGGCGGGCGCTATGCCCACTGAAAGCAACAGGGGGTATAATCCCTGCTGTGGTCACAAAGCATTGAGGCCACTCCATGTGTACACCCCGGCCACTGCCCCTGTAGCTAAAGGGGGAGTGGTTGGGGGACAATAAAAATGTGGCTCAACCATGGGGTTTTACTGCTCCTCAACCACTAGTGTGAGCTAGCCTAAAGAAAAAAAGGTTGCAACACTGCACAGGAGACTTGGGTGAAATGGAGGAGTGAGAGCAGAAAAAAGACCAAGTGGTCTATATAGAAAAATCAGGACCTCCTTCCTCCCGCTGGTGACCCCTCTAGTGATATAAAGATCTATATAGAGGAATCGGGACCTCCTTCCTCCTGCTGGTGACCCCTCTAGTGATATAAAGATCTATATAGAGGAATCAGGACCTCATTTCCCCTGATGAAGACCCCTCTAGTGATATAAAGATCTATATAGAGGAATCAGGACCTCCTTTCTCCTGCCGGTGATCCCTCTAGTGATATAAAGATCTATATAGAGGAATCAGGACCTCATTTCCCCTGATGAAGACCCCTCTAGTGATATAAAGATCTATATAGAGGAATCAGGACCTCCTTCCTCCTGCTGGTGACCCCTCTAGTGATATAAAGATCTATATAGAGGAATCAGGACCTGGACCTCCTTCCTCCTGCTGGTGACCCCTCTAGTGATATAAAGATCTATATAGAGGAATCGGGACCTCCTTCCTCCTGCTGGTGATCCCTCTAGTGATATAAAGATCTATATAGAGGAATCAGGACCTCCTTCCTCCTGCTGGTGATCCCTCTAGTGATATAAAGATCTATATAGAGGAATCAGGACCTCCTTCCTCCTGCTGGTGATCCCTCTAGTGATATAAAGATCTATATAGAGGAATCAGGACCTCCTTCCTCCTGCTGGTGACCCCTCTAGTGATATAAAGATCTATATAGAGGAATCAGGACCTCCTTCCCCCTGCTGGTGATCCCTCTAGTGATATAAAGATCTATATAGAGGAATCAGGACCTCATTCCCCCTGATGAAGACCCCTCCAGTGATATAAAGATCTATATAGAGGAATCAGGACCACCTCATTCCCCCTGATGAAGACTCCTCTAGTGATATATAGATCTATATAGAGGAATCAGGACCTCCTTCCTCCTGCTGGTGACCCCTCTAGTGATATAAAGATCTATATAGAGGAATCAGGACCTCCTTCCTCCTGCTGGTGATCCCTCTAGTGATATAAAGATCTATATAGAGGAATCGGGACCTCCTTCCTCCTGCTGGTGATCCCTCTAGTGATATAAAGATCTATATAGAGGAATCAGGACCTCCTTCCTCATGCTGGTGACCCCTCTAGTGTTATAAAGATCTATATAGAGGAATCAGGACCTCCTTCCTCCTGATGAAGACTCCTCTAGTGATATATAGATCTATATAGAGGAATCAGGACCTCCTTCCTCCTGCTGGTGACCCCTCTAGTGATATAAAGATCTATATAGAGGAATCAGGACCTCCTTCTTCCTTCTGGTGACCCCTCTAGTGATATAAAGATCTATATAGAGGAATCAGGACCTCCTTCCTCCTGCTGGTGATCCCTCGAGTGATATAAAGATCTATATAGAGGAATCAGGACCTCCTTCCTCCTGCTTGTGATTAGGGATGGGCCCGGTGCTCGATTCGAACCCATGTTCGAATCGAGCACCGGACGTTCGCTCGCTCGTCGAGCCCAGAACTATTTGGGCCGTTCGCATCACATTCGTGTGATGCGAGCGGCCCCGCAATGCATTGCGGCCGGCGCGGCCGGCGCAGTGCATTGCTGGCTGATGATTGGCCAAGCATGCACTGTGACCCCGCATGCTTGGCCAATCACAGCGCCCGAAACTCGGAGAGCAATAATTGGCTACAGGCAGGACGCCTGTAGCCAATTACAGCTCAGGGGCTTTACTACACGCCCCACCATTTAAAAGGCCGCCACGCCATCGGCCCCGGTCACATGAGTTCCGGCTTTAGGAGAGATTAGTCTGCTGATTCTGTCTTTGCTTGATACTGAAAGATTTGCTCTTCTTTGCTAAACCATTGGCTATTTCTTTGCTAAACCATTGCTACCTAAGTCATTGATCGTTCATTGCTGCTGATTGCACAGTTAGCGTGTTATTAGCTGCTGCTGGGGATTAGTCTGGTGCGTGCTTACTGTTAGTACAGTATTGCAGTAGTACCAACCGCAGTGCTGTTAGCACAGCATTGCACCCCAACAGCACCCATAGGACTTCTAGTGTGTTAGTGGCAGCAAACAGAGCTCCTATATTTTCTTCTCAGCAGCACCCATAGGACTTCTAGTGTGTTAGTGGCATCACACAGAGCTCCTATATTTTCTTCTCAGCAGCACCCATAGGACTTCTAGTGTGTTAGTGGCATCACACAGAGCTCCTATATTTTCTTCTCAGCAGCACCCATAGGACTTCTAGTGTGTTAGTGGCATCACACAGAGTTCCTATATTTTCATCTCAGCAGCACCCATAGGACTTCTAGTGTGTTAGTGGCATCACACAGAGCTCCTATATTTTCATCTCAGAAGCACCAATAGGACTTCTAGTGTGTTAGTGGCATCACACAGAGCTCCTATATTTTCTTCTCAGCAGCACCCATAGGACTTCTAGTGTGTTAGTGGCATCACACAGAGCTCCTATATTTTCTTCTCAGCAGCACCCATAGGACTTCTAGTGTGTTAGTGGCATCACACAGAGTTCCTATATTTTCATCTCAGCAGCACCCATAGGACTTCTAGTGTGTTAGTGGCAGCAAACAGAGCTCCTATATTTTCATCTCAGCAGCACCCATAGGACTTCTAGTGTGTTAGTGGCATCACACAGAGCTCCTATATTTTCATCTCAGAAGCACCAATAGGACTTCTAGTGTGTTAGTGGCAGCAAACAGAGCTCCTATATTTTCTTCTCAGCAGCAGCCATAGGACTTCTAGTGTGTTAGTGGCAGCAAACAGAGCTCCTATATTTTCATCTCAGAAGCACCCATAGGACTTCTAGTGTGTTAGTGGCAGCAAACAGAGCTCCTATATTTTCATCTCAGCAGCACCCATAGGACTTCTAGTGTGTTAGTGGCATCACACAGAGCTCCTATATTTTCTTCTCAGCAGCACCCATAGGACTTCTAGTGTGTTAGTGGCAGCAAACAGAGCTCCTATATTTTCTTCTCAGCAGCACCCATAGGACTTCTAGTGTGTTAGTGGCAGCAAACAGAGCTCCTATATTTTCTTCTCAGCAGCACCCATAGGACTTCTAGTGTGTTAGTGGCATCACACAGAGCTCCTATATTTTCTTCTCAGCAGCACCCATAGGACTTCTAGTGTGTTAGTGGCATCACACAGAGCTCCTATATTTTCATCTCAGAAGCACCAATAGGACTTCTAGTGTGTTAGTGGCAGCAAACAGAGCTCCTATATTTTCTTGTCAGCAGCACACATAGTACCTATAGTGTGTTAGTGTCAGCACCCATAGGACCTACAGTGTGTTGTGAGCACACATAGGAGTTCTATTTTTTATACTATATACACTACCGACTACAATGGCTGGAAGACCGCCAAGGAGAGGCAGAGCGTGCCGAGGCAAGAACACAGGGCAGGCAGGCTCTGTTTCTAGAGACAACAGTGCTGGCCGTGGACGTGGTCGTGCATCGTCATCAGCACGTGGCCATGGGACACGCTTGTCTTTGTTTTCGGCAGCTGGACATGTGCAGCCGCATCATGCCGAAGGCTTGGTAGAATGGATGACCAAGCCCTCCTCATCCTCCTCATCCTCTCTCACCCAGGCTCAGGGTACTGGCAGAGCAGCTGCCAACGCGTACTCAATGGCATCATCAGCCACCCCTTCCCTAGACCCACCATGTCCTCCTGAGGAGTCCCCCGAACTGTTTGAGCACAGTGTTGGGTACATGCTCCAGGAGGATGCCCAACGATTCGAAGGCTCGGATGATGATATCCAGCTTGAGGAAGTCAGTAGTGTGCGCGCAGAGAAAGGGGATGCTGAAGGACAGCAATCTGGCAGTAGTGTTCCACCAGCTGCAGCTTACTGCCAGGTTTGCTCTAGTGGTGAAGAGGGAGGGGATGATGAGGTCACTGACTCCACGTGGGTGCCTGAAGGGAGAGAGGAGGAGGAGGAGGAGGATGCAGCGTCACATGTCCAACGAGGCAGGATGCCCCCTGGAGGCCAGCTAGAGGCCAGCACAGCAACTGTACCACACCGCAGAGCTCCGCCTGTGCAGGGCGCTGCCTCTGCACGTTATCACAAAAGTTCTTTGGTGTGGGCCTTTTTTGAGACGAGTGCATCAGATCGCACCACTGCTATTTGCAATATTTGTCTCAAGCGTATCTCGCGTGGCCAAAACATCAGCCGCTTGGGCACCACAAGCATGAGCAGACATATGTCGACCTGCCATGCAGCTCGTTGGCAAGCACACATAAAAGACCCACACCAAAGAACAAAGCGGACCTCTCCTTGCTCCTCATCAGCTGGGATCTCCATCCCCACTATATCTTCAGTCCTCTCTGAAAGCTGCTCTGAGAGGACTGAAGGTGTAGAATTAGGTGTGTCACAACCAAGTACTTGCAGTACACCGACGTCCGATTGTAGCAGGCAAATTTCCCTGCCCCAGCTGCTGGACCGTCGAAAGAAGTATACTCCCAGCCATCCACATGCCCAGCGGTTGAATGCTAGCTTGGCTAAATTGCTAGCACTTCAACTGCTGCCTTTTCAGTTGATAGACTCGGCCCCCTTCCGTGAGTTTGTTCAATGTGCGGTTCCTCAGTGGCAGGTTCCCAAACGCCACTTTTTCTCACGGAAGGCGATTCCGTCTCTCTACTGGCATGTGGAAGGCAATGTCCATGCCTCGCTGGACAGGGCGGTCAGCGGTAAGGTGCATATTACCGCTGACTCATGGTCCAGCAGGCATGGACAGGGACGTTATCTTTCTTTCACGGCCCATTGGGTCACTCTATTGGCAGCTGGGAGGGATGCAGGACAAGGTGCAGTAGTGTTGGAGGTTGTTCCGCCACCACGCCTCCAAAATGCTACTACTGGTTGTGACACACCTCTCTCCTCCACCCCCTCCTCTTCTTCTTCCTCCATGTCCTCTTCGAGTGCTCTGTCCTCGGAACCAGCGGTGCTCCGTAGGCGTACAAGGGGCTACGCGAGTACGCAGGCAAAAAGATGCCATGCCGTGCTTGCGCTGGTGTGTTTGGGGGACAGGAGCCACACTGGGCCAGAGGTTCTGGCAGCTCTGCAGGGGCAGGCCGAGAGGTGGTTGACGCCACGCCAGCTTAAGCCAGGAATGGTCGTTTCTGATAATGGCACCAACCTCCTCTCCGCCCTGCGACAGGGGCAGCTCACCCATGTGCCCTGTATGGCTCACGTCCTCAACCTGGTGGTGCAGCGGTTCTTGGGCAGGTTCCCAGGCTTACAGGATGTCCTGAGGCAGGCCAGGAAAGTCTGTGTGCATTTCCGCCGATCTTATAATGCCAGTGCTCGGCTGACTGAGCTGCAAAAGGAGCTGAACCTGCCCAAGAACCGCCTAATATGTGACATGCCCACCAGGTGGAACTCAACGTTGGCCATGCTGCAGCGACTGCACACGCAGCAGAGGGCCATCAATGAGTACCTTTGCGACTACGGCACCAGGACAGGGTCAGGGGAGCTTGGCTTTTTTTCCCCACGCCAGTAGAGCATGATCAGGGATGCATGCACTGTCCTCTCACCATTTGAGGAGGCCACGAGGATGGTGAGCAGTGACAGTGCATGCATCAGTGACACTGTACCTCTTGTCCACCTGTTGGAGCATACGCTGCGTGGGATAATGGACAGGGCACTTGAGGCAGAACAGAGGCAGGAAGAGGAGGACTTCCTTGTCTCTCAAGGCCCCCTTTATCCAGACAATGTTCCTTCTGTCCCACCCATCACACAGGAAGAGGAGGAGGAGGAGGAGGAGGAGGATTGTGTGAGCATGGAGGTGGAGCCTGGCACTCAGCATCAGCAGCAGCAGTCTTTTAGGGATGATGTACAGTCCCAACAAACCAGTGGACTTGTACGTGGCTGGGAGGAGGTGGCTGGCGATCATGTCATCCTCAGTGACCCAGAAGACTCCGGACCGAATGCCTCAGCTAACCTACGCTGCATGGCCTCCCTGATCCTGCAAAGCCTGCGGAAGGATCCTCGTGTTCTTCGGATCAAGGAGAGTGACCATTACTGGCTGGCCACTCTCCTTGATCCACGGTACAAGGGTAAGGTTGCGGACCTTATCTTGCCGTCGCAGAGGGAGCAGAGGATGAGACATCTCAGGGAGGCCTTGCAGAAAGGTCTGTGCAACGCGTTCCCAGAAACTGGGAGGTTACAAACTCCTGGTCCTGGACGACGAGTTGCTGAGGCTTCGGTCAGTAGCAGAAGGAGCGGTGGGGAAGGTGGACGTCTGACCGATGCGTTCAGACAATTTTTTAGTCCGCAGCCCCAAGGTATGATCGGTTCCAGCAACCATCGCCAGCGTCTGATATACATGGTGCAGGAATACCTAGGGGCAAGGTCAGACTTGGACACCTTTACCACCGAAAATCCTCTGGCTTACTGGGTCCTGAGGATGGATCACTGGCCAGAGCTTGCACAGTATGCAATTGAGCTACTGGCCTGTCCTGCATCCAGCGTTCTTTCCGAACGCACATTCAGTGCTGCTGGAGGATTTGTCACCGATCATAGGGTGCGCCTGTCCACCGACTCGGTTGATCGACTGACCTTCATAAAAATGAATCAGTCTTGGATCACCACCAGCTACCAGACACCTGAAGCGGATATAACGGAATAATTTATAATGTCACATCCCTTCAAGACTGCCTATGCTGATGCTGAGTGACTGTCCTGTTATGTTCACTGACTATCCTCTTCCTCCTCCTCAATGATCCATGCCACCACACCAGTGCCTAAGGCACAATTTTTCAGCCCCTGTATAACAGGGGCGTGTAATTACAATTTTTTAAAAAGATGCTTCGCAACAGGTGTGACTGCTGTGCTCAGAGTACAGTATCTGTGAGGGGTTGCAGTGTTGTGGCACCAGCACCAGTGCCTAAGGCACAATTTTTCAGCCCCTGTTGGGGCGTGTAATTACAATTTTTAGGCAATGCTTTGCAACAGGTCTCATTGCTGTGCTCAGAGTACAGTATCTGTGAGGGGTTGCAGTGTTGTGGCACCAGCACCAGTGCCTAAGGCACAATTTTTCAGCCCCTGTATAACAGGGGCGTGTAATTACAATTTTTTAAAAAGATTCTTCGCAACAGGTGTGACTGCTGTGCTCCAAGTACAGTATCTGTGAGGGGTTGCAGTGTTGTGGCACCAGCACCAATGCCTAAGGCACAATTTTTCAGCCCCTGTTTAACAGGGGCGTGTAATTACAAATCTTGATCTAATAGTTCACAGCAGGGCCCATTCCTGCGCCCACCAAGAGTAACTATGAGGGCCTACAGTCTTGTGGCAACACCGTCCACCACCACCACCACCACCAAAGGCCCAATTTTTCTGCCCTGTTCAACAGGTGCATGCAATTACAAATCTTGATCTAATAACTCACAGCAGGGCCCATTCCTGCACCCACCAAGAGTAACTGTGAGGGCTTACAGTCTTGTGGCAACACCGTCCACCACCACCACCACCACCACCAAAGGCCCAATTTTTCTGCCCGGTTCAACAGGTGCATGCAAGTACAAATCTTGATCTATTAACTCACAGCAGGGCCCATTCCTGTGCCCACCAGTCTTGTGGCTACACCAACATCTAATAGGGCAAATTTCTGCAGAGTATATACGGCAGGCCCCTACTTTCAAACATCCAACTTACAAACGACTCCTACTTGCAAACGGCAAGAGAAAACAGGAAGTGAGAGGAAATCTACCCCTAGGAAGGAAAATTCTATCCTGTTAGATTTAATTTGGGAAAAAGGTATCTCCTCTCTACTGATGCTTTATCACCAATCCTTGTTTCAATTAAAACCCCACTTTTCCAAAAACATTTGTCATTGGGACGGAAAGTGAGGTGACATGTTCTGAACAGATGTGCAAAGACAGCAAATGTTACAGGGGTGATAACCCCTCCCTATGTTCTCCAAAAAGCTTAAAAATTGATTTTTTTGGGATGTAGCTACATTTCATAATGTACCTGTTCAGATTCTACTTAAGAACAAACCTACAGTCCATGTCTTGTTTGCACCACCTATATACTGCTGTTCAGAGTATATAGGGTTGTAGGTATAGGGTTTTATTTTGGGTGCGGGGTCCCCCTTAGTATCCATACAAGACCCAAAGGGGCTGGGGTGGGGGGGGGGGTGATGGGGTAGCCATGCCATTTTTCTCAAGGATTTTCAGCCATATGGCGGCCAGGACAAGACATGACATTAAAGCCGCAAGTGGTTTTAAATGGCTTCTTTTTTTCCTTTACAAATGTCATTTTGTGCAAGGACAGTTCTAAACACGGGAAACACATGCCACTTCACAGGCATACTTTAGACACCCCCCAGGTACCGTATTTAAAGGAAAATTTCACTTTTTTTTTTTTCACTTTATGCATCATTAAAATGACTGCTCCCGAAAAAACTTTAGTTTTTAAAATTTCTTTTTGCATTGATATATGTCCCCTGGGGCAGGACCCGGGTCCCCAAACCTGTTTTATGACATTAACATGCATATTGGCCGTTGTAATTAGCAATTTTGATTTCGAACGTTCGCGTCCATTATAACGAATAGGGTTCGAAAATTCGCGCGAACTTTCGGTCCGTTCGAAGGTTCTGGTGCGAACCGAACCCGGGGGTGTTCGGCTCATCCCTACTTGTGATCCCTCTAGTGATATAAAGATCTATATAGAGGAATCTGATGGGCAGCATGCTTGGATAAGGGTCCGGTGTGGATTCCTGGGGGGGGGGTTCTATGCCATTTTTTTTCCAGAATTTTTCATTGCTTCTTTTGTTTACATTTCAGCTGTCAGTGGGGAAGCTCGCAGACAGCTGATGAGTCGTCGGTTGTTAAGAACGGAGCAGGTGGCTTCCTGGCCCACTCCTTAACAACCAGCTATTCTTCACACAGAATTCGAATTGGTCGATCATTTTTTGACCGATCAGAGTTCTAATCGTTCAGAGAATTTGGAATTCGTTAGAAAATTAATACACAAAATTAAATTAAACAAATTTCGACTGCATTCATGACTATTTTATTTGGAGATTCGGATGCATACCAAAATTTATCCGAATGAATATTTGGCTTGAAACTAATTGCACATATCTAGTTGATATGTTGTCATTGTCTAGTTGAGCACTCATGGTTTAAGTGGTTTGGTACATCAAGGTCTTCCTCCACATAAGATGATTCTTGTGGTCCCATGGTATTTTCTTCTTCCGTTACCGATGTACCTAAAAAAAGGTTTTGTCGATGTAGCACCCTGGTGTTTAGGCAGGGTTGTTAACGAATTTAGTTTGCCAGGTGGTAATTGTCCTGGTTAATTGTTAGAAGATCAACTGATTCCTCTCTAATTCTGGAATTGCTGCCCCTTTTCTCTTCTTTCACTAGGTGGCACTGTGGCTGGTGACATTAGAATGACAGGGGGCTTAGCAAGGTCAGATCATGAATAGATAGCCTCAGCCAATTGGAGGAGGTTTCCTTAGTCCCTTGGCCTGCTGAAAGAGCCTATTTATTTGGGTGGAGTCAGGTAATCGTGGTTCTGTGCTACCTGGACAGATGTGGATGGATGTGTGTTATGTGGCCCTGGGCTGCTAGGCCGGAAGCCTGAGGCCTATCCCGGGGACACCTGGCTGCTAGGCTGCCTGAGGCCTATCCAGGAGTAGGAGAAGCAGCGTAGGGTTGGGACTGCAGGATTGGAATCCAACCGAGTCGAGAAGGTTCAGCCAGATGGGGAACCAGTTGTGGTCGGAGGTAGAAGGGAAGCTGTCGCCACTAAGGGGCCAGCCATCTTATTACCTGAGACTACTGTGAGTAAGCTTGAGCAAGTACCAGAGCAGGCTTCTCACCAGCCGAGGACGGTGAAGAAGTGGAAAAGCTTCAGCAAGTGCCAAGCCAGGGACCCAGTAGGCTAGCGGGGGTGACGCTTGAGGATCCAGTGACGATTGGGATCTGGAAGTCTAGTGAGCGACTGGGAGCTCAATGAGTGAAGATCTACAGTGGGATACTGTGAGATAAGAAATGGACTGTTCTGTGTACCAGTTATGTAAAGCTACCTTTATTGACTGTTACAAGATAAGTTGCCATAGGAGACAGCGGTCCTACCTATAGAGAAGTGTTATCCGGCTGGAGGACTTCCAATGTATAGCTGTCTACCTATAGAAGTCTCGGAGTCTGCCAATTACCATTGCATTTACTCAACGGTGTCCTGGCCCTAGCCCTCTCTCCCCCAGTTCTGTTAAGAGACAATAAATCTCTTGTTCGCATTCAAAAAAAGACTGGCGCCCATCATTCTTCTTGCATCACACCCACCATGCCTGGTAACCCACTCTACAAAGAAGGATGTCAACTTTCCCTGACTCTGGAGGTCACCATTAGGCCTCTAGGGGTCGGGGCCATTGCTACATCTCCTTTCTTAATACCAGTGAGGCAATTATAGCAGAAGGAGATCAGGATTTTGTGAAATAAAAACAGCTGCCATTGTTACAAACAATAAAAGAAATATAAAGTTATAGAGAATCACATCTAGCGGAAGATTAACCGCTTGCTGACCAGCCGCCGTCATTATACTGTGGCAGGTCGGCACCATCCTGTACGTCGGTCCCTTTAAGCGAGATAGCAGGCATGCGATGACCACCGGCCAACGCGCGATCGCGGGCACAAGAGCCAGAACGGGGACATGTGTGTGTAAACACACAAATCCCTGTTCTGTGAGGGGAGGAGAGGCAGGTCGCGAGTTCCTACTAGCCAGGAACAACGATCTGTAATTTCCTCCAGTCACTCACATTCCCCTACAGTAATGCCACGTACACACGATCGTTTTTCATGCCGTTAAAAATGGCAATTAAAACCGATCGTGTGTATGCTCCAGAGCATTTTTAACGGCGTGAAAAACGGCCATTAAAAATTTCGAACATGCTCTATTTTTTCACGTCGTTTTTCATGTCGTTTTTTGTTAACGACGTGAAAAACGATAGTGTGTATGCTTTTACGAGGTGAAAAAAAACGCGCATGCTCAGAATCAAGTATGAGACGGGAGCGCTCGTTCGGGTAAAACTAGCGTTTGTAATGGAGATAGCACATTCGTCACGCTGTAACGGACTGAAAAGCACAAGGCTGAAAAGCGCAAATCGACGCTCGCTCAACAAACTTTACTAACATGAAGGGTGGCGCCATCCGAACGGCACTTCCCCTTTATAGTGCCGTCGTACGCGTTGTACGTCACTGCGCTTTGTTCGAGCGTTTTTTTTAATGATCGTGTGGATGCAAGACAGGCTTGAGAGGTAACATGAAAAAAAACGACGAGAAAAACGTTGGTTTAAAAAATGGCATGAAAAACGATCGTGTGTACGCCGCATTAGAACACACACGAGGGAACACAGTTAACCCCCTTGATCGCCCCCTAGTGTTAACTTCTTCACTGCCAGTGACATTTACACAGTAATCAGTGCATTTTTATAGCACTGATCGCTGTACAGAGGCGGCTCTCTAATTAGGCAAATTAAGCGATCGCCTAAGGCCTCACACTCACAGGGGCCTCGCGGCCGCCTAATTTGCCTGTGATCAGTACTAATGTCGGCGCCATCGGATCTGTATCACCCCTCTCTCTTTATCACCTCCCACTCTCTCCCCCCTCTTGCATTGGCTGAATATGTCTGATGGGTGAGGAGGGTGCCCTGGAAGTGGTGCTGATCACCTGTGCGCTAGATCCGTGCATTTTCTGCAGCCATCTTTCTTGCTTGAATTATTTTTCCCCATTATGGGCGTGAGTGGGGCCTCATGTCTAAGTTTTGCCTAAGGCCTCACAAAGCCTAGAGCCGCCTCTGTCGCTGTATAATGGTCAATGGTCCCAAAAATGTGTTAAAAGTGTCCGATCTGTCTGTCGCAGTCCCACTAAAAATCACTGATCACCGTCATTACTAGTAAAAACATAATAATAATAATAAAAATGCCATAAAACTATCCCCTATTTTGTAGATGCTAAAACTTTTGCGCAAAGTAATATACGCCTATTGCGATTTTTATTACCAAAAATATGTAGAAGAATACGTATCGGCCTAAACTGGGGAAAAAATTCGCTTTTAAAAATAAAATGGGGATATTTATTATAGCAAGAAGTACAAAGTATTGTGTTTTTTTTCAAAATTGTCGCTCATTTTTTGTTTATAGCGCAAAAAATAAAAACCGCAGAGATGATCAAATACCACCAAAAGAAAGCTCTACTTGTGGAAAAAAAAGGACGTAAATTTTGTTTGGGAGCCACGTCGCACGACCGCGCAATTGTCAGTTAACCTCTTAAGGACCGAGCCTCTTTCTGAGATTTGTTGTTCAAAAAGTTAAAAACAAGTTTTTTTTGCTATAAAATTACTTAGAACCCCCAAACATTATAAAAAAAAATTCTAACACCCTACAGAATAAAATGGCGGTCGTTGCAATACTTTCTGTCACACCGTATCTGCTCAGCGATCTCACAAGCGCACTTTTTTGGGAAAAAATACACTTTTTTGAATTGAAAAATAAGACAGCAGTAAAGTTAGCC
This sequence comes from Rana muscosa, assembly GCA_029206835.1. Classification (NCBI taxonomy): domain Eukaryota; kingdom Metazoa; phylum Chordata; class Amphibia; order Anura; family Ranidae; genus Rana; species Rana muscosa. Next base: position 304,614,622 of record CM055121.1, on the reverse strand, counting down.
CAATTTTTTTTTTATATTGTGAAATATGATGTTACGCTGAGTAAATTTATACCCAACATGTCACGCTTCAAAATTGCGCCCGCTCGTGGAATGGCGACAAACTTTTACCCTTAAAAATCTCCATAGGCAACGTTTAAAAAATTCTACAGGTTGCATGTTACAGAGGAGGTCTAGGGCTAGAATTATTGCTCTCACTCCACCGATCGCGGCGATACCTCACATTGAACACCGTTTTCATATGCGAGCGCTGCTCACGTATGCGTTTGCTTTTGCGCACAAGCTCGGCGGGATGGGGCGCATTTAATTTTTTTTTTTCATTTTGTTTTCTTATTTATTTTACCTTTTTATTTTTATTTTTTACACTGTTCATTTAAAAAAAAAAATGTGTCACTTTTATTCCTATTACAAGGAATGTAAACATCCCTTGTAATAGAAAAAAGCATGACAGGTCCTCTTCAAACAGCCGACGTATAATGGCGTGCGGCGGTCCCGAAGTGGTTAAAGCGAAGCAGTGCCGTATCACAAAAAAATGGCCCGGTCATTGAGCAGCCAAATCTTCCGGGGCTGAAGTGGTTAAAATGGAAATGTGTAACAAATATTACAAAATTGACTCTTGTAGCCAATATATGAGATCTGTGGGTCAAAGAGACACTAAAATGCAATAAAAATAAATAAAAAGAATTGTCATTTGAAAAAATAAATAAAAATCGTCCCTTTAAGAGCTATGGGCGGAAGTGACGTTTTGACGTTGCTTCCGCCCTGCTATGGTATGGAGACGGGTGGGGGCCCATCTTCCCCTCACTCGTCTTCATTCCCAGCCAGTAAGACGACCCGATCGGCCACTGCCGACGGCTCCGGTAAGCGGCGGAGGGCACAGAAGAGCGGCGGGAGGGGGAGGGGGCCTTCTCCCGCCGCCGATTACGGTGATCCCGAGGAGAATCTGCCGCAGAGACCACCATTATCGGAAACCGGACCGCCGGCTGAAGAGGAGGATACCGGGGTTTTGGTAGCTAGCTGCTGCCATAACAGAGATATCCCTCTTCAAACAGCCGACGGATAATGGCGTGCGGCGGTCCCAAAGTGGTTAAAGCGACGCAGTGCCGTATCACAAAAAAATGGCCCGGTCATTGAGCAGCCAAATCTTCCAGGGCTGAAGTGGTTAAAATGGAAATGTGTAACAAATATTAGAAAATTGACTTTTGTAGCCAATCTGTTTCATACTGGAGTTCTTTTTTAGGTTTCACTTTGTCTCTATAATTCTATAATTCTATTGTATGTTAGAAATCCTCTTTTTTGGCAGTTACATTGTATCATTGAATCATAGAACAAGTCTTGTGAAGACTCGGGACCGGTCTCTGTCACTTGTACAGCACATCTCTGCAAAACAAATCATACTCGATCATTGTCACTCATGGCAGGAGCGCGCCGAGCGATCTTATGTGACATTACTCAGCTCACTGCTCCGTGTGACGGTGACACTGGTCCTGACCTTCGGCTACACCGGAGGAAGGGGACAAATGAAGTCTTCCTCCTCTTCCATGTGTGGACACAGCAGATGGAAGCCGCATCTTTCCTAGGCAGAGTTATTACAGTACATGGAGTCCATTGTGTTTTATGTGTTCTCCAGAATGTGATAGGAAAAGCGTAGAGATTTCATCAACAAAGTGTACTTGTCATAAATTCAGTGAGATACTTTTCTTAAAAATAAACGACCGTATATACTCGAATATAAGCCGAGTTTTTCAGCCCTTTTTTTAGGGCTGAAAATACCCCCCTCGGCTTTTACTCGAGTCAGTGTACCTTTGGCGTCCATTTTTTAAAACTCGCAGCTTCCTCCTGGTCCTGTCCTGTTCCGTGATAGGCGTTTGACACTGTGTTCCGCTACCGCCTATCATGGAGGTCCTCTCATCCTCGGACTCAGTTTCCCAGCAGACACTGTGTTCAGTGTTCCGCCAATCACGGACCTTTTCTTGTCTGAGGATGAAAGAACGTCCGTGATAGGCGGAACACTGAACACAGTGTCAAACGGCGATCACGGAACAGGAGGGGACCAGGAGGAAGCCGCGAGATTTAAAAAATGGACGCCCGCAGCGCAGCCTGTCAAGAATTTCAGGTACGCTGCAATGGGCACAGTGAGGTTGTAATGGGCACAGTGAGGTAATGGGCACAGTGAGGTTGCAATGGGCACAGTGAGGTAATGGGCACAGTGAGGTAATGGGCACAGTGAGGTTGCAATGGGCACAGTGAGGTAATGGGCACAGTGAGGTTGTAATGGGCACAGTGAGGTATGGCACAGTGAGGTTGTAATGGGCACAGTGAGGTAATGGGCACAGTGAGGTAATGGGCACAGTGAGGTTGTAATGGGCAGAGTGAGGTTGCAATGGGCAGAGTGAGGTTGCAATGGGCACAGTGAGGTAATGGGCACAGTGAGGTTGTAATGGACACAGTGAGGTAATGGGCACAGTGAGGTTGCAATGGGCACAGTGAGGTAATGGGCACAGTGAGGTTGCAATGGGCACAGTGGGGTAATGGGCACAGTGAGGTTGTAATTGGCACAGTGAGGTATGGCACAGTGAGGTTGCAATGGGCACAGTGAGGTTGCAATGGACACAGTGAGGTAATGGGCACAGTGAGGTAATGGGCACAGTGAGGTTGTAATGGGCACAGTGAGGTTGTAATGGGCACAGTGAGGTAATGGGCACAGTGAGGTATGGCACAGTGAGGTTGCAATGGGCACAGTGAGGTTGCAATGGGCACAGTGAGGTTGCAATGGACACAGTGAGGTAATGGGCACAGTGAGGTTGTAATGGGCACAGTGAGGTAATGGGCACAGTGAGGTTGTAATGGGCACAGTGAGGTAATGGGCACAGTGAGGTATGGCACAGTGAGGTTGCAATGGGCACAGTGAGGTTGCAATGGGCACAGTGAGGTTGTAATTGGCACAGTGAGGTAATGGGCACAGTGAGGTTTGGCACAGTGAGGTTGCAATGGGCACAGTGAGGTTGTAATGGGCACAGTGAGGTAATGGGCACAGTGAGGTATGGCACAGTGAGGTTGCAATGGACACAGTGAGGTTGTAATGGGCACAGTGAGGTTGTAATGGGCACAGTGAGGTTGCAATGGGCACAGTGAGGTTGCAATGGGCACAGTGAGGTAATGGGCACAGTGAGGTTGTAATGGACACAGTGAGGTAATGGGCACAGTGAGGTTGCAATGGGCAAAGTGAGGTAATGGGCACAGTGAGGTAATGGGCACAGTGAGGTAATGGGCACAGCGAGGTTGTAATGGGCACAGTGAGGTATGGGGCACAGTGAGGTTGTAATGGGCACAGTGAGGTTGCAATGGGCACAGTGAGGTTGCAATGGGCACAGTGAGGTAATGGGCACAGTGAGGTTGCAATGGGCACAGTGAGGTTGTAATGGGCACAGTGAGGTTGTAATGGGCACAGTGAGGTTGCAATGGGCACAGAGAGGTAATGGGCACAGTGAGGTTGTAATGGGCACAGTGAGGTTGCAATGGGCACAGTGAGGTTGCAAATGGACATTGTTGACCCTCTTTTCCGCTTACAGTAGCTGCTGCATTCTCACCCTCGGCTTATACTCGAGTCAATAAGTTTTCCCAGTTTTTTGTGGTAAAATTAGGTCCTCGACTTATACTCGGGTCGGCTTATACTCAAGTCAATACGGTATATTATACGTGATAAATGTTTGATTTCTGTTCTGTTTCAATTTTTATTGCACATCTATAGACTCAGTCTGTTCGGACAATCTGGTCACCTGCTGACTTGACACTATCCACAGGCAGCTTAAAGTGGTTGTAAACCCCCAATTTTTTTTTTTTTAAATATAAAAACCTGCAAGACAAAGGCATAATGAGCTAGTATGACTAGCATACTAGCTCATTATGAATTACTTACCTTAGATCGAAACCCCCGAAGCCATCCTCGTCTTCCCCTCCAGCTGCAGACATCTCTCCGGGTATCACCGCTCCAGCGCTGTGATTGGCCGGAGTGGCGATGACGTCACTCCACGCATGCGCACGGGAGCCGTCAAAGCCGGCATTATCTATACAGAAAACCGGCATTCTCAGTACGCCTGCGCCGATGCATCGGTGCATTCTTTTAGGCAAATATCTCCTGAACCGTGTAGATTGGTTTAGGAGATATTGAAAACACCTACAGGTGAGCCCTAATCTAGGCTTATCTGTAGGTGAAAGTTGTTTAGGAGGGGTTTCTTCCATTTTACCTCCTCAGACACAGAGGATGAGAATCCAAGACAATTTTAATCCAGATAATTGCAGTTTAAAAACAAGGGATGTTTTTCCAGTCTTGTGAAGTGTAAGGCAGTTCTGTTTTTGGTGTTCAGAGAACTGGAGAAAGTGAATCAATCTGATAAGAGGCATAGACAGGGGAGGGCTGGCGGCCTTAGGCCTGGGGGGCAAGTCCAGTCAAGTGGCCCATTGAACCGCCGAATCAGCTCACCATCCATGGCCTACCTGGTTTTTCAATGCAGCCTCACCAGTGCCCATCAGTGCAGCCTGATCACTGGGGCAGGTTACATGGGGTGTATGGGGGGGAGATGGGGGGTCAGCTAGGGGTGTCAGGGTCTCTCACCTCAGCGATCTCAGCTCAGCAGGTCCTTGCACGCTACAGTCTCCTGGGGGGGGGGGGTAACGCTCCTGATCCTGGGGTCAAGTTGCAGCCAGCGCCCAGCCCTGCGTCCCACCTCCCTGGCACGCCCTGCCTCTGCCTGCTTCCAAGAATCCGGTCCCAGGGAGTTGTAGTTTCCTCTGCGCTGTGTTTTCCACCCACCAGAAGCTTGAGTGCGGACTACAACTCCCGGAATGCAACAGCTAGTGGTCGGCCGCCATGACCATGCCTCCGGCCCGACTTCCTAGACCAGAATAAAAAAGAAAATGGTAGCGAGCAGCGGCTGCCGGCCATTTTGAACATAAGTTAGGGCGGCCTGGGAGGCAATTGCCACCCTTCCCCCTGGTCCAGCCCTCCCCAGGGCATGGAGGAGCTAAGCTATGAGAAACGATTAGCTGAACTTATTCTTTTTTGGAAAGAAGTGATTGGGAGGGGAATATGATCTCCATGTATAAATACATAAGGGGGATATGATCTCCATGTATGAATACATAAGGGGGATATGATCTCCATGTATAAATACATAAGGGGGATATGATCTCCATGTATAAATACATAAGGGGGGATATGATCTCCATGTATAAATACATAAGGGGGGATATGATCTCCATGTATAAATACATAAGTGGGGGATATGATCTCCATGTATAAATACATAAGGGGGATATGATCTTCATGTATAAATACATAAGGGGGGGGGATATGATCTCCATGTATAAATACATAAGGGGGAATATGATCTCCATGTATAAATACATAAGGGGGGGATATGATCACCATGTATAAATACATAAGGGGGGGTATGATCTCCATGTATAAATACATAAGGGGGATATGATCTCCATGTATAAATACATAAGGGGGGGGATATGATCTCCATGTATAAATACATAAGGGGGGATATGATCTCCATGTATAAATACATAAGGGGGGGATATGATCACCATGTATAAATACATAAGGGGGGGATATGATCACCATGTATAAATACATAAGGGGGGATATGATCTCCATGTATAAATACATAAGGGGGGATATGATCTCCATGTATAAATACATAAGGGGGGAGATGATCTCCATGTATAAATACATAAGGGGGAACATGATCTCCATGTATAAATACATAAGGGGGGGATATGATCACCATGTATAAATACATAAGGGGGGGTATGATCTCCATGTATAAATACATAAGGGGGGAGATGATCTCCATGTATAAATACATAAGGGGGGGATATGATCACCATGTATAAATACATAAGGGGGGATATGATCTCCATGTATAAATACATAAGGGGGGGGATATGATCACCATGTATAAATATATAAGGGGGGATATGATCTCCATGTATAAATACATAAGGGGGGATATGATCTCCATGTATAAATACATAAGGGGGGATATGATCTCCATGTATAAATACATAAGGGGGAATATGATCTCCATGTATAAATACATAAGGGGGGGGATATGATCACCATGTATAAATACATAAGGGGGGGTATGATCTCCATGTATAAATACATAAGGGGGGATATGATCTCCATGTATAAATACATAAGGGGGAATATGATCTCCATGTATAAATACATGAGGGGGGATATGATCACCATGTATAAATACATAAGGGGGGAGATGATCTCCATGTATAAATACATAAGGGGGGGATATGATCACCATTGTGGTAGTGTGGTACCCCCACCAGTGTATGAATACAGGATTCTCAACCAGGCAGGTTGAGGGGCTCCAGGGTATTTGCTTGTTTGGGAGGAAACTGGCTTTTCAGTTTCCTCATGATTTACTAAAATCCACTTTGGGACCCGGAGCTTGGGGATTTCTTAGAGATCCGGGTGGGATGAAATCCCCAGTCCTGGATCCGGGTTTTGAGACTCAACTGCACACTGATTGTTCAGGTGTGTGTGGGCCTGATAGTAGAATCAGGACCAGCATTCTGGGCCCCACCCTCCCGACGAGTGCAGGTGTGCACTGGGGAAGCCATAGAGTGCAAGTGTGCACTGGAGAAGTCAGAGAGTGCTTGTGTGCACTGGAGAAGTCAGAGAGTGCTTGTGTGCACTGGAGAAGCCATAGAGTGCTTGTGTGCACAGTGGAAGCCAGAGACCCAGGTCTGAGGGTCAGAGCAGCAAGGGGCTGCTATCCAAATGAATGGTGTTGCAGATGGAATAGTCTATAGGAGACAGACAAGAGCCTGAAGTGGAAGGCCTGAGCAGCACTGCTATATGTATAAGCCAGGAGGCTGAATGTCATTTTGTTGTTGAAAAGGAGTACTGAAACCCCTGCGAGGGAAACCTTTCATTTTGTTTTGACTTCTTTTAATAAAAATGGGCAAACAAAGCCCTTAAAAAGAAGAACCAGCGAGTGGCGGTGTCCTTCAAGCTCTACATTTGATGCTAGTCCTTCACAAGTGGTGGAGAATGCAGGCATTGAGGAGATGCCAAGAAATGAAATTTCAGCGTCCAGTACCGTGCTTGGAATGTGGTCAAGTGGGGCATGGGATCTTTACTTGCCCAAGGTTCTGGAACACTGCTGAAGAGTCTGGAAAGGCTGCAGGGTCGCCATATGGCCCCAAAGAGACAGTAACTGGTATGGATACAGCTGAGAGACAGCGCACTCAAGTGAAGGTTATGATGCCAGCCACTGAAAATGGTAAGACTGTTCCAGTTTATGGTACTGAACCCAGTGAAGTGGGAGTAGATCCAGTGGGGAGATCCGCAGTGCCAATGGACATAGACTTGCGGCAGTGTGCTACCCAGAGCAGTGGGGAGGCACAAAATAAAGCCCAACTAGCCGCAGGGCTAAAGACTGGAAAGGACATGGGGACTCTGCATGTGCCTGCTATAGTCCAGCAGGTGGCTGGTAAAATAGAGTTAGGGGTGACCAAAACAGTGCTTGTGCCATGTTCCCTAGTGACAAGTACTGCAGGGTTGCCCAGGGAGACTTCCAAGAAGCCCGCAGTGACGGAGCCGAGCGTTTCCCAGGTCAACTTTGGAGCTGCCCATGTAGGAAAGGGTGCCCCTTTAAAAATGGAGGGCGCTGTGAAGAGTCACTCAGAGGCTTTGGTGGGTAATATACAATCCACAAAAGTAGCAGTTATGTCTACACGTAGTGAAAATTCTGATGGTTATGCTGACAAAAGTGTTACTGTTGGCAAATGTGATGGTATTGGTGATCATGACATTGAAAAATGTGTTTCCTTTAGTGTCATGTCTGAAAATGTTGGAAATGTGTTTACTACCAATGATGGGAGTAGGATATCTCCCATGACAACCAGAAGCGCAGGATTGTCCATGGAACTCTCATGGGGCCCCCATGTGTTGGAGACAGAGGTTTTCCAGGATTGCTGTGGTGCTACTCTGGTGAAACAAGGGAAGACTGTATTACATAGTGAGTGTGTGTGGGCGCAGCCCCACAACCCTAAGTGTAACCCAGTTGTCAAGGGGTTAGATCAGCCTGCAAAAGCTGAAAATGAAGAGCTGTATGTGTCTGTAGCGCCACCAAAGCAAGGTGTTCAAAATAAGGTATTGCACCTTGCCTTGGTTGAGGATGCAATCTCCCAGTGTGATGTGAGAAAAAAAATATTGTCACAATGTGAGGTAGATAGAAGTGACAAGTGTGTTGTTTTGGCTAGTGAATCCCAGGTTCCTGTTGGGCCTTCTAGAGCAGGTGATGCAGTGCTGTGGAGCACCAGTGATGGAACCACAGGAGACTGGGATGATTGGTGCAAGGAAGCAGTTGCGGCACTAGGCCAAGTGACAAGGAATTACGAAGCAATGATGTGTGACAGAGTTGTGGACAGAACACCTGCTGTGCCCAGTGGAGGGATCGCAGAATGGCCAGTGCTCAAGGGCACGCCAGCCCCTGCAAAGGCTGATGCCCTCCAGTCTGAAGGAACGGTTCTGGGCGCAGGCATGGCAGATGGGTTGTCCACGGCCCAGCAACTAAATAGTGGCAAGTGTCAAGTTGACAATGTGACTAATGTTGACTTGCAGAGGCTCATTGGTGTAGCGTTAGAGGTGAAGAGGAGACATGTGTCTGACAGCGCTCCAGGGGAGCAACAGGCTGGGATGAGGGGTACCTTCAAGGAGATGGTGGTCTCTTCAAATGTCTCAACCTCACAAGCTGCAATGGATGAGCCCCTCCAAGTCTCGGACAGGGGAAAGGTTCCCAAAAAGGTCACGCATTTAGACATTGCTTGCATAGAGTTGACAAAAACTTTATTAGAAATGCTGGAGTTGGTAAAAGTGCCCTCACTGTACACTTGGGTGTCTCCACCGCAGTCGGACCAGGTGGTGCTGCGTGGTACCAATAGGTGGAGCCAGGTGGTACAGGCTGTGCTGGGAAGCTTGTTAACAGTGTGGCAAATAGTTCTGAGGTTCTCTAAGGGGGTGCTCCCAGTTACTGAGTGGCCTGGAAGGCGCTCAGAACTGTTGGAGTCATCAAAGGTCTCTCCGGCTGGTGTAGTGACTGGAAACATCTCTGCTGGTGTGCTCCAAGGTGCAGCTGAGCAGTGGTCAGTAGAGAGCGCAGATACTGTCTCAGCCGCTAAATCTCATGAGAAGGAAGGACCCAGAATAGAAGCAGCACTAGCAGAGATGCTTTCTATCACTCAGAAAGAGGTACAACTTAAAGTACCCGGAGACACTGTGAGAAAAAGTGCTATAGGTGAATGCTGCAGCAATGTAATGTGTACATCAGAAAGAAGTAGTTTGTGCCTAGATCAGTGTCATCTGTTAGATCAGTTACCCATGGAGTGTTGGACAACAGGTGAGGTAGAACTTGGCTTTAGTCCTGCGGAATTTAATCTCTCGCCTATATGTGGTCCCTCCTCAGGTCTGGAGCCAAGGGTATGGTTTCTAACAAAAGTATTCAACAAACCTAATAAGGTCCCCGAGACAGGGAAACGGATAAGAAGTGCGGTAAAAATGGTATATGGATCAGACAAGAGCTTGTCTGTTCAGGTGGATAAAAATACAGATGGCATCAGAACAGGTCAAGTGGTAGGACAGCTGCCTGCAGAGTGGGTGAACCCCGGGGAGGTGACGTCCTGTGAGGTTCCCGTGGGAGATGGCGGCCCTCCATTATGTGTGCCCTCTGCAGACTCTGCCCTAGCAAATGCTAAAAAAAAAGGCATTGGTGACCTGTGCAACGTTGAGAGGTGTAATGTTGGTTTGAATATGTCTGTCAATGATGAACCAAATAGTTTGTTAAAGGCACATGACAGTGTGTCCAAAGGTATTGGGAAACCTGGGAACCTGAAGCGTGGAGGCAGAAGGGTTGGTAGAAAGACCAGGGGTGCCCTGTTAAAATTTCAGGAGAGGCAGTGCTTATGGAACCCCAAAAGAAGAGGGAGAAGGCTGAGTATAGGGAAATATAGGACCTTGTTAAGATCCAGGGTGGGACATACCTGGAAGCGCACCCGGAAAAAAGGTTGGGCCTACGTGGCTGACAGCCAGCACAGAGGTGTCCCAACCATAATGATGGGTGCTGGTGTTCCTCCCTCCGGATCGAAACAAAGGGGGAGGGTATGTGGTAGTGTGGTACCCCACCAGTGTATGAATACAGGATTCTCAACCAGGCAGGTTGAGGGGCTCCAGGGTATTTGCTTGTTTGGGAGGAAACTGGCTTTTCAGTTTCCTCATGATTTACTAAAATCCACTTTGGGACCCGGAGCTTGGGGATTTCTTAGAGATCCGGGTGGGATGAAATCCCCAGTCCTGGATCCGGGTTTTGAGACTCAACTGCACACTGATTGTTCAGGTGTGTGTAGGCCTGATAGTAGAATCAGGACCAGCATTCTGGGCCCCACCCTCCCGACGAGTGCTTGTGTGCACTGGGGAAGCCATAGAGTGCAAGTGTGCACTGGAGAAGTCAGAGAGTGCTTGTGTGCACAGTGGAAGCCAGAGAGTGCTTGTGTGCACTGGAGAAGTCAGAGAGTGCTTGTGTGCACTGGGGAAGCCACAGAGTGCAAGTGTGCACTGGAGAAGTCAGAGAGTGCTTGTGTGCACTGGAGAAGTCAGAGCGTGCTTGTGTGCACTGGAGAAGTCAGAGAGTGCTTGTGTGCACTGGAGAAGTCAGAGAGTGCTTGTGTGCACTGGAGAAGTCAGAGAGTGCTTGTGTGCACTGGAGAAGTCAGAGAGTGCTTGTGTGCACTGGGGAAGCCACAGAGTGCAAGTGTGCACTGGAGAAGTCAGAGAGTGCTTGTGTGCACTGGAGAAGTCAGAGAGTGCTTGTGTGCACTGGAGAAGTCAGAGAGTGCTTGTGTGCACAGTGGAAGCCAGAGACCCAGGTCTGAGGGTCAGAGCAGCAAGGGGCTGCTATCCAAATGGATGGTGTTGCAGATGGAATAGTCTATAGGAGACAGACAAGAGCCTGAAGTGGAAGGCCTGAGCAGCACTGCTATATGTATAAGCCAGGAGGCTGAATGTCAGTTTGTTGTTGAAAAGGAGTACTGAAACCCCTGCGAGGGAAAACCTTTCATTTTGTTTTGACTTCTTTTAATAAAAATGGGCAAACAACCCTTAAAAAGAAGAACCAGCGAGTGGCGGTGTCCTTCAAGCTCTACATTTGATGCTAGTCCTTCACACCATGTATAAATACATAAGGGGGGATATGATCTCCATGTATAAATACATAAGGGGGGATATGATCTCCATGTATAAATACATAAGGGGGGATATGATCTCCATGTATAAATACATAAGGGGGGATATGATCTCCATGTATAAATACATAAGGGGGGATATGATCTCCATGTATAAATACATAAGGGGGGATATGATCTCCATGTATAAATACATAAGGGGGATATGATCTCCATGTATAAATACATAAGGGGGATATGATCTCCATGTATAAATACATAAGGGGGGATATGATCTCCATGTATAAATACATAAGGGGGGATATGATCTCCATGTATAAATACATAAGGGGGATATGATCTCCATGTATAAATACATAAGGGGGGATATGATCCCCATGTATAAATACATAAGGGGGGATATGATCACCATGTATAAATACATAAGGGGGAATATGATCTCCATGTATAAATACATAAGGGGGGATATGATCTCCATGTATAAATACATAAGGGGGGATATGATCTCCATGTATAAATACATAAGGGGGGATATGATCACCATGTATAAATACATAAGGGGGGGATATGATCTCCATGTATAAATACATAAGGGGGGGGTATGATCTCCATGTATAAATACATAAGGGGGGGATATGATCTCTATGTATAAATACATAAGGGGGGGATATGATCTCCATGTATAAATACATAAGGGGGAATATGATCTCCATGTATAAATACATAAGGGGGGATATGATCACCATGTATAAATACATAAGGGGGGATATGATCTCCATGTATAAATACATAAGGGGGGGATATGATCACCATGTATAAATACATAAGGGGGGATATGATCTCCATGTATAAATACATAAGGGGGGGATATGATCTCCATGTATAAATACATAAGGGGGAATATGATCTCCATGTATAAATACATAAGGGGGGATATGATCACCATGTATAAATACATAAGGGGGGATATGATCTCCATGTATAAATACATAAGGGGGGATATGATCTCCATGTATAAATACATAAGGGGGGGATATGATCTCCATTTATAAATACATAAGGGGGGATATGATCTTCATGTATAAATACATAAGGGGGGATATGATCTCCATGTATAAATACATAAGGGGGGATATGATCTCCATGTATAAATACATAAGGGGGGATATGATCTCCATGTATAAATACATAAGGGGGGATATGATCTCCATGTATAAATACATAAGGGGGGATATGATCTCCATGTATAAATACATAAGGGGGGGATATGATCTTCATGTATAAATACATAAGGGGGGATATGATCTCCATGTATAAATACATAAGGGGGGATATGATCTCCATGTATAAATACATAAGGGGGGATATGATCTCCATACATACAGTGGGGCAAAAAAGTATTTAGTCGCCACCAATTGTGCAAGTTCTCCCACTTAAAAAGATGAGAGGCCTGTAATTGTCATCATAGGTATACCTCAACTATGAGAGACAAAATGTGGAAACAAATCCAGACAATCACATTGTCTGATTTGGAAATAATTTTTTTTGCAAATTATGGTGGAAAATAAGTATTTGGTCAATATGAAAAGTTCATCTCAATACTTTGTTATATATCCTTTGTTGGCAATGACAGAGGTCAAATGTTTTCTGTAAGTCTTCACAAGGTTGTCACACACTGTTGCTGGTATGTTGGCCCCATTCCTCCATGCAGATCTCCTCTAGAGCAGTGATGTTTTGGGGCTGTCGCTGGGCAACACAGACTTTCAACTCCCTCCAAATGTTTTCTATGTGGTTGAGATCTGGAGACTGGCTAGGCCACTCCAGGACCTTGAAATGCTTCTTACGAAGCCACTCCTTCGTTGCCCGGGCCGTGTGTTTTGGATCATTGTCATGCTGAAAGACCCAGCCACGTTTTATCTTCAATGCCCTTGCTGATGGGAGGAGGTTTGCACTCAAAATCTCACGATACATGGCCCCATTCATTCTTTCATGTACACGGATCAGTCGTCCTGTTCCCTTTGCAGAGAAACAGCCCCAACGCATGATGTTGCCACCCCCATGCTTCACAGTAGGTATGGTGTTCTTTGGTTGCAACTCAGCATTCTCTCTCCTTCAAGCACGACTAGTTGTGTTTCTACCAAACAGTTCTACTTTGGTTTTATCTGACCATATGACATTCTCCCAATCCTCTTCTGGATCATCCAAATACTCTCTAGCAAACCTCAGACGGGCCTGGACATGTACTGGCTTAAGCAGGGGGACACGTCTGGCACTGCAGGATCTGAGTCCCTGGCGGCGTAGTGTGTTACTGATGGTAGCCTTTGTTACGTTGGTCCCAGCTCTCTGCAGGTCACTCACTAGGTCCCCCCGTGTGGTTCTGGGATTTTTGCTCACCGTTCTTGTGATCATTTTGACCCCACGGGGTGAGATCTTGTGTGGAGCCCCAGATCGAGGGAGATTATCAGTGGTCTTGTATGCCTTCCATTTTCTAATTATTGTTCCCACAGTTGATTTCTTCACACCAAGCTGCTTGCCTATTGCAGATTCAGTCTTTCCAGCCTGGTGCAGGTCTACAATTTTGTTTCTGGTGTCCTTCGACAGCTCTTTGGTCTTCACCATAGTGGAGTTTGGAGTGTGACTGTTTGAGGTTGTGGACAGGTGTCTTTTATACTGATAACAAGTTCAAACAGGTGCCATTAATACAGGTAATGAGTGGAGGACAGAGGAGCCTCTTAAAGAAGAAGATACAGGTCTGTGAGAGACAGAAATCTTTCTTGTTTGTAGGTCACCAAATACTTATTTTACACCATAATTTGCAAATAAATTCTTTCCAAATCAGACAATGTGATTGGATTTGTTTCCACATTTTGTCTCTCATAGTTGAGGTATACCTATGATGACAATTACAGGCCTCTCTCATATTTTTAAGTTAGGGAACTTGCACAATTGGTGGCTGACTAAATACTTTTTTGCCCCACTGTACATGTTCCATATAGTGAACTCAGTGTAGAGATAATTACTTTATTAAAGAGATTTAACCTCCACATACAGAAGAGCTGTATAAAAAATGTGGAAAAGAGCTGGATGAATTCTTAAATGCAAAAAATATACCTGGATACCGACATTTATTGGTCACACCGGAGAACGATGATCCAAGGAATGACTTCTGGAGGATTTGAAAGGAATTGATTTTTATCCCCGATGGAGCAAATTGGACCAAATTTGGTTCTTTTTTGCCTTCCTCGGATCATCTGTAAGATCGTGTGTATGAAGGTTTTCCCATTATTATTCTTTTTTCTATTGGTGGAACTGGATGGAGTCGGGTTTTTTTCAACCTGAGTAACAATGTAACTAAGTAACAGGCGACTGTCACTTTTCTGCTACGTTTGACCTTTAATGACGACAAACACTTAATAATTCCGATAAAGGTAATCTAGATCAAGAGAGTGACTGTACATCTGATCTATAATTATTTAGAGGGACTTTTATATCTTAATGAAGGAATATTTTATTTTTGAGTTGCTTAGCAGCCGGCAGCAGAAAAGAGGTTAAAGTTGGACCGCTCTCCTCATCAACCTGTAACAAATTCTGCCTCGTCGCAGCAATTTCACACAGCGTTATGTGTAAAGATGGCTTCTCCTCGCATCAATCCCCGGAGCGTGCCCGCTACGCACGGCCGCACATCACACCGAAAGACTTAAAAGTTTACAGATTAGAAGTGGGTTGGTTTTGTAAATTAGTATGAAGTGCGTCGGCTTTATCTTATTTTTTTTTTATAAAAGTCGTATTTGATACCTATCTATGACCGAAGAGCCGCTTTAAGGGGATTTCTGATTATCTTATAGATTTATCTGATCCCTACTCTTGTTAGTGAAAGCTGAATTCTGGCCAGATATTACACAAATGAACACAGTAATACAATTAAAGGGGTTGTATTGTTTTTTTTTTTTTTTTAACCACTTAATGACCATGCACTGTATATATACGTCGGCAGCAGGGCTCGTACAGACGCAATCGCGTACCTGTACGTCCCCTTTAACTGCCCGACGTGGGGGTCGCACGCGAGCCGCCGGCGGCGCGCTCGTGACCCCCCTGCCTTTCCCGTGAGTCGGGCCGCGTGTCCCGTGGACTCGATCGCTGCGGGGATCCCCGCGATCGTCTCACGGAGGTATGGAGCAGGGAGATGCCTGTGTAAACAAGCATTTCCCTGCTCTGCCTAGTGACAATGACACCGATCTCGGCTCCGTGTACACGGAGCCGAGATCGGTGTCATGTGACACATAGCCCGACCCCCCCTCAGTAAGGAAACACAAGCAGGGAACATTTAACCCCTACAGCGCCACCTAGTGGTTAACCCCTTCACTGCCAGTGTCATTTTCACAGTAATCAGTGCATTTTTATAGCACTGTTCGCTGTATAGATGACAATGGTCCCAAAAATGTGTCAAAAGTGTCTGATGTGTCCGCCATAATGTCGCAGTCATGATAAAAATCGCTGATCGCCGCCATTACTAGTAAAAAAAAATTGTTTTATAAAAATGCCATAAAACTATCCCCTATTTTGTAAACGCTGAAATTTTTGCACAAACCAATCAATAAATGCAGATTGCATTTTTTTTTACCAAAAATATGTAGAAGAATACGTATCGGCCTAAACTGAGAAAAAAAAAGTTTTTTTATATATTTTTTTGGGGATATTTGTTATAGCAAAATTTCAAAAATATTGAATTTTTTTCAAAATTGTCGCTCTATTTTTGTTTATAGCGCAAAAAATAAAAACCGCAGAGGTGATCAAATACCACCAAAAGAAAGCTCTATTTGTGGGGAAAAAAAAGACGTCAATTTTGTTTGGGAGCCACGTTGCACGACCGCGCAATTGTCAGTTAAAGCGACGCAGTGTCGAATCGTAAAAAGGGGCCAGGGCTTTATGCTGCGTATTGGTCCGGGGCTTAAGTGGTTAAATAACAAACATGTCATACTTACCTCCACTGTGCAGTTCGTTTTGCACAGAGTGGCCCCGATCCTCCTGTTCTGGGGTCCCTCGGCGGCTGTCTCGGCTCCTCCCCACAATAGCTAACCCCCCTCTGGGAAGCTCTATGTCGAAGGGGTTAGCTTGCGGGTGCGCTCCTGTGTCATACAGTGTATGACTCGGTCCTGCCTCCCAGCAGCCGCGTCATTGGATGTGATTGACAGCAGCGCGAGCCAATGGCTGCGCTGCTATCAATCTATCCTATCTATCCAATCAACGGCCAGACTCCATGGAGAAGAGGACGCCGGAGGACGTGCACAGCAGATGAACGGGCTCAGGTAAATAAAATGGGGGGGCTGGGGGGGGGGCCGTCATTGCCAGGTGTTTTTTCACCTTAATGCATAGGATGCATTTAGGTGAAAAAACACAAACCTTTACAACCCCTTTAATAACCACTTCCTGTCCTGGCCGGTTATAAACCGTTGAAGTTGTTATACGGGGATCCATTGGCGGCTGGTGCTCAATATTTTGGGGGAGGCAGCAAACAAACCTGGCCCCCCTCACTCACACTACCCTCCCCTCTCCCGGATGGGAAGGCGGCAATCCATGGCCTTACCTTAGGAGGCCGATGACGAGGTGGTGCTGGATCCGGGGAAAGGCTCCTGGAAGCTGGAAGAGGCTGTTGCTGACCCTCCTCGCTGCACATGGGCCCGCAGCTTGCAGAGGGAAGAGCCGGGGCCGTTGCTTCTCCTCCCCGGCCGAACAGGAAGTCAGTCCTCAGACCCGATTGGCCGGGAGTGCTAAGACTCCTGGCCAATCAGGTCTGAGGACCCGCTTCCTGATTGGCCGGGAGGAGAAGCAAGAAGACAATAGCGAATATTAATTTGCTAATGCCACACAACTGGGTGGGCTGAGGCGGGGGGGGGCAGTGCTCTGCGCCTCAAACCCACCCTTTTTTAAGCCAATTAGAGCCTCAGGCTCTAATCATGTGCTTCAGGAAAAAAAAACATTGGAAACCATGCGTCCGGCGCCCTGCATGTACAGTAGATAAGGGGATGGGCGCATAGATTAGGGGGGGGGCGGCACCATTCCTTGCCACTACATGCTCGAGGTTTCTCCTGCAGATTTTTTTCTCCAGGACATATGAAGTGTAGAAAAGATTGTCCAACATATATTCTCCTTGGTCAAACTGAAGGATTAGAGCTGGAGATAACAGGTACAAAAAGGTCAACAAATTCCGTCTTCGATCTTTCTCCAAATAGCATGGTTGGAAGTTGGATCTTCACATAACTTAGTCCTCCCATGTTGCACACATTGACCAAAGACCTCCACTCTGAGCACATCTCAGCGCAAGAGGAACGTGATGGTGAGCTCAGGAGAACCACGTTCCCCCCAAAGGGGCGGGAGATATTCCCTCCCACTCGCTGTCTCACACACACACAGGTAAGTCAAATTGGGCAGTCGTGGGGCCCCTGTGAGTGCAAGGCCTAAGGCGATTGCCTTATTTGCCTAATTAAAGAGCCGCCTCTGGGAAACACCAAACCCTTCTTACTCACATTGTGACGTCCTTTTCTCATTAGAAAAAGTGACAGAAGTCCTCTCCTTTTCCTGTCCCGTTGACGATCTTCTCTCTCCAGCCAACTTCCTGAGCTATGTATCTAACTGCCGCTTATATGACTGACGTTATGTACAGGTATGTATTCTCCGGGTGTATTCTCACACTCTGTCTTTTTTTTTTTTTTTTAACATCTACAGTACAGGATAAGGGTCTGGTATAGATGAAGGAAATACCTGTCTGCTTTGTATACAAAACAGAAGTAACTGGGATCTGTCATTTCCCAGCAATGTATACATCGTACAGATGCGCCACATTACCAGCAGGTTAAGGGCATCCCCCAGTCATTTTATTTAACCACTTGCCTACCGGGCACTTTACCCCCTTCCGGCCCAGGCGAATTTTCAGCTTTCCCGATGAAAGGGGACGTGGTTCTGGGAGGACGTCAATAGAACTGGACAACCACGCTGTAGCATTTGGCTATTGCGCGCTCGGAAACTGGTTAAAGGAACATTGCATCTTAAATGTTGACCTTTCCACATTGAATAGATTGCCCCCTCCCCCCCCCCCCCATGCCATTTGTCTGACAGTCCTTTGCCTATTAGCCTAGAAAAAATGTTTTCAAAATTCTGCTCCCATTGACATTGGGGTCAGATTCGGCACGACGGAAACATTTGTTTCATTTCAGATTAGTTTGTTAAGTTAATCAAAAAATTTTTTCATATTCGTTATGTTAGAATGATTCATTTTTGGAATTTGTTTTCGTATATTCGGATTCAGTTCGGATATTCGTTATTTTCAAATCAATTCGAAATTCGAGTTTCAGAAGATAACTATATTCGTTCTATTCAATTTTTTTCCATTCCTTTCTTTTCTTTTCTATTCTTTTATGTTCTATTTTACTCTATTCTAATTTCGTTTGGTCATAATCAATGTATTAAAATTATTCATTTTCAGAATTCATTTCAAAGATTTGAATTTTTTATCATATACATTCAGATTCAGTTAGTACATTCGTTGATTTCGAATCGATTTGAATTTCAGAAAACAGCTACTGTATATACTCGAGTATAAGCCGAGTTTTTCAGCACATTTTTTGTGCTGAAAATGCCCCCCCCCCCCCCCCCCCCTCGGCTTATATTCGAGTCACCTTTTTGCGCCTGATCTCCCGGATTTTGGGGACCCGGTACCGGCCGGTCATAGGTCCCCTGGACCCCAAACTTGCCACACATGTAGCCCCACTCTTCCTCTACAAGTGTGCAACATTTGTTGTCCGGGGGACCTATGGCCGGGGAGCACCGATTTTTCAAAAGCCGGGCACCCCTTCCGTAGACTCCCATGTTAAACTGTAATTTCTCCGGTAATTTTGGGGACCGGCTACCGGCCAATCGTAGATCCCCTGGACCCCAAACTTGGTGCACATGTAGCCCCATATTTCCCCTATAAGTGTGCAAAGTTTGTTGTCTGGGGGACCTACGGCCGGGGAACACCGAATTTTCAAATCCGGACACCCCTTCCATAGACTCCCATGTTAAACGTCAGTCTAGTCATGGACACAGTGAGGCATGCAGATGGACACCCTAGGCTTATACTCGAGTCAATACGTTTTCCCATTTTTTTGTGGTAAAATTAGGTGCCTCGGCTTATATTCGGGTTGGCTTATACTCAAGTATATACAGTATATTTATTCTATACTATTCTGTTCTTTTATTCCCTAATCTATTAAATTTTTTCTTCTATTCTTTTCCATTCTATTCTATTTTATTTTGTTTTATTCTATTCAATTTTTTTCTTTTCTATTTTATTTTATTCTTTTCTTTTCTGTTCTATTACATTCTTTTCCATCATGTCCTATTTTCTAATCTATTCTATTTTTTTCTATTATATTCTATTTTATTCTGTTCTATTCTATTCCATTCTTTTCTATTATATTCTTTTTTATTCAGTTTTATTCTATTCAGTTTTTTTATTTTCTGTACTAGTCTATTCTTTTCTATCATATTCTATGCAAATCAATTCTATTTTTCTATACTATTCTATTCTTTTTTTTCTAATCTATTATATATTTTTTTCTATTCTATTTTATTCTGTTCTATTCTATTTTATTCTGTTTTATTCTAGTTTATTCTTTTCTATTTTATTCTATTTCCTTAACTTCTCTTCTATTCTATTTTTTTTATTATTATTTTCTTTTGTTTACAACTGTTTTTATTTGGAAGCTCAATAACAGAAATGATGTGCATTGCGAATGTTATCATACAATATTACAATGTTGTATAAAAGTTTCATATTTAAAAAAATAAATAATTTTTTTTTTTTTTTTTTTTCTATTCTATAAAGCAGCCTAAGTAGGAATTATCTTTGAATCAGGGAGGCTGGCAACTCGGATGCTCTTAAATAAAAGTACTTTATTTGTTACATGGATACAAAGGTACAGGCTATAAACTGACGCGTTTTGGCGTTTTGGCTATGGAGTCTGCATCAAAGTAGGATTCATCATCTTATTTCACTTTTATACCTAACTATATTTTTTTCAATAAGTTTTCATTTTGAATTCAAATTTATTTGCAAATTCAGATAAGTCTTTATTTCGTTTCATTCTAATTTATTTGGGATTCGTTGAAAATCGTTACTATTGTGATTCGAAAATTTGGATACATCCGAAGCTCCGAATAACAAACATTTTGTCCGAAATTCAATTTGTAACGACACAAATGTTGCCTATTTATTGGGCACCTGAACTTTGTTCATTTTCAGTGATCCGGCCTGGAACTGAACCCAGGTACCTTCCAATACCCAATAATTAGGGGGGGGGGGAACGTTTGTTAATTCGGGAAGGAGTCTCAATTTTTTTTTTTTTTTTTTTACCTTCCTTTCTCCTGTCCCTCTCCTCTTCATCCGGGATTGGCTGCAAATTAGCCGGCGGATCATTGTAGTGTGAAAATGCAATCGTTTTTTTTTTCCATTTCTTGTGGATTGAATTGCGTTATTTCAGGGGGGCTTCTGGCTTTGTGTTCAGGCAACTCATTGCAATTTGAAACTTGAAATCGAAATGCTCAGAAATATCATTATTTTTCCTAATTTCACACCGACTGGCTGACCTGACTGACGCTCGGTTGTGAATTTTGAAGCAGAACTCTAGACAGATTTTGAACCTCCAATAATGTCATTGATGAACGGTTGCTTAAGTTGAATTCAAATTAAGCCAGGTGTCATTACCCATAATTCCTCTCTACATCAGTGGCAGCTGGTGGTTTTTTGTTTGGGGGGGGCGGCAAACAACCACCCCCCCGGGCAGCATCTCAAACCCCCCCCATCTAGTCGGCGGGCACATGAGGCATCGGCAAGGATTGGGCATCAGCGGGGTTCGGACATCGGCGGGCACATCAGGCAGTGGCAGGGATCGGGCATCTATGGGCACATCGGGCAGCGGTGGGGATCGGGGCATCGGCCGACATCATGCTGCGGCGGGCATCGGGCAGCGGCTCCTGTGTCTTCTCCTCCTTGCTTCTGCCGTGAGTCTCTTCCCCTCCTCCTAGGCATCCAATAGGACTGCCTGTCCTTTCAGCCAATCGGGTAACGGGTATCAGACCCACCTTCCCGATTGGCCGGGAGGAGGATCAGCGTTGCAGCAGCGAATATTTATTCGCTGTTGCAACACAACTGGGTGGGCTCATGGCGCAATGCTCTGCGCCCCGCGCCCACCCTATTTTGAAGCCTATTAGAGCCTCTGGCTCTAATCAGGTGCTTCAAAAAACGTTCCCCCGCCCACCACCGCCATGGGAATTCATGCGCCCGACATCCTGAAAGGGGCCGGGTGCATGGATAGGGAAGGCGGCGGGGGATAGGGGAGGCAGCACAATGGACGGGCCGCCCCTGCTCTACATTGAAGAGGAACTGTAACCTTGCCCATGCATGGCAAAGTGACAATCTCTCTGTAAAGCAGTGGAGGCTGGTGGTATATTTTTTGGGGGGAGGCGGCAAACAATCCACCCACCGGTACCGGTGGTCGGTTGGTCACCAGCCCTGCACTTACCCTATCTAGGTCACACTTCCTCCAGGCAGCGGGCGGCAGGCAGCATCTCTTCTTCCTGGTGCTTCCCCTGCGTCTCCTCCCTCCTCCTCCTTGGCAGCCAATAGGATCACTTCTCCTCTCGGACAATCGGGTGACGGGTCCCACTTCCTGAGTGTCCGGGAGGAGAATTAGGAAGACAATAGCGAATATTAATTTGCTATTGTCACACAACTGGTTGGGCTCAGGGCACAGTGCTCTGAACCCGGGCCCACCTTTTTTGAAGCCAATTACAGCCTCAAAAAAAAACCTGATTGGAATCCATGCGTCCGGCCCCCTAATCTACATTCAAGGCGCCGGACTCATGGATAGGGGGTGGGGGCGCTGCCCCTGCGCCCTGCATTATTGGCTGCCACTGATGTAAAGGATCCTCCCTGACCCACTTATACTCATCTCGCCTGCGTTCCCTCATGGCTCCTTCCTCCATCACAGGTGGTGTTGAAATCGGTAGAGCAGGGGAGCAATGACATCACTATATTGGTGTAGCACCCTCTACATTAGGTAGGTGCTAGACGTAGGTTTTTGTAAGTGCAGTAAAATTTAATCAGGCCTAGCAGTAAGCTAGGCCTGTTTGTTTTGATCTGTGTGGGCTGGGAGTGGCTCAGAGTAGGCTGGTGACTCACAGATAACATCATCTTTCGGTTAACTCCCTTCTGCTTCTAGAGGATTCTAGAAGGAAAGAGGGGAAGAGAGGTGGAGCTGCCTGGGGTGTTCTCAGGAGCTCTAACTAATCCACAACCTGTATTGGCAGGGGGCAGGCCTCCTTAAATACCTAGAGTATTCTCCAGCTGGGGAGTAGCTGTCGGGTGGAAGAAGCTGGAGATGGAGCACTAGGTTGTCGAGACTTTTGAGGTACTCACCAGTCTGGGAGGGGGGTAGACCTTGGGCCTGAGGGTTAGAAAGAAAGAATTGTTGGGACTTTGTATGAGGCCATGACTATCCAGTACACAGGTCTCCATCCCTAATTATATGGAAAGGAGGGAAAAATGGGGGAAGAGGGGGTAATGGGACTTTATATGAAACACAACACTAAGGTAGGAGGAAGCAATCAATAAAGGTAAACATGATATTTATTAGTAACAAAATTGAGCATAGTGCAATAGATGATATTCATATGAAATCAATAAGTATGATACAGAGTAAGGTAAAACATGATTAGTAAATCACATAATAATAAAATTGATTGCATAATATACATAGTAGCTCATGATTAATAATGACATCAGCAGTATACCCAAAATATGTACAAACATGATAAGTATTGTATTTGATTAATTGATGACTCAAACATATAAACCCATAGTAAACACATGATTACTGTGACATGGCATCAAATATGAAAGCTTGACGCGTTTCGTGGGTTGTCTCCACTCATCAGGAGCAGCTTTACACTGGGAATACTTATAATAAATTATAAATTCATAATTAATGGTAATTAATTAGAACAGGAAGAGAGGGAACAAAATCTATGGTCATAGCACTCTTACCTATGGGTATATTATAAAATTGTAAAATAACGTAGATGATAATGATGATAATTGGAGGCACCAGGGGATGAGGAACATCCCCCCGGGAGCTGAGGTGGTAACAATGCGGCGACAGGGGGGGGCGGCCTGACAACCATGGGTGAAAAGCAATGCATGGGAAGAATCCCCCTTCCAATGCTGTAGTGATTAATATGAGCCCAAGGGGCTTCTCTAACAAATAATAATTATAAAATATTGGGCCTGAGGGGTTTGGGTGCAAGTCTGAGCCTTGCTGAGAAACAAAGAAGGATCTGGACAGGAGGCACGGAGAGGGACCGAGAAAGGCAACAGGAGCTAGTGTTCCCGGGCAAGTCTCCAGGAGGGATCCACCTGAGTGCAGTCAGGAAGGTTTGGTGAGTGACAGGCACAGCTGGGAGAGCTGGGGAGGCATACCGGAGCGGACTGGGAGTGTGCAGTCTGATATTGATGTAGAGCCAGCGGGAGAGACTGTGATGTCATGGGCAGTAGATTTTGGCAGCTGCAGCCAGGAGGGCTGGCAGGGCCTGAAGAGGACTGACTGGGAGTAGTAGTTCACCATAGGACAGCTAGCACTAAAGTTTTTCCTATTTGTTGCTACACTAAAGATGCCCACGGTCCCTGCCTGCAAATGGCAGTTGCTAAGGCCTGACAGAGTCCGAGTTGGGCCTACCATGTGCTAGCTGTACCAGGAACCAGGTATTGTACAGGAGAGAGAGGAACAGTCTACAAATAAGCATTGTGTTAGAGGAGACTGGAACTCTAGAAGTGTAACTAGAGGTTCCAACTGATCTTCTTATTGATTCCATAATTCATTCTGGGCATCCCATAATTTTCCCTTACCCTAACCAAGTTCAAATTCCCTCAATAAAATACAAAACAAACATATGGACTTTTCATTGTCTCAAGCGTGACTGGGAAGTGAATGCCGGGCTGGGTAGGGTGACAGGCAGACCACAGTATCCAGCAGCCTCTAGGGGGGTACCGCTACATTGGTCACGTGACAATGCTCAGCCCTAGCAATTGGTGCGTTTAGGGCACATGCTGCCCCAAAGCTGGAGAAGCATTGGGAATTGTTGCTGGCTGCAACAAAGGAAGGAGCAAGGAAGGAGCAATCCATACCAGGTCCTTCGGGTCTGATATGGTTTTGAGGGTAACCCCACGCCAAAAGAAAAAGAAAAAGGGTGTGGGGTCCCCCCAAAACCCATACCAGACCCTTATCCGAGCAGCCCAGCAGGCCAGGAAAAGGGGGAGGTCACGTGACAATGCTCAGACCTAGCAATTGGCTGTTTAGGGCACATGCTCCCCCAAAGCTGGAGAAGCATTGGGAATTGTTGCTGGCTTCAACAAAGGAAGGAGCATGGAAGGAGCAAGGAAGGAGAAATCCATACCAGGTCCTTCGGGTCTGATATGGATTTTGAGGGTAACCCCACGCCAAAATAAAAAAAAAACGGTGTGGGGTCCCCCCCAAAATCCATACCAGACCCTTATCCGAGCAGCCTAGCAGGCCAGGAAAAGGGAGAGAAGAGCGAGCAACCCCCCCTCCTGAACCATACCAGGCCACATGCCCTCAACATGGGGGAAGTGCTTTGCGGAGAGGGCCCCCACACCCTCCACCCCAAAGCACCTTGTTCCCATGTTGATGGAGACAAGGGCCGCTTCTCCACAACCCTGGGCTGTGGTTGTGGGGGGGGCTGCGGGCAGGGGGACTTATCAGAATCTGGAAGCCCCCTTTTGCAAGGAGGCCGCCAGATCCCGGCCCCTCCTATGTGAATGAGTATGGGGTACATAGTCCCCCTACCTATTCACCAAATTAGTAAAAAGTGAGTAATGACACATTTATTTATTAATAAAAAAAAAAAAAAACAATGTTCCCTGGTGTAGATGCATCATCAATCACGACGCCAGCCACATCCCTGGACCTGAAAAAAAGGAAACAAACAAAAAAAAACCTCCAGTCTCGTCAAATGCTTTCTACCCATTCACCAAAATTGTAAAAAGTGAGTAAAGACACATTTATTTATTAAAAAATAAAAATAAAATGTCCTACGGTGTAGATGCATCATTAATCACGACGACCTCGGGACCTGAAAAAAAAAAAAAACTCCAGTCTCGTCAAAGGCTCCCGCCGTCTGCCTGCTCCGCCACCTGAAATTTCTTAAATAGACAAGGGGCGGGGTCACCCAATGACGTCAGCGGTTGACCCCGCCCCCTTGTGATGTCATGGACCGGGGCATGCTAGAATTCGTTAGAAAATTAATAAATTAAACAAAACTAATCTAAACGAATTCTGAAACCAATCAATGAAATAAAATTTGTAGCCTACCGAATCTATCCAAAGCGAAACAAAAACAAATGTTTCCGTTCTGCACATGTCTAATAGAGACTCTGTCACTTTGCCCTGTGTGGGTGTCATTACCCATAATTCCTCTTTACGTTAAAAAGGCACGTGCCCATGCATGGCAAAGTGACAGTGTCTCTGTAAAGGATCCTCCCTCTTCTACTCATCTCGCCTACACCCTCCTCGCCACTCCTTCCTCCATCACAGGTGGTGCTGAAATCAGTAGACCAGGAGAGTGATGATGTCACTAGCGTGGTCGTGTGATGCAGGGGCGGATCCAGAGTCTAGTTTCGGGCGGGGGGCACCGCCGGAAAATAATGTGTTGTTTACAGAACTGTATTTAACGTATCATACAGAGTACATTAACCCCCTCCATGTGCTATTTTACAATTACCATGGTTAATTATTTAACCCCCCCTCCCCTCCCCCAAAGCATTAACCACTTCACACATCTAAGACAAGGTGTTAAATACGGCATTGTTATGTTAATGAGCTACGTGATTACTCACTTGCAGTGCACTGAGCTCTGGCTACAGGTCCTGATTCCTATCAGCAGCATCTTGCCTTCAATCCCGCGCTTCCAGCCTCTGACTCGTGACGTCACACCAGCCGGGACTAGGAAGCTCCTGTCGGGTGGAGATCACTCCGCCTGACAGGGAAGTGAAGTGACACTCGTACCGCTCTGCTGCTACTCTGCCAGTGTGTCACCGCGATCCCCACCCCCATAGTGACACTGTTGTGTAACGGTTTCAGCCAAATGATCAGACCAGTGCTGAGGTGCAATTTCTACTTTACTTAACAATGAACTTTAACATAAATTGTACCGGAGATCGCATGAACACGGGTATACAGTACAGAACATTAATATAAACTGTAAAGAAAGAGGATATAACAATTATACTGCCATTCAACTAATGTCCACTAGGTGGCAGCAGCGTGTTCTGAATTCAGTCTACAGATAGAATAGACAGCTAAGGAATCTCACGTGTCCAAGACAGTAATCGTTCGTTCAACAGACTGTGAGTAGGGATGAGCTCGGTGTTCGAGTCGAACATACGTTCGACTCGAACATCGGCTGTTCGAACGTTCGACGAAGATCGAACGATTTGGGCCGTTCGCGCCTAATTCGAGTGACGCGAACGGCCCACAATGCACTACGCCATCGCAGTGTCATCCAGGCGCTGTGATTGGCCAAGCATGCACTGTGACCCCACATGCTTGGCCAATCACAGCGCCGGCAGCGAGGAGAGCAATGATTGGCCACAGGCAGGATGCCTGTGGCCAATTATTGCTGAGGGTGTTTAGTACACGCCCCACACTATAAAAGGCCGCCAGCACGGCGGCCTTGTGTAGTGTGTTCCGGAGCAGGGAAAGAGAAGCATAGGCAGGGACAGTGACATTTATTTTTTCTTGCTTAACCTGGATTCCTTTAGTTTAGGGAAAGAGAAGGATAGGTAGGGAGAGTGTCAGTGTGTTTTACTGTGCGAATCCTTGTTTCTAGGGACAGGGAAGGACAGTGAGGGAAATTCTCCTTGTATTATAGTGTGCTTTAAAAAAACATTTTTTCTAGGGACAGAAAACTATAGGTAGGGAGAGTGTCAGTGTGTTTTACTGTGCGAATCCTTGTTTCTAGGGACAGGGAAGGACAGTGAGGGAAATTCTCCTTGTGCTATAGTGTGCTTTAAAAAAACATTTTTTCTAGGGACAGAAAACTATAGGTAGGAAGAGTGTCAGTTTCTTTCACTGTGATAATCCTTGTTTCTAGGGACAGGGAAGGACAGTGAGGGAAATTCTCCTTGTGCTATAGTGTGCTTTAAAAAAACATTTTTTCTAGGGACAGAAAACTATAGGTAGGGAGAGTGTCAGTGTCTTTTACTGTGCGAATCCTTGTTTCTAGGGACAGGGAAGGACAGTGAGGGAATTCTCCTTGTGCTATAGTGTGCTAAAGCATTCCTCATCAACCATCTTTGAAATCCTTGTTTTTTTGGACAGTCAGGGAAATTGTCGTTGTGCTATTCTGTGCAAAAGCAATCATCCTCAACCATATTTAGAAATCCTTAAGTAAAGGGACAGAGAAGGACACCTGAAGGTAGCCCTTATTGCTTTTTTCCCATCTCCCTGCAGGCCATCTATTAGAATGTCTGGAAGGCAAACAAGGAGAGGCAGACAGTCAGGAGGCAATAAAAGAGGGCAAGCAGGCTCTGTGTCTGGGGGCAACAGTGCTGGTCGTGGACGCGGTGCATTGTCATCAGCACATGGCCATGGGACACGCTTGTCCTTCTTTTCGGCAGCTGGACATGTTGAGCCACATCATGCCGAAGACTTGGTAGAGTGGATGACCAAGCCCTCCTCCTCCTCCTCATCCTCTCTCACCCAGGCTCAGGGTACTGGCAAAGCAGCTGCCAAAGCGTCCTCTTCCCTGGTATCAATGTCAGACTCATCATCAGTCACTCCTTCCCTAGACCCACCATGTCCTCCTCCTGAGGAGTCCCCCGAACTGTTTGAGCACAGTGTTGGGTACATGCTCCAGGAGGATGCCCAGCGTTTCGAAGGGTCTGATGATGAAACCCAGCTACAGGAAGGCAGTAGCGTGAAAGCAGACAGAGGGGATGCTCAAGAAGGACACCAATCTGGCAGTCATGTTCCAGCAGCTGCAGCATACTGCCAGATTGGCTCCAGTGATGAGGAGGGAGGGGATGATGAGGTCACTGACTCCACGTGGGTGCCTAATAGGAGAGAGGAGGAGGAGGAGGATGAGGAGGAGGCACATCTCCAACGAGGCAGGATGCCCTTTGGTGGCCAGCGTAAGGGCAGTACACCGACGGAATCACACCGCAGAGCTCCGCCTGTGCAGGGCGCTGCCTCTGCCCGTCATTCAAAAAGTTCTTTGGTGTGGGCCTTTTTTGAGGCTAGTGCATCAGATCGCACAGCTGCTGTTTGCAACATATGTCTCAAGCGTATATCGCGTGGCCAAAACATCAGCCGCTTGGGTACCACATGCCTGACCAGACATATGTTGACCTGCCATGCAGCTCGTTGGCAAGCCTACCTCAAAGACCCACACCAAAGAACAAAGCGGACCTCTCCTTGCACCGCATCAGCTGGGATCTCCAACCCCACTATAACTTCAGTCCTCTCTGAAACATGCACTGAGAGGAATGAAGGTGTAGAATTAGGTGTGTCACAGCCAAGTACTTGCGGCCACTCTGCTAGCAGTACACCGACGTCCGATTCTAGCAGGCAAATTTCCCTGCCCCAGCTGCTGGACCGTCAAAAGAAGTTCACTCCCAGCCATCCACATGCCCAGCGGTTGAATGCTAGCTTGGCTAAATTGCTAGCGCTTCAACTGCTGCCTTTTCAGTTGGTAGACTCGGCCCCCTTCCGTGAGTTTGTGCAATGTGCGGTTCCTCAGTGGCAGGTTCCCAAACGCCACTTTTTCTCACGGAAGGCTATTCCGGCTCTCTACCGGCATGTGGAAGGCAATGTCTTGGCCTCGCTGGACAGGGCGGTCAGCGGTAAGGTGCATATTACCGCTGACTCATGGTCCAGCAGGCATGGACAGGGACGTTACCTATCTTTCACGGCCCATTGGGTCACTCTTTTGGCAGCTGGGAAGGATGCAGGACAAGGTGCAGTAGTGTTGGAGGTTGTTCCACCGCCACGCCTCCAAAATGCTACTACTGGTTGTGACACACCTCTCTCCTCCACTCCCTCCTCTTCTTCTTCCTCCATGGCCTCTTCCTGTGGTTTGTCCTCGGAACCAGCGGTGCTCCGTAGGCGTTCAAGGGGCTACGCAAGTACGCAGGCAAAAAGATGCCATGCCGTGCTTGCGCTGGTGTGTTTGGGTGACAGAAGCCACACTGGGGCAGAGGTCCTGTCTGCTCTGCAGGGCCAGGCCGAGAGGTGGTTGACGCCACGCCAGCTTAAGCCAGGAATGGTGGTTTGCGACAATGGCACCAACCTCCTCTCCGCCCTCCGACAGGGACAACTGACCCATGTGCCCTGTGTGGCTCACGTCCTTAACCTGGTGGTGCAGCGGTTCTTGGGCAGGTACCCGGGCTTACAGGATGTCCTGAGGCAGGCCAGGAAAGTCTGTGTGCATTTCCGCAGATCTTATAATGCCAGTGCTCGCCTGGCTGAGCTGCAAAAGGAGTTGAACCTGCCCAAGAACCGCCTTATATGTGACATGCCCACCAGGTGGAACTCAACGTTGGCCATGCTGCAGCGGCTGCACACGCAGCAGAGGGCCATCAATGAGTACCTGTGCGACTACGGCACCAGGACAGGGTCAGGGGAGCTTGTTTTTTTTTCTCCACGCCAGTGGGGCATGATCAGGGATGCATGCACTGTCCTGGCACCATTTGAGGAGGCCACGAGGATGGTGAGCAGTGACAGTGCATGCATCAGTGACACTGTACCTCTTGTCCACCTGTTGGAGCACACGCTGCGTGGAATAATGGACAGGGCACTTGAGGCAGAACAGAGGCAGGAAGAGGAGGACTTCCTTGCCTCTCAAGGCCCCCTTTACCCAGACAGTGTTCCTTCTGTCCCACCCATCGCACAGGAAGAGGAGGAGGAGGAGGAGGAGGAGGAGGATTGTGTCAGCATGGAGGTGGAGGCTGGCACTCAGCATCATCAGCAGCAGTCTTTTAGGGATGATTTACAGTCCCAAGAAACCAGTGGACTTGTACGTGGCTGGGAGGAGGTGGCTGCGGATCATGTCGTCCTTAGTGACCCAGAGGACTCCGGAGCGAATGCCTCAGCAAACCTACGCTGCCTGGCCTCCCTGATCCTGCAAAGTCTGCGGAAGGATCCTCGTATTCTTCGGATCAAGGAGAGGGACCATTACTGGCTGGCCACTCTCCTTGATCCACGGTACAAGGGTAAGGTTGCGGACCTTATGTTACCGTCGCAGAGGGAGCAGAGGATGAGACAACTCCGGGAGGCCTTGCAGAAAGGTCTGTGGAACGCGTTCCCAGAGACTGGGAGGTTACAAACTCCTGGTCCTGGACAACGAGTTGCTGAGGCTTCGGCCAGTCAAAGAAGGAGCGGTGGGGAAGGTGGCCGTCTGACCGATGCGTTCAGACAATTCTTTAGTCCGCAGCCCCAAAGTATGATCGGTTCCAGCAACCATCGCCAGCGTCTGATAAACATGGTGCAGGAATATCTAGGGGCAAGGTCAGACTTGGACACCTTCCCCACCGAAAATCCTCTGGCTTACTGGGTCTTGAGGATGGATCACTGGCCAGAGCTTGCACAGTATGCAATTGAGCTACTGGCCTGTCCTGCATCCAGCGTTCTTTCGGAACGCACATTCAGTGCTGCTGGAGGATTTGTCACGGATCACAGGGTGCGCCTGTCCACCGACTCGGTTGATCGACTGACTTTCATCAAGATGAACCAGTCTTGGATCACCACCAGCTACCACACACCTGATGCTGATATAACAGACTAATTGATTTTAACATGTCACATCCCTTCAAGACTGATGCTGATGCTGAGTGCCTGTGCTGTTATGTTGACTGGCTATCCTCCTCCTCCGAGTCCTCAATGATACGATTGATGATGATAGCTTGGAAGATCATTTTTGTTTATGGGTGCCGCCACCAGTGGCTAAGGCCCAATTTTTCAGCCCCTGTTTTACAGGGGCGTGTAATTACAATTTTTTTAGCAATAATTTGCCATAGGGCTCATTGCTGTGCTCCAAGTACAGTATCTGTGAGGGGTTGGAGTGTTGTGGCACCAGTGCCTAAGGCCCAATTTTTCAGCCCCTGTTTAACAGGGGCGTGTCATTAAAATTTTTGAAGCAATACTTTGCAACAGGGCTCATTGCTGTGCTCCAAGTACAGTATCTGTGAGGGGTTGTAGTGTTGTGCCACCAGTGCCTAAGGCCCAATTTTTCAGCCCCTGTTCAACAGGGGCATGTAATTACAATTCTTGATCTAATAATTCACAGCAGGGCCCATTGCTGCACCCACCAAGAGTAACTCTGAGGGCTTACAGTGTTGTGGCAACACCACCACCACCACCACCATGAAAGGCCCAATTTTTCAGCCCCTTTTCAAAAGGGGCATGTAATTACAATTCTTGATCTAATAATTCACAGCAGGGCCCATTCCTGCACCCACCAAGAGTAACTCTGAGGGCTTACAGTGTTGTGGCAACACCACCACCACCACCACCACCACGAAAGGCCCAATTTTTCAGCCCCTGTTCAACAGGGGCATGCAATTACAATTCTTGATCTAATAATTCACAGCAGGGCCCATTGCTGCACCCACCAAGAGTAACTGTCAGGGCTTACAGTGTTGTGGCACCAGCACCACCATCAAAGGCCCAATTTTTACTACCACTGTTCAACAATTATATGTAATTAAAATTCCTGATATAATAGTTGACAGCAGGGCGTTCCAGCACCAACCAAGAGTAACTGTGAGTGCTTACAGTGTTGTGCCAACACCAACAACTAAGGGGCCTATTTCTGCAGAGTATATACGGCAGGTCCCTACTTTCAAACATCCAACTTACAAACGACTCCTCCTTGCAAACGCAAGAAGACAACAGGAAGTGAGAGGAAATCTACCCCTTGGAAGGAAAATTCTCTCCTGTAAGAATTAATATGGGAGAAAGGTGTCTCCTCTGTACTGATGCTTTATCACCAATCCTTGTTTCAAGAAAAACACCACATTTCAAAAACAGTTGTCATTGGGACGGAAAGTGAGGTGAAATGTTCTGAACAGGGGCACAGACAGCAAAACAAATGTTACAGGGGTGATAACCCTTCCCTATGTTTTCCAAGAAGTTTAAAAATAGATTTTTGGGCTGGAGCTACACTTAAACAATGTACCTGTTCAAAATTACAAACAGATTCTACATAAGAACAAACCTACAGTCCCTGTCTTGTATGCACCGCCTGTATACGGCTGTTCAGAGTATATAGGGCCTTTTTTATTTTATGTGCGGGGTTCCCCTTAATATCCATACAAGACCCAAAGGGGCTGGTAATGGGCTGGGGTAGGGGGGGGGTGATGGGGTAGCTATGCCATTTTTCCTAAAGATTTTCATCCATATTACCGGGACCAGACATGACATTAAAGCCGCAAGCAGTTTTAAATGGCTTTTTTTTCCTTTAGAAGTGTCATTTTGTGCAGGGACAGTTCTAAACACGGGAAACACGTGGCACTTCACAGGCATACTTTAGACACCCCCCAGGTACGATATTTAAAGGAATATTTGACTTTTTTTTTTTCACTTTATGCATCATTAAAATGACTGCTCCCGAAAAACGACCGTTTTTAAAACTTCTTTTTGCATTGATACATGTCCCCTGGTGCACAACCCGGGTTCCCAAACCCTTTTTAGGACAATAACATGCATAATAGTTGTTATAATTAGCACTTTAGAATTCGAACGTTCGCATCCATTGTATTTAATAGGGTTCTAATGTTCGTACGAACTTTCGGTCCGTTCGCGGGTTCTGGTGCGAACCGAACCCGGGGGTGTTCGGCTCATCACTAACTGTGAGCTGAGTGGACCTCCTGCTGGCACACACCTCACGCTGGCACTGCTTTCTACTTGCTTCCGTCAGGAGGTTCTGGTGGCTGCAGATAGGGCCAACCCACTTCATGGACAGCTTCTGCAAATGGACTGTAACAGAGTCCTCTCCAGTGACTAGGGCTTGGAAAGATTCTGCGTGCTCTTGTGCTCACTGCTGGTGGCCCGCACACCAGACTTAACAGGGGAGGACCCAGCACCTGGGAACAGCTCACTTGCCCAGTCACTGCTGCCCCATCAGGCAGGATCTCTCTGAGCACAGGAAGCTGGGTGGAGCTGACATTTATATCCCCTGGGCGTGTCCAGGAGCTCAGAGGATTGTGGGGAGTTGAGTTAAAGGGACCTGCACCGGAATCTGGACAAAGGGGCATCCCACTACACTTACTGGGCCCCTCTAAATGAACTGATGGAGCCCAGGGAATATATCTTAGGCCACCTGGGAGCTGGGGGAAGCAGAAATAAAGTCCCTGCAGATGATGCCTCGTAACGCAAATCTGGTGAGGTGGCGGGGGGACAAAGCCTTGGAGCAGTGGCGGCTGGTGCTCAAAATTTTTGGGGGGGCGCAAACAAACTAAAAAAAAAAATCAATTGCCGCCACTGTGCCCATTAAACGCAGCCACTGTGCCCAAACGCCACCAGTTTTCCCCCTCAAATACAGCCAGTTTGTTTCCATATACAGCCAGTTTGTCCCCATATACAGCCAGTGTGCCCCCATATATATATAACCAGTGTGCCCCCATATATACAGCCAGTGTGCCCCCCATATACAGCCAGTGTGCCCCCATATACAGCCAGTGTGCTCCCATATACAACCAGTTTGTCCCCATATATAGCCAGTTTGTCCCCATATATAGCCAGTGTGCCCCTATATATATAGCCAGTGTGCCCCCATATACAGCCAGTGTGCCCCCATATACAACCAGTTTGTCCCCATATATATAGCCAGTGTGCCCCCATATATACAGCCAGTGTGCCCCCATATGCAGCCAGTTTGTCCCCATATATATAGCCAGTGTGCCCTCATATACAGCCAGTTTGTCCCCATATATATAGCCAGTTTGTCCCCCATATACAGCCAGTGTGCTCTCAAATGCAGCCAGTTTGTCCCCCATATACAGCCAGTTCCCCCCATATTCAGCCAGTTTGTCCCCCATAAACAGCCAGTTCCCCCCAAATGCAGCCTGTCCCCCCCCCCAGCCCTGCACTTACCTTCCTCGGTCCGCGCCATCCTCGATGTCTTCTCCCGCCCTCGATGTCGCTTCAGCCAATCAGGTTACCGGTAACCAGATCCAGTGAACCTGATTGGCTGAAACCTCCACAGTCTTCTCCAAGGAACGCACCCCCGTGCGTACCTGGGAGGAGTTTTTGGAAGCCGAATACAGCATGAGAGCTGTATTCGGAAAGCCTATCAGAGCCGCTGGCTCTGATAGACACTTCCAAGTCACACCCACCGCCGGCCGCCGCTCTAATTCATATGGCTGGCGCTCACCAGGAGGCCGGCCACATGAATAGTGGGCAGCGCGGCAGGGGTGACAATACACAGATTCATGCAATGCATGAATCTGTGTATTGTCTTTCAGTGGCGGTGCAGGAGCGAGAGGTGGCGGCGCTCCGGCACCCTCTATGGACGCACCGCCACTGCCTTGGAGACTGTATTATTTTCTGGGGGGGGCAATTGCCCCGTTCCCCCCCCTAGGTCCGCCCCTGGTGTGACAGTACGTGGATCTTGCAATTTGGTTGCTCAAGTGAGAAGCTCCTATACATGTGTGTTGCATTATGAATAGTTTTTCAGACGAAAATCACGTTTTTTAGATTCGGATGTATCCAAATCACAATAGTAACAAATTTCAACAAAAAAAGTTCACTCAGCGTTGTGTTAGGAAAGCGAATGAATATTCGCTTTCCTAACACTGAACCGCCTCTCAGCCAATCAGGTGCTCGGGTCAGTTACCTGTCACCTGATTGGCTGAAACAACAGGCGCTGTGATTGGACGCCGCCTATCAGGCGTCCAATCATAGCAGAGGACGGGAGAGGACATCGCCGTGACCCGCTGCCCCACCGAGACAAGGTAAATGCCGGACGGGGGATGCACACTGGCAGCCTTTGATGGGCACAGCAGCGGTAATTGATGGGCACACTGGCGGCAGTTGATGGGCACACTGGCGGCAGTTGATGGGCACAGTAGCGGCAATTGATGGGCATAATGGCAGCAGTTGATGGGCACAGTAGCAGCAGTTGATGGGCACACTGGCGGCAGTTAATGGGCACACTGGCAGCAGTTGATGGGCAAAGTAGCGGCAGTTGATGGGCAAAGTAGCGGCAATTGATGGGCACAGTGTCAGCAATTGATGGGCACAGTGTCAGCAATTGATGGGCACAGTGTCAGCAATTGATGGGCACAGTAGCGGCAATTGATGGGCACAGTAGCGGCAATTGATGGGCACAGTGTCAGCAATTGATGGGCACAGCAATTGATCGGCACAGTGTCAGCATTTGATGGGTACAGTGTCAGCAATTGATGGGCACAGTAGCTGCAATTGATGGGCACAGTGTCAGCAATTGATGGGCACAGTGTCAGCATTTGATGGGTACAGTAGCTGCGATTGATGGCACAGTGGCGGCAATTTATGGGTAGAGTGGCTGCGTTTGATGGGCACAGTGGCTGTGTTTGATGGGCATAGTGGCTGCGTTTGATGGCACAGTGGCTGCAATTGATGTTTTTTTTCTTCAGTTTGTCTGCGACCCCCCCAAAAAAAATTTGAGCACCAACCGCCACTGACTACAAACTATTCCTCAATTTAGCTTTATATAATCGTTGGGTTCAGATTTGCCATTAAGTCCCGCAAGCTTCTGACTTTCCCAGATAATATTTGCGGCTCGTTTATCAGTTTTACTTTCCTGCCTTCAGCCGCTCTCTGATAAGTGGAGCTTTCCTTAATATTTAGCGGCGCTCGACCGTTTTTAATATCAAAATTCATCAGAGAAGCTGAGTAGAAGCTCCTTTTCTGCTCATGCAAGATGTCCACATTCCCGGCTCCGAGAAGATTTGCTACGTGACACGTTCCAGGACTTGTAAATTGTAAAGCGAGCTCGCCGATCGCCGTCCCGGCTCTTTATTGCGCCCTTTTTATTCAGCACTCCAGAATTGAATTTCTGCCATCGTCCTCCTCGGCTCCGTCCAGACGATGCTCCATGCTAGACATATATTATCACGTCTACCTGTTCCTGCGCTCGGAAAACGAAGACATTATTACTAAAAAGGCCATTTTACCGGAGCGAGCAGAGGAGGAGGAATGATGAAATGTACGGAGAACGCAGCTCCTCGCTCTTCTACGTGAGAGATGGCCAGAGATACCAAATGTAACAATGGCGCATGGTAGGCGACCTGTCTGCATCACCGCCATCGTCTCATCGTATCAATCAGCAGAAAGACTCACAGATTCTCCACTACAATATAAAACATATAAGCTGTATTTAAAGGAAGTCTACTTTTTGAAGCTTTTTATTTTAGATCTACACTCACTGGACGCTTTATTAGGTCCACCTAGCTAGTAGCGGGTTGGACCCCCTTTTATTAGGTCCACCTAGCCACTGAATCACTTCTAAAAGCAGCGGGGGGGGGTTGCCCACCTTCCCCCCAAGGGGTCGCCCACCCTTGGCGCTCGCTATTGTTTCTCGCAGTGGCGGCTGGTGTTTCCACCACCACCACCAACCCCCCCCCCCAACGGTTGGTCGGTCTCCGTACCACAGCACTGACCACATTGGTTGCAGGCGGGCAGGCTCCTATGGGCGGCGGGGTGCGGGCTCCTACAGGCGGGTTGCAGGCTCCTATAGGCGGTTTGCGAGCTCCTATGGGCGGTGGGTTGCTTGCTCCTATGGAGGGTTGCGGGCTCCTACGGGCAGTGGGTTGCAGGCTCCTATCGGCGGCGGGTTGCAGGCTCCTATGGGCAGGTTGCTGGCTCCTACAGGCGGGTTGCAGGCTCCTACGGGCGGGGGGTTGCTTGCTCCTATGGGGGGGTTGCGGGCTCCTATGGGCGGCGGGTTGCGGGCTCCTATGAGCGGCGGGATGTAGGGTCCTATAGGCAGGTTACGGGCTCCTATGGGGGGGTTGCTGGCTCCTACGGGCGGCGGGTTGCAGGCTCTTATGGACGGGTTGCGATACATACAGCATACACCGCCGAGCCAATGCCGGCGAACGACGCACTCCACCAATGAATACAGAGCCTGCAGGCTGTAGCCCGCTCGGATTGGCTGTGACAGTCAGAGGCTCGGGCTGATGATGTCACAGCCTCTGCCAATCCGAGCGGTCCCTGCACTCAACAACAGAACGCATAGCACGCCGTGACTGGCCCAGCGCGGTACATTGCATGCATACTGTGAGACAGCATTACCGCACATCCAGCAGGCTGACAGACTAGGCGGAAGGGGGTCGTCTTATATGGCGAGTACAGCACAATACCACCATTTCAAATTTTAAATTAGGGGGTCGTCTTATATGCCCAGCCGCCTTATACGCCGGCTAATACGGTATTCATTTAGTCGACTAAAATGTTGTCGTCGTTTTAGTCGACAAAATTAACACTGGTCCAATCCCTGTACCTTCTGCAGAATATCGTTCTGCCCCGGATGTTTTTCCTGGAGAGAAGCGGCTTCTTTGCCGCCCTTCTTCTCACCAGGCCATCCTCCAAAAGTCTTCTCCTCACTGTGCGTGCCGATGTCCTCACACCTGCCTGCTGCCATTCCCGAGCAAGCTCTGCACTGGTGATGCCCCCGATCCCCCCTCTGCACTGGTGGTGACCCGATCCCCCCTCTGCACTGGTGGTGCCCCGATTCCCCTCCTCTGCACTGGTGGTGCCCAGATCCCCCTCCTCTGCACTGGTGGTGCCCCGCTCCCCCTCCTCTGCACTGGCGGTGCCCAGATCTCCCCTCCTCTGCACTGGTGGTGCCCCAATCCCCCTCCTCTGCACTGGTGGTTCCCGATCCCTCTCCTCTGCACTGGTGGTGCCCCGATCTCCCCTCCTCTGCACTGGTGGTGCCCGGATCCCCCTCCTCTACACTGGTGGTGCCCCCTCCTCTGCAATGGTGGTGCCCTGATCCCCCTCCTCTGCACTGGTGGTGCCCTGATCCCCCCTCTGCACTGGTGGTGCCCCCCTCCTCTGCACTGGTGGTGCCCCGATCCCCCTCCTCTGCACTGGTGGTGCTCCGATCCCCCTCCTCTGCACTGGTGGTGCCCTGATCCCCCTCCTCTGCACTGGTGGTGCCCCCTCTGCACTGGTGGTGCCCTGATCCCCCTCCTCTGCACTGGTGGTGCCCGATCCCCCTCCTCTGCACTGGTGGTGCCCCCCCCTCCTCTGCACTGGTGGTGCCCCGATCTCCCCTCCTCTGCACTGGTGGTGCCCCGATCTCCCCTCCTCTGCACTGGT
Organism: Rana muscosa; assembly: GCA_029206835.1. Taxonomy (NCBI): domain Eukaryota; kingdom Metazoa; phylum Chordata; class Amphibia; order Anura; family Ranidae; genus Rana; species Rana muscosa. The sequence continues at coordinate 304,575,938 of CM055121.1, read as the reverse complement.
GGTGCCCCAATCCCCCTCCTCTGCACTGTTGGTGCCCCGATCTCCCCTCCTCTGCACTGTTGGTGCCCCGATCTCCCCTCCTCTGCACTGGTGGTGCCCCGATCCCCCTCCTCTGCTCTGGTGGTGCCCAGATCTCCCCTCCTCTGCACTGGTGGTGCCCAGATCTCCCCTCCTCTGCACTGGTGGTGCCCCGATCCCCCTCCTCTGCACTGGTGGTGCCCCCCCTCCTCTGCACTGGTGGTGTCCCGATTCCCCTCCTCTGCAATGGTGGTGCCCCGATCCCCTTCCTCTGCACTGGTGGTGCCCCGATCTCCCCTCCTCTGAACTGGTGATGCCCCCGATCCCCCCCTCTGCACTGGTGATGCCCCTGATCCCCCCTCTGCACTGGTGGTGCCCCAATCCCCCCTCTGCACTGGTGATGCCCCCGATCCCCCCCTCTGCACTGGTGGTGCCCTGATCCCCCCTCTGCACTGCTGGTGCACTTTTTGCACATACACCACTGGGGTTTTTTAACCCAACTCATTGGGTACGTTTATTTATTTATTTTTTCTTTTGTTAGCACACAAGGTTTGGGGGTTCTAAGTCATTTTAATTTCTAACAAAAAAAAAAAAAAATGTTTTACATGCAAACAAAAAGTGTCAGAAAAGGCGCGGTCTTCACGTGGGTGTACAGCCGAATTTACTAGAAAACTCCATTCCCAGAGTTCCACCTTAAACCAGAGGAGATCCGATGTAGCGGAACATCCACGTTAAGTGATCTCCGAGGTGCAGCTATTTGCTACATTTCCTCTCTTACGTTATTTCTGACATCTGAAGAAGCGCGGCGTTGTATGCGGCGGAGCTCCATCATGTGATCATTGCACAATATGATCCTCTTTATTCTGCACATTCCTGTAAATCAGATCACAGATTGTCATCATAGCAGAGAAGATGGATTTATCACAGGAGCTCAATGAGGAGGAAAATTCCGCCTCGTATAGAACCAACTGATCCGCCCCGGAATGCAGGAGACCCGCAGAGTGCAGACGGTTCACTGTGTCTCTTAAAGAGGAAGTCAATTCAAATACTAAGTAAGCCTAATCCTAGTCTAAGTACCCTGCAAAGCAGTGGTCTCAAAACTGTGGCCCTTTGCGTGCCTTTATCTTGCTATTGGGGCACTATTCCTTCCACTGACACCAACAATGGGGCACTATTCCTCCCACTGACACCAATGATGGGGCACTATTCCTCCCACTGACACCAATGATGGGACACTATTCCTCCCACTGATACCTATGATGGGACACTATTCCTCCCACTGACACCAATGATGGGGCACTATTCCTCCCACTGATACCTATGATGGGACACTATTCCTCCCACTGACACCAATGATGGGACACTATTCCTCCTACTGACACCAATGATGGGGCACTATTCCTCCCACTGACACCAATGATGGGACACTATTCCTCCCACTGACACCAATGATGGGACACTATTCCCCCCACTGACACCAATGATGGGACACTATTCCTCCCACTGACACCAATGATGGGGCACTATTCCTCCCACTGACACCAATGATGGGACACTATTCCTCCCACTGACACCAATGATGGGACACTATTCTTCCCACTGACACCAATGATGGGGCACTATTCCTCCAACTGACACCAATGATGGAACACTATCCCTCCCACTGACACCAATGATAGGACACTATTCCTCCCACTGATACCAATGATGGGACACTATTCCTCCCACTGATACCAATGATGGGACACTATTCCTCCCACTGATACCAATGATGGGACACTATTCCCCCCACTGACACCAATGATGGGACACTATTCCTCCCACTGACACCAATGATGGGGCACTATTCCTCCCACTGACACCAATGATGGGACACTATTCCTCCCGCTGACACCAATGATAGGACACTATTCCTCCCACTGAGGCCAATGATGGGGCATTTTTACTTACACCAGGACATTTTCTACTCCCAGTGGTCACAGTCTGGGCCCTCTAAAGTCTGAAGGATAGTAAACTGGCCCTTTGTTTAGAACGTTTGGTAAAGGAAAGAAGCCTGTACTTACCCATGCAGGGAGCGATCCAGACTTGTCAAGTGATCCCCAGGAGCCGGGTTCAGTGAAAAGGAGAGATTGCCAACAGCAGCTGCAGAGCCTGGGCGGTGACATCACCCACTATGGGGTTTCTGTTATTGGCTGTCCCTCTTCTACACTGAAGCCATCGATGGGAACCGATCGTGCGATTGGATCTGAGCGACTTCAGAATAGGTAAGTATACAGATCTTTCCTTTCATAGGGTTGATAGAATAGACCTAAATGGGGAGGGAAGTAGGTTTAGGCTTAGTTTAGTATGTAGGCAGGTGCAGTCTACTTTCTACACCGCAGGTGGCGCTCTTCCACACAGCAGGCCTGCAGTTGAAGAAGAAGTCAAGAGGAACACAGTTCCTCTATGATTGAAGGGGGACATGACCTGGCAAAGCCGAATGGCAGGCCTCCATCCCTGGTATGTTACTGCTTCCCTCTGCTCTTGGAAGGTTTTCCTGCCTCAACCCCGGGGGAGATACCTGAGACCCCCACTAATCCCCACGTAGAGGAGGGACCCAGTCTTGGGGCGAGTTGTAAGTCATTAGCTTGTCGCCATTTCTTTGGAAATAATAATTTTTTCCCTCCCCTCTTCAGAGGGTCTTTTTAATCCTTTTTTTTTAAATTGTTGATTCTTTACAGTTATACTGTCATATTACACTCCTGATGAGTGACTGTAACGCCATGAAACACGTTGAGTGCTATTATATGTCAAGATACAGCTGGTCTGGGGGGCGTGGCTTGCGCGTGCACGGAGATGGCCGCTTAAGCAGTGAGCTCCGCCATCCAGACCGGACAATCAGCGACTATCGAGCACTGACTACCCGCTACTCTACCCCACAGCACAGCGATCGTACCTGCCAGGCTGCGCCGTCATGTTGTCCCGCAAACGCATCCAGGATAGAGGCTTAAAATGCCTGGAATCCTTCTCCTTCCAGCCCCGCCAGCGAAACCAAGATGGCAGTGCCGGACCCTCAGCGCACCACTCTCTGCAGTTCTCGGACCCCCCGGGGGGCCATCCACAGAACATACCAGCTGGAAATCATTCCTCCCTCCCTTTGGATACCTCTCCTGCAACCCCGGTGTCCCAGAGCCCGGCGAAATTCGAGGATGCGGATGGATCTCTCGGACCAGGCCTCAATCACAGTGAGTACAGGCCTGCATAATAACTCTGCTGTTTCATCATTACAATCCTCCATAGCACAATTCCCAACATCAGGACAACCGGTGCTAGACACCACTATGAAAGACATGCTCCTATCGCTGCAGTCTTCTCTCATGTCCAACTTCTCATCCCTGATTAATACTTTCTCACTAGAAATGAAACACATGGACAATAGGGTGCAATGTGTGGAAAACAAAATGGAGGAATGTACTGACACTGTTAATGAATTAGTGGATGCATACAATGATCAGAAAGAGGAATCTCTCTGGATCAAAGCGAAATTAGCAGACCTCGAGGACCGCTCCAGACGCAATAACCTTAAAATACGCGGAATCCCTGAGTCCGTTCAACCTACAGAATTGCGCAATTATGCCACCGCTATGTTTTCCAGCATGCTCCCGGAGCTCTCCCCGATTGAGCTTACGATTGATCGTATACACAGGCTGCCTAAACCACGCCACCTGGAAGCAGAGGTACCCCGAGATGTACTTCTGCGAGTACATTTTTTCCAAGCGAAAGAACAGATACTTATGAAAGCTAGAGAACTGTCACCACTCCCTGCACCATACTCTGATATACAACTGTTTTCAGACCTATCTCAACATACACTCCAAATGCGTCGGCAACTTAAAACTATCACTACGGCGATGAACAATCACAAAATTATATACAAATGGCGCCACCCAGCGACCATCTTGGTCACTTACAACGGCATTCCTCACACCATCTCCACCCTGGAAGGGGGCTTGAAACTACTTAAAGCATGGGGAATCCTACCAGATCCTCCCCTCAACCAAACTGACGATGACGGTACACCAAACCCGTTCACCTTTGGACGTAACAGGGAGAACCACAGAAACAACCAACGTTGATCTACTAGCTCAAATTGCATCATTATGCGACTACCTTAGTCCGGTCTGGTCGCGTGCTTAACACCAGCTTACTGAACTTACCCCCATTAGTTGTCAGTTGCTCTGAGGAGCTGGTTCATGCTGACACACCTGTGAGCTTAGTTTGTTCACTTAGTCTTTACTAAAAAGCGGGGTCTATTTTTTTTTCTTCTTGACCCTGTTGTTTTTTTGTTTTGTTTTTGTTTCTGTTGTTTTTCTTTCTTTTTGATTGCGCTTCTGCAAGTGCCTTCACCTGCTTCAGACATCTACAGTTCGTTCACACATGAAGTTTGTTGATCTTCAAATCTAACTTGTTTTATACCTCTATAGATCCAAGGACTGAATTTACTGCTTCCTTCTCAAATCTCCAACAGAAGTATTCTCGCCCACATCGACCGGTGGATTGATTATTCCTCCTTCATTCTTCCACAACTGTAAGTAGTTGCTTCACGGACTCACCACACCTCCATTCAGCATGGGGATCACTATCCTATCACTCAATGCGAATGGACTAAACCACCCAGCAAAAAGGTCCTCCCTATGGAAATCAGCCATTACCCAGAACTGTGACATTCTTTGCGTACAGGAGACGCACTTTGCTGCGACTTCCTCTCCTGCCTGCCAACACAAACAATTCCCCCATGTGTTTCGCTCCTTCTTTGGTAAAAAACAACGCGGAGTAATGATAGCGATCAGAAACACTGTTGTTTTCACCCTGCAGAACTGTGTCACTGACCCGGAAGGGCGATATATTATCCTAATTTGCACAATCAACAATATCTCCTTTACCCTGGTCTCCATTTATGCCCCAAACCATGGCCAAATGACTTTTCTCAGGAAGACACTACGGGCTGCCCGTACGATCCAACAAGGACATTTGCTCATTTGTGGGGACTTTAATATGGTCCCGAACTTGACACTCTCCCGATTCCCATTCCTATGTCCCAACTTAAAGCTACGTAAAGAGCATTTCTTAATTTCATCTGGCACTATAGGGCTCACAGGATTGCGGGCTCTGTAGTGCTGGCCCCTAGGGCAAGAGGTGGGTTGGGGGCCCCAGATCTCATTAAATATTATTACGCCACCCATCTCAAACTGATCATTGTTTGGTCCTCCAGAATGGCGCCTAGTGTGTGGGCAGAGATCGAAATGAGTGTCACTAGACCAGTACATCCATGCGCTATGATCTGGGCTAACCTGGATTCGTCTATAGGTCAACTTCAAAGTATTTGCCTAGGGCCAATGTTGTTCTCCCTCTCTGTGTGGAAAAAATGTTCACGCCAATTCTCTCTTGCATCCCCATGTCCACCGCTACTAAACGTGTTGTTCAATCCTGACATCCCTGATAGCCTATCTTATATTCGCATGCTTCCGTGGACACAAGCTGGAATCTTTCAACTTCGAAACATTGTACACCCCCTCACTCGTACACTTTTGCCCTTTGCTGACCTACAGAGGAAATATCAGATCCCTAAACAATTGTTATACTCCTACTTCCAGATTAAACATTACTTTGCTTCTAAAGCAGCTTCTCTGACTCTTGAAAAACCTACCCCGTTCGAACTTTTATGTGCTCAGGGACCATACCAGACCCATCTCATTTCTGATATCTACAAATATTTGCATGACGCTGCCTCACTTACTAACACATCCCATCTATACATGCACAAATGGTCCCAATTAATAGGCCGTCCCATCCCCCTTCCTCAATGGAGGACGATTTGGGAGGCTATTTCCAGGTCTTCACGATGTGTAGAACAAAGAGAGACGGCATACAAAATTTTATATTTTTGGTATAGAACACCTGAAATACTACATATGTTGTATGTCGCGTATGTTGGAGATGCCGGGGCGACGTTGGCTCTCATTTCCACATTTTTTGTGAATGTCCTTTGATTCGCCCATTTTGGTCTTCTGTCCAGACCTTTCTACAGCAGTTGTTGGACGTCACTCCCCCATTAGACCCGGTTCATTTCCTTCTAGGCCTGCCGATCCCTGGTGTCTCCAAACAAACCCAAAAATTGGCTACCTATATCATTTTAGCAGCAAAACGGGCGATACCCTCACGATGGTTGTCCCCTTCCCCGCCCACACTTCCACAAGTTCTTCAAATATTGGGACTGATCTGTAAAATGGAACGCCTCACTGCAATGGTGCACGACACTCTTCCTCAATTTTCGAAAGTGTGGGATATTTGGGAACACTCAGATCTCAATCCTAGTGGCACTTCCTTATCTTCCAGCGAGGAGACTTTATCTTGACCTTTTATCCCACAATTAGAATGTAGAGGTTTTGTTCACTACTCCCTTTGAAGATTCCATGGTGCTTTCCCCCGCCCCCCCCTTTTTTTTGTTTTGTTTTGTTTTTGTGCTCTCACTCGGTGCAATACCTGCGTGGTGCCCTCAATTTCTGGGGGGGGGGGGGGGCGCCCTGGGTGTCTCACTGTCACCAGACCCAGTGAATACAATTTTGCTTACATGCGTTATATGATGTTTAGTTTTGTTTTACCCATTCACTGGCTACTTACTCACTCGCTCAATTCCTTTTGTACGGCTAATATCCCATGATAATTGTATGTTGGCAGTACTGGGATTTGATTGATACACTTTTATTACATGCTGTATGCTCTATTTTATGTTCTGACAATCTTTTGTATCTGTTTTTTGTATACATGAAAAATTTCAATAAAAAACTAAAATTGAACAAAATATGGTCCCGAACAACTCAATAGACTCCACTGCGGGGTCTCACAGAAATACCTCTCCTTTAGATCCGTTTATTAGTTCCAATGATCTATTTGACGTGTGGAGGTGTTGTCATGCGAGCGAGAGGGATTTCACGTTCCTTTCGCCGTGTCACAATACCTACTCACGGATTGATTTATTCCTAACTGACAGTCGGTTACTGCATAAAATTTCAAACTCTACCATTCATACCACCACCTGGTCAGATCATGCCCCCATTAGCATTACCATATCTGAAGACTCTTGTCAACCCAATAACTTTATTTGGAGAGTCAATAACTATCTCCTAACTACACCACTCTATTCTACCCATATTGAGCGCCAATTGGAAGAGTACTTTTCAATTAATCAGGCATCGGTATCTGACCCGCTGGTGATATGGAACGCACACAAGGCAGTCATGCGAGGGGTGTTCATCCAAATGGGAGCTAGAGCCAAAAAAAAAGGACCCAACGGTTAGATGAACTCACAGCTGAGATAGCCAAATCCGAATCACTGAATAAATCCAACCCATCACCACTTCTCCAATCTAAAATATTCACCCTTCGCCACGAGCTAAGGGCCCTTCTACTTGAAAAATGTGCTAAATCATACAGAATTCTCAAAGCCACTTCATACACTACAGGGAACAAGGCAGGAAAGGCAATGTCCCTTCGAGTTAAGGGTCATAGAACCAAAACAAAAATCCCGTACATACATCACCCTCACACGAACGAAAAACTTCTTAAACCCCAAGACATAGCGAACTCCTTTAGTACCTACTATGAGGATCTATACAACCTCAAGGATGATGCCTCCACTACCCAATCCTCCCAGGCGGGGATTGAATCCTTCCTAGGAGGTTTGAATCTCCCGACTGTGTCCCCCCAACAACTTGAGAAATTAAATACTCCCTTCACAGCTGAGGAAATACTTGCAATAATACATAATCTGCCTAAATCCAAATCCCCTGGCCCTGACGGCTTTACTGGGGAATATTATAAGAAGTTCAAGCATGTATTAGCTCCCACTCTGTGCCAACTGTTCAACCTAACAGCAACTTCAGCCTCTTTCCCTACTGATATGCTCAATGCCATGATTATAACCCTCCCTAAACCTGGCAAAGATCCCACATCTCCAAAAAACTTCCGACCCATTTCACTGCTCAACCTTGATTTAAAAATTTACGCCAAACTGATAGCCAACAGACTAGAGGACATACTCCCTTCCCTTATATCAATAGACCAAATCAGGATTCACTAAAGGACGCCAAGCGTCGGACGCCACTAGAAGGATAATCAATATCATACATCATGTAGAAACGCAAAAAATCCCGGCCCTTCTATTATCACTAGATGCTGAAAAGGCCTTCGATAGGGTCCACTGGGGATATATATCGGAGGTTCTATACAAGTTCGGTATTACGGGTACGATACACAATGCCATAATGGCCCTATACTCCAATCCTTCGGCCAAAGTATTTTCTGCAGACACCCTTTCCTCTCCATTCCAAATTACCAATGGCACAAGACAAGGCTGCCCACTCTCACCCATTATATTCAACCTAGTCATGGAACCCCTTGCCGAACAAATCAGAAATAACAGCGGAATCTCAGGTATACCCATTGCTGGTTTAGACCATAAGATACGTTTGTTTGCAGACGACGTGATCCTCATGATCACGGACCCTGACAGATCCCTTCCTGAGGTCCAGAGGACGCTAGCCTGGTTTAGTGAAGTATCATACTACAAAGTCAATGAAACTAAATCATACGTGCTCAACTTAGGTCTGGACACGCCCACAGAAAACCAACTCAAAATGAAATTTCCATACACTTGGGCTAAAAATAGCATAACTTACTTGGGCATCCAGCTGACTACTACAACAAAAGCACTATTTGCTTCTAACTATTTACCAATCAGATCCACTCTTCAAACGGATCTCGCCAGGCTGGCGTCCTTTGAATTCTCGTGGATGGGTCGATTGGCAGCATTTAAAATGTTCCATCTTCCCCAAATCTTGTACCTATTTAGAACTATACCAATTCCTATACCTCTTTACTACTTCAAATCATTGCAATCGATCCTGACCAAATTTCTTTGGAAAGGCAAAAAAGCTAGATGCAGCCATGCTCAACTAATCAAACATCGCTTAGCAGGAGGGACTGGTTCTGTTGACTTTCAGGATTACTACATGGCATCTATACTCACACAAGCTAAGGAATGGTTTCTAGAATCCCCCCCAACCACGTTGTGGGGGAAGATAGAAGCATCTATGATACCAGGAGGCAATTTAGCTTCTTGGCTATTCATCTCACCACTAAGGACAAGGCCCCACATCCACGTCTCACCGACCATGAAGGCGACTAGCAAGGTTTGGTCCAGATTCACACAGCTCTCAGCACTCTACCCCAATCAAGCGACCACCCCCGTCACCATAGACTCCCTGACCCACATACTAGAAACAGCCTCCTACACACATTGGAAACACAAGGGCATTATATATATCTCAGATCTACTGGATAATAATCGCATCAAATCCTTTACCAAACTTCAGAAAGTATACCAACTCTCACACTCTGATTGGTTCTTATACGCACGCACCCATCATTGCCTCACTTCACTTAAAACATGGGCATGGAAAATACCCCAAATAGCGTGGATTTTTTTTAGATCCCCTGCACATCATCGGAGGGGAATTTCTAGGTTCTATTCTTTACTACAACAAAAATCCACCTTCACTACTTCCACAGCACTATTGCGCTGGGAAAATGATTTAGGACAACAATTCACAATTCTACAATGGGAAACAGCGTGTAAATCCACATACAAAGCTACTTGCTGCTCTCAACATTGTGGGAACTTGCGTTTAAACTGACGTACCGTTGGTACTTGACTCCTGACAGATTATCCAAATTTAACTCATCACTCCCTAGCACATGTTGGAGGAACTGCGGACAAAAAGGTGATCTATTGCATACATTTTGGAAATGTTCCAAACTTAAACATTATTGGTACTCCGTTTTCCAATTAATCTTTGAGGTCACTCGTTTGTCAATCATAGCCTCACCATCCTTAGCCCTACTATCCCTGGAAATAGAAAAAAAAAAAACAAATCCATCAAAACACATTATAATTCACATACTACTAGCAGCTCGCCTTAGTATAACCCGTAAGTGGAAAGACCCAATTCCCCCTACGATTAAAGATGTAGTTCAAACCACTCATGAACACTTTACACACGAAACTTCCCTAGCACTAAAGCAGAATAGTAAAATGAAGATTGCCCAACTATGGGAACTGTGGAAAGAATGGATTAAATCTCCCGGTCTCACAACAGCGTTCACTCTTTAACTTGGTTTGATAACTTGTCTGTTAATATGTGGGTACAGAGAGCACTTGACGAGGGGGGGGGGGAGGGGGGTCAACACGCGAGCACAGTTTTGCTCCCTATAAGGGGTGCTTAAGTGGGGTCTCCCCTCTCCACCCTAACTTACATGAATAGCTTTACCTGTCCTCTGTACCAACCACCACCTTGGTACTAGACTTTGATCAATGCACTATCTGTTTGCGGATGAACCCGTAATACTTATGTAACGACAGACAGCATATTATTGATTGTATTCTTTGTGTACAATCCAAATCTTATGTGGACGGACATGTTACATATGTAGGCACTTTCTTATATTCTTATATTTTTTGTTTATGACTCTGTAACATTTGAAATATGCCAATAAAAATCTATTGAGAAAAAAAAAAAAAGATACAGCTGGTCTCCTTATACATATGTGTCTGTGTATCAATTTATTGTTTATGTCATGTCAATCCATTTATGTCAATTATTCATGTGACTATCAATTCATGTCATGTTTTGATATGTACTTTTTTAATAAAGAGTGAATTTATCATATTTACACATATGTTTTCTGCTCTATTTGATATGGCGGGCCTCATTCAAAGTCCCATTTTTTCTCTTTTCCTGCAAAACAGTTCCTCTATGGTTTCTTGGGTCACTGGGGAAGTACCCAATTGGATGCTGCCGCCTCATGTGACTCTGGCAGCCATCTTGTGTCCTATTTAAGGTCCTGGCTCCCAGGTTTGGAGTGCATTTTGAAAGTTGGTAGAATAGGGACAGGTTCCCTGCTTGGTAGGAACATTACTAGCCTCTCTACAGGCGCTGTCAGTCCGGCTGCATTCTGCTCTCTACACGCTGTTGGAACTGTGAGCTTTCCCGGTTGGGCTGCCTTCCCATCGGACTGAGTGTGTTATTGTCATCGCGCTGCGCTGCGCCCCACCTACAACTATTAGACTGGGAGTTCCACTTTAATGCGGATCATTCCCTGAAAGGGGAGGTTCTGCTTTTCTGCTTCCCTTCCCCTTTAACTTTTTGGTAAGTAATTTCTTTTTGAGGGGGGGAGGGGCAGGTTTTTTTTTTTTTCTAGTTTTTTCAGGTCATTCGTTATGATTGATATTCCTTATTCCAAATAAATTTGTAACTTTGGAAATGTCTGGGGGGACCCAAGACGGGGAAAACTCTTCCGGTACATTCCTTACATGAAGGTGTTCTGTGCGGAGAATTCCTGATAACTCTTCACTCCTCCCAAATGTTTTCCAGAACAATTCCCACCTGAGAAGCCTTTGTCTAGAAGTGAGCCCCCCCCCCCCCCGTGGATCCGGCAATTTCCCGATATCGGAAAACATTTGACTGGGGGCACAACTGATGAAGGATCCTACTGTAGCGCACCTCTCCCTCTCCCCACTTCCCTCTGTTAAAGTTTTCCAACTCGCTCTGTCTCTGGTCTAGGGGTATGATAGGGGAGGGAGAGGGGTGCGCTACGCCAGGCCTCCACCACAGGTGTGTATGTGGTCTCAGCAATGTCTCTTGTTACCTTCGGGTCTGTGTTGTGCATCGGATCCTCCCTCCAAGAGTCTCCTTGAACCTCGTCCGCCAGAAATTGAGCCACACCATCAAAGTCCAACACTCCTTTATTCAGAACATAACATGGACTCCCTTGGCTATAGAACAGAAAAGGAGGTGTGGGTACGAATAGGCCCAGGCACAAATTCGATCCTCCACTCTCCTCCCTGAGAGTGGGATATGGTCTCCGCACAAGGGAAATTCTCCTTCTGGACGTTCTCCGACAAGAGACTCACCCGTCACCGGCAGTCTGCTGCACCGGGTCTTCAGGTGAGGAGCTCTCCCCGATCCATTGCGCCCACCTCGGATTCAGGCCTCCATCCCCGGAGTGCCTTAGGATCCTTCCCTCGCGGAACTCAGTGTTGGGCACTGAGCTCCGGACCTCCATCCAAGTACCTCACCCCAGGACTAAAGGTGCCTGAGGTGGAACACGATCTCCGGTGGTCCTCTAGGCCTAGGCCGCCTAGAGGACGAACACGAACCACCGTCCGCAAGCTGAAGGTGCCTGGGACGAAGACCCCGTGACCAAGATGGCCGAACCCTTTATACCCTCTCCCAGCAAGCACGGCGGGTTCCCCGCCCCACCATACCGCTGCCGAGAGAGGACCAAAAAGGAGACCCAGCACACAGCGATATCTGTCCGTCAGCCCATGGGAACAGCGCCACCCAGTGGACCGCCGGAACACACCACCGGTGTCACCAAAAATATTTAAATTTACCCCGGGAAAGTAAGTACCCGCTACACTACTGACAAATGTTTGCAACCCCTTTATACGAGGGGGGGGGGCGGGGTCTTCAAAAAGTTTTTGAATTTTTTTAATATTTGACCACTTCCCAACCGGCCTATAGCAAAATGACGGCCGGCCGGTGGTTCAGTTATCCTGACTGAGTGTCATTTGACGTCCAGCAGGATAACAGCCGCCGCACACCCGTGGGGGCGCGCATCGCGTCGATCGGTGGTGCGGTGTGTCTGACAGACGCGAGTAGAGGAGAGCCGATCGGCGGCTCTCCTGACAGGGGGGGGTCTGTGCTGTTCTGACAGATCTTTGGAGATGATTGGTTGTTTGCGGGGTGCAGCGTACTCCTTGTTGTGTCCCCCAATAACCCCGACATTTCCTATATCCACAGTATATGGGGGGGGGGGGCGTCATCCACGCCATCAGAACTACATCTGACTCCCAAAGCGCACGCCATGACTCATCATTTCCTCTGTTATAAGAGCGGGTGACACTTTATATCTGTGACATTTATAGATATTTCATATAAAATGTTATCTCTGTTTTGTCAGTTTATTGTCAGATCGCGTCTGATTGGATGTAGCCGCCTGAACTGTTCTGGATGAGGGAAGAAGGTTCTCCTCCAAGATCTTACAATACGTGGCCCCGCCCATTGGCCCCTCAATGCGGCAAAGTCGGCCTGGACCTTTATTAGAGAAACACCCCAAAGCCTCATGTTTCCCCCTCCGTGTGACTGGAGGGATGGAGTTCTTAGGGTCATAGTCACCATTTTTCTTCCTCCAAACACGGCGAGTCGAATTGATGCCAAAGAGCTGAATTTTGGTCTCATCTGACCACAGAACTTCCTCCCCCGATCCTCCTCTGAATCAGGGCTTTTTTTCTCAGAGAATAGGTGTAGGAACTCCTCCCTTTCCAAGTCACCCTTGACTCCACCCCCTACCCACCTCCGAGCACCGTTCCTTGGTTCCACCCACTACCCACCTCCCAGTACCACCCCTTTTAGAGAATACAGAAACAAGTATCATTTTGTGGCGCTAAGTATTTTGCATAGAATTTGTTATTGATAACAAGAAAGGCAGTAAAATAGATCTAGCAACAATGGACACCCCGCAGCGACAATAGATCCACCCCAGCAACAATGGACTCCCAACAGCCAGCATCAATAGACGATTGACCCCCTGCAACATAAGACCCACCCCGTCAACGATAGATCCCCCACCAGCAACAATAGATCCCCCCTGCAAAAATAGATCCCCTCCAGCAACAATAGATTCCCCAGTAGCCAGCATCAATAGACCCTCCAGCAGCCAGCAGATCCCTCCCAGCAACAAAGCAACGATTGACCTCCTGCAACATAAGACGCACCCCCAGCAACAATAGACCACCCTTCAAAAATAGATCCCCTCCAGAAACAATAGACCCTCCAGCAGACAGCAACAAAGACCCCTTCCTCAACAGTACATCCCTCCTAGCAATGACTGACCCCCCAGCAACAATAGATCCCCCCACGAGCAACAGAAGAACTCCCCAGCAACAACAGACTTCCTTCCTTTCGCAAAATAGATCCCCCTCCAGCAATAATAGATCCCCCAGTAGCCAGCATCAATAGACTCTCCAGCACACCCCAGAACCTCTTTCCATTACATACATTCAGTTCGGGAGGTGCGTTCCCCCTGTGTTCCTGCTGAAAAAAAGCCCTGCTCTGAATCATTTAGATGTTCATTGGGAGACTTCAGACGGGCTGTACATGTGTCTTCCTCAGGAGGGGACCTTGTGGGCGCTGCAGGATTTCAATCCACGGCGGTATATTGTGTTACCAATGGTGTGTTTGGTGACTGTGGTCCCAACTGCCTTGAGATCCTTCACAAGCTCCTCCCATGTAGTTCTGGGCGGATCCCTCACTTTTCTCATAACCATCCTCACCCCATGAGGGGAAATCTTGCATGGAGCTCCAGACTGAGGACGATCGATGGTTATTTTGTATTTCTTCTATTTGTGAAAATTCTCTCCAACAGTTGTTTCCTTCTCACCGAGCTTCATGCTGATGGTCTTGTAGCCCATTCCAGCCTTGTGCAGGTCTCCAATCTTCTCCCCGACGTCCTCTGACAGCTCTTTGGTCTCCCCCATGATGGTGAGCTGTGATTGGAGGAAAGAGATTCTGTGGACAGGTGTCTTCTATACACATAACGAGTTGCCGTTAGGAGAACCTTCTTACATTGACATGACATGTTAAGGACCGATCCTCAGTAATGACCCACCTGATATACCTAACCTCCCCCACATACCCCACTTACCCAATAAAACGGCTGACAAAGTTGTGGAGTAAAAATTGGCCTTACGGCTTATTTATTTAACAATTTCTATACTTAAAAATAAATAACCATTTTAAATAACATTAGACTAATTTTCCAATATCTTGGTGGTCTTGGAGACCACAACTCAGAAATTGGACACTGGGACCAAACTATTTACCTTAGTCGCAAGACACCGACTCAGAGGCAGTACACATGTCCGCAGTGACCAACCATTTTACCCCTTCCTGGTTGACCCTTGTTAACCGAAAGGTACCCGATAACCCCATACCACCTATGGGTACCACCATTTTACAAAAAACTTCCATCCTTTTCCTCCTCTTCCAGGGACCAAACACTGCCACCGCACGCAAGGGGTAAAGCCTTACCCTTGCGTGCACCTCCAAACCCTCAGGGCCCTCTGGATTCCCTCCTGCAACCCCAGGGCCCAAAGATCAATGCCAACAGCATTGAGGTGAACCCCATCACCCCTGAGATACCACCAGGTGTCCACTTCCAGCTCCCTGTGTCGCACCACTAAACCACCATTCCAGATAATAAATCTTCCCACCTATTTGTTAACCTTGACTCGAGCCTTGTTCACCTTCTCCACCGACCAAGCCCAACGCCAAGCTGTCCTGCCCACCATGTCTGCCCAAACAATCAGCATCCCCGGAAATGAAGTGCACAACCGCAAGGAGTCATACTTCACATCACGTATCAACTGATGCATAGACCTGGCCCCCATGTCATTACCTCCTGCACGTAGAACTAAAATATCCGGTGCTCTATCCAGGCGTGCAAACTTATGCACCTCTGGAATGACCCTGCTTCATACCATGCCTGGCACCCCGATTCAGCAGACCTGAGCTTCTCGTAGGGGGATACCCAGCTGCCCCCCATTGGGCCGCACATCAGCCCGTCTGGCCCCCCCAAAACACATAAGAGTGACCTAGAATCCAAACTAGGCCGATCTCACCACCTGAAAAACATTGAAACACAAACACATAACAATTTTCAACATCCCCCCTCCATGACCAATAACAGACTGACAAGGAACCCAACATGTGAACCCTTACTCATGGCATCAAGTGTGGACGAATGTAAAGCCTAAACCTGTCAGAATCCCATCGCCCAATCCGCTTCACCGCGTCGGCATTCAGACCCGCCCGTGCCGCCTCTGTGGCAGCCCCAATGCGGAATGAATGGGAGGCGTAACCCTTTGGGTCATACCCCGCCACCACCAAACACTTCCTGAACACTGCTACAAACTGAAATCTGGATAGAGCCGACCCATCTTGGTGAATCAAAAATTACCCCCCCCCCCCCCCAGTCCAGGACACATGGAACAGAAGGATTCCACCGCCCGTACAGGACATATTGCCGCCTCTGGAATGCAAAACAACAGGAGTCGCATACCCTTGCCCCCCTGATCCGTTTTAGACCTACGCACCCAAACCCTGACCGATTCCTCTGAACACTCCACGTCTTGAACCAACAGGCCCCCTTGAGCCTGCTTGGAAGAACTGACCAGCTCACCAACCCTCAACGCCCCGAAAAAGGCCAGCACAAACGCCGCCCGGAATAAGGAACACTCGTATGTCGAACTGCACACGGAATGTAAATGCTGAAACAAGTTCTGCAACATCATAAATGAAACAGGCCGGCGACTATCCTTAGTCTTGCGACTTCTCCTGTACCCCTTTCACCGCCTGTTTCACCCAAAATTCCTTAGTATAGTCCCTGCAACCGCGCCACTTAAAAAGGAAAGCCAAACCTGCCAGTGTCCGATCCGCCGCGGCTGAGGAGACCCCCTGCTCCATCTTCAAGGTGAGAAAATAAAGAACGGAAATGCCCACCTCATGTCCCGCCGTGGGAATCCCCAGCCCATGTACAAATGCCAGCCATTCCCGCCATACCTTAGAGTAGGCATTCCATGTAGCCTCACTCACCGACCGTTGAAACCACCTCGCTGCGCTGTCAAAGCAATGCTCCACATCCAGTCGGGACAGGTGACTCCGTGTTGCTCCGCTGCTGGTGCCAACTCCCGGAACCTGTCCCACTGAAAACGAGACAAAGTGTCAGCCAAAGTGTTATCAACCCCCGGAAGGTGCCCAGCATAAATGAACATATTCAAGTGTAGGCAGCGCAGAACCAAATGACGCAGCAACCACATCACCAGCTGCAATGCAGCCGAAACACGATTCACCACCTGGATGACGCCCATGTTGTCACAGTTGAAACGAACCTTCAAATTACGGAAAGAATCGCACCACAGTTCGAGCGCCACTACAATCGGGAAGAGCTCCAGGAGTACTAAGTTCTTCAAGAACCCTGCCTCCTCCCACTCCTTGGGCCAAGGTGCAGCGCTCCATTTTCCCTGACAGAAAGCCCCATACCCAGTGGAGTCAGCAGCGTCTGTAAATACTAGATATGTGCAATTCGTTTAGTTACAAATTCGTTATTTGTCAAAATTCGTTATATTCGTTGATTCGTAAACATACGAATAAACGAACGGTTTGATAAAATTACAAACGAACAACGAATTATCGAAAAGAACGAATATGGAAAACAACGAAAATACGAATTTAGTAAATTTGAAACAGCCAAAATACGAAAAAGTAAAAAACGAAAACATAAAAACAACGAAAATACAGAGCAAAGATCAAAAAATAACGAAAATCAAAATGAACGAAAACGCAAAATTACGAATATTCTGAAAACGTAAAACAAAACAACGAAAATTTGAAAAAACTTAAATTCTATTTTGTTAGTTCTGAATTAGTTCTGGACGTTGGCCAATGGCCAATAAGCTTGTCCCTTCCCCTGAAGAGGTTGTCCCTTCCCCCAAAGAGCTTGTTTCTTATTCCCTTGTGTGTTTTTCTGTGTTAGACTGCAGTGCATTCCATCTACAGTCCAGATAGGGTGTGGTTGGGTAGGTGGCACTGTTTTGGTGGATTTGTGAGTTAAGTTGTGACTTGTGAGAGAGAAATTCTTTGTTTCTTAAGCATACTCTGTGTAGAATCTAGTTTCTATATTTGTATTTTGTAATATCTCTGACATATTTTTGTTTTCCCCTATTCTGACACATTATGTAAACATACGAATTATGCCCCGATTACTAATCTACGAAAACAATGATACGAAAGTACGAATAAATGAGCCGGTCAATCTCACGAAAGTACGAATTACAAAATTACGACGAGTAGTGTTTTGAATAAATGGAAAATGTATTCTAACGAAAGTACGAATGTAATTAAATCTACAAAAGTAAGATTTTCGAATCAACGGAAATTAGACACGGAAATACGAATCATTGCAAATCAACGAAAATATAGTTCTTACGAAAATACGAACGCGGCCGAATATAAAATATAACGAAAAATACGAATTTCGAATCAACGAAAATTAGACTAACGGAAAAACGAATCAACGGAAAAATAACCCTTACGGAAATACGAAAGAGTCCGAATACGATAACCCATGTATTACGAATCGTTACGAATCAACGGAAACGCACAGAAACGAAACCAAACGAAACACATTTTTATGTTGTGCACATGTCTAGTAAATAATTCCAAGTCGAAATTACTAATTGTCCCAGACATCCACAACGCCCGCCCGCTAAAAGACTACAAGAACTCGTGCCACACTCTCAAATCCTCCCTGTGCTCACCATTCAGACTCCCGAAATGAGTCGGAGCCCGCACCCCAGCTGTTGCAGCGGACAGCCTGCGGCAAAAAACCCTGCCCATGGGAATTATCCTGCAAGCGAAATTAAACTTACCCAACAGCGACGGCATTTTGCGCAGCTGGATCTTACGCAGACCAATAATCCCCCGCACCTCCAACTTGTCCTGTGGAAGTCGACATTCCATCCATAATGAGTCCAAAACGATGCCCAAGAAGACAAGGCACGACGTGGGGCCTTCCGTCTTCTCGGGTGCTGGGGGACCCGGAAACGGTCGGCCACGTATTGCAACGTCCCCAAGAGGACGGAGCAAACATTTGACTCCGGAGGACCCACACATAAGAAATCATCCAGATAATGGATGATCGAGCTGAACCCCGACGCGTCACGGACCACCCACTCCAAAAAGGAGCTGAAGGTTTTGAATAGTGCGCAAGAGATGGAACAACCCATGGGTAAACAACGATCCACATAGTATGCCCCATCCCAAGTGGATCCCAACAATCGAAAACTGTCCGGGTGAACCGGGAGCAACCGGAAAGCCAATTCAACATCAGCCTTTGCCATGAGCGCTCCCCGCCCACATCTGCGAACCCATGCTACCGCTGCATCAAGAGAAGTGTATGACACCGTGCAGTCCTCCGGGGCTATCGCGTCATTAACCGATCCACCCTTCGGAAAGGAAAGGTGGTGGATCAAGCAAAACTTGTGCGGCTCCTTTTTGGGCACAACCCCCAAGGGAGAAACCACCAAGTCCCGTAACGGGATCGTCGCAAAAGGCCCAGCCATCCGCCCCAAATGCACCTCCTTTGACAGCTTCTTCAAAACCACCAAGGGCTGCAACAAGGCGGACCGCAAGTTTCTATCCTCTGGGGGAACAGCAGAGAGCGAACAGGGGATCCTAAAACCGCTGGGAAAGCCCTCCTCCAGCAACCTAGCGGCACATCTGCCGGGGTATCTATTGAGAAAGGGAAGCATCCTTTCCACCCCTACCGGAGTCGTTCCCCTTACCCGCAGGCTCTCCGGAACGGCTCTTTCCTCGCTTGAAACACTTCGACAAGGCATGGCTACCCCCACACCCTGAACATGCGTGCTTGAAGCGACAGTTTGCGCCATACTTGCACGTCCCTTCGTTAAACTGCCAGCAGTAGCCCCAACAATTTTCGGTCGGTTGTCTTGAGGCTGAGGAACCTCCGACCCCCCCCCCCCCCCTGAAAAAACTGATTTGGAGCCTGTGTCGCTGTCATCAGCTTCATCCACAAGTTGATGTCCTTGTGATCCCAGCGCAGCGCAGGTCTGATGGCCATCCGTTGCCGGAACTGCTCGTCGTAACGTAACCACGCTACTCCCCCATACGTCCGGTGCGCCTCGCTAATGGCCTCCAAATAAATTATCAACCCCGAACAGTGCTCAGGGGCCTTCTCCCCTATCACACACGCAAGGATCGCAAAAGCCTGCAACCAGTTGTTGAATGTGCGGGGAATCAAATGATGACCACCCTTTTCTCATCCTCCTTTTTGCTCTCTTCCGGCTTCAATCTATCCAGATTGAATTTCTCCAGGGGCAGTAATGCAAAAATCTCCACATACTCACCCTTTCAAATCTTCTCTCTGACGTCCGCCTTGAGATGAGCTCCCAGGGGAGCCTCAAAACCGATGTACATCTCGTTTTTTGCGGCATCCGCCAGCCTGACAGCCTCCTTTTTCTTTTCCCCTGCCGCCTCCTGACCGCTCGCCGCAGCAGCCCCCCCCCCAGCCCTCCGGAGGATACCACCCCCTCATGTCCAGTCACTGCCACTGCAGGCCCACTTGACGCTGCCGGGGCTGCAGCAGGTACCCCGGGCGCCCCAACCTCCTGAGAGTAACCTCCCTGCGGAACCCATGCCACCGCAGGCGACGCAGTGTCGCCGCCGCCCAGCTTAAACCGCCTGACCAAATCCTTCAGCCCCACCAGTAAGTCCTGATTCCCCGCCTCAGCCCCCTGACTTGCCGGGGTAGAAACCCCTGCCATAGGTGACCCACCCGTAACAGAGCCCACCCCTTTACTACTCTGTCCCAACAAATCCTGCAACAATGCACAAATAGTAGATGAAGATTTTGACTTAACGAGCTGCCTTGGACTGGGTCCACGAGCCGCAGAACTGGAATCCATCGCCGCTTGATGTCCCAGGTCCTTACCACCTTCCGACCCGGACAGCTCACCCTCCAACCTGTCGTCACTCGCTGCTGGCGAAACATTGGATGGCGGATGGAAGTGACCCGGGTGCCGAGGGCTTGTGCTGTCGCTTACTCCAACCTCTCCGACCCGAAATACCTGGCCCGCTCGCGACATCCACCGACGGACTCCGGACCCGCCCCCTGGCTTGGGCGTCACCTGCATGACCACCGCCATCCACCGTCGTCGTCACCACACTCCTCACTGTCCTTCCCCTGGGCACGATCAGGCCCTTGGCCGCCACCGCTGCTTGGCGATCACCCCCCCCCCCCGCTTATTGTTGGTTGTTAGGGGATCAAATACTTATTTTACTGACTGAGCTGTAACTCCATTTATAACATTTGTATCATGTGATTTTTCTGGATTTGTGGTTGATATTCTGTCTCTATCATATAAAATATATTAATTTGGAAAGATGAAGCTATTGACCAGCAAGCATAGGGCAAATTACCATACTTTCCAATCACATCCCGGTAAATTTTGAAAAATTGAACAAGGGATGCCCCTGGGATAGTGTGGATTGGAATAAATTATGGATTGCCACCAAGTATATATAGAAAAATATAAAGAATTTTATTTGTACATATTTGACATATGGATCAAAATTGTTTAAAAACAACGAGAGAAAAGACATACACAATCATTGAAACCAATTTGCATGAGGGCACCTACAAGTCATATAACTAGTGGTGACAGAACCGACATGTTTCGGATACTAGAGCTATATCTGTGATAGCTTCCATTATTTCCTTCTTCAAGGTTCATACAATGATTAAAAAGCAGATTGGTCTCTATAGAAGAGAGAAAAACAACATCATGTATAATGGTTATATAGTACAATATCGAGCATTAACATAGTTCCAATATTTTGAAATTCTCCCATATGTGGGCAGCTAAAGGATAAATAGTGCTGCAAAGAAAGAAAAAAAAAAATATATATATTGTGACAGCAGGAAGGTAAAGTCACCTGGTTGCATCCAGGGGGGTAGATATATTTCGCCCAGATTCAGGCTTTACGCCGACTTATACAACTAGGTGGAGTGTTGTATAGGCCCAGCTGAGGCTAGTGGGCTCATGGATGACTCATACCTCTAGGGAGAGTGTGGGGCGTCGTACAGACAGGGAGTTGATGAGACCAGCTGAAACTTGTCAGCTCATTTAGGCCTCTATAAAAACTCCCAGCTTCATTAGATGTTAGCTCATGCCTGGAACCAGACCTGTGTGGACTGTCTAGGGAGAGTGAACCCCTGTGCGGTGAGAAAAAGCCTGTGTGGCTATTTGCTTGGACATTTAAAACCAGGGACTTAGGGACTAGGACAGCACTATGCTGATCCCAGTTGTTAGTTAGGAAACCTGTATGTTTAGTCAGAGGTCAACTTGACCAGGATTTATTTTGGTTATGTTTCTTTTGCTTTGCTGTGTTTTGTCACTGTAAATAGAAAATAAACCGCACCTTTTTGATTTTGAAAACCACAACCTCCGTTTGCTGGGCCTGTTTTGTGTGGGGAGCCCATCCCGGGGGTCACACACACCCGCTGCCGAGCTAACCCCCTCACAGTTGGTGGAGAACCAGTGGCAGTTTTTTTTAAGCCAGCATGGAGGAGATACTGAAACAGCTGGCTCTAGCAAATGCCAATCAACAGCAGACAAATGCAGGTTTGCAAAGGAGCCTTGCAGCCCAGCAGCAAGCTCATCAACAAGCCCAGCAGCAATCTGAGGCCCGCTTCATAGACCTGTTACAGAAGCAAGAGCAGAGACTACAACAAATGGAAGCAGTAATGCAGCAACGTCCGCAGACCAGTGAGGAAAGCCGTCCCACTAATACCGCGTCCTTTGGGGTGAGTCGTTTATTGACAAAAATGACTGGAGAGGATGATCCAGAGGTATTTTTGACCACATTTGAAAGGACTGCTGAAAGAGAAAAGTGGCCTGAGGAGCAGTGGGCTGGACTGGTGGCTCCTCTGTTAACTGGTGAATCGCAGAAGGCTTACTATGACCTAGAGCCTGACCAAGCAAAAGACTATGTGATGCTAAAAGCTGAAATATTGGCAAGGCTGGGTGTCACCCAGGCTGTCCGGGCTCAGCGTGTGCATAACTGGACTTTCCAGCTTGGAAAACCCCCCAGGTCTCAAATGTATGATCTCATTCACCTGAGCAGAAAGTGGCTACAGCCAGAGACTTTGTCCGCACCAAAGATTGTGGAACGTGTTGTAATGGATCGGTTTTTGAGAGCTCTTCCTACTGCCATCCAAAAGTGGGTAAGCCATGGAGACCCAGAGACGGCCGATGGTCTTGTGGATCATGTGGAGAAATACTTGGCTACAGAGAACCTGACGGCCTCTTCCAGAGACACTCGGACTTTCCACCCTAAGACCAGACCATCCCCAGGGGCGGATAAGAGGATTCCAAGGGGTAAGGGTGGAGAGAGTGAGAGGGTGGGAGCTCTACCCCAAGTTTGGCGAGAACAGCCTGGGAAATCAGCGGCTCAAGAGGCGGCAAGAAGGATCGTTTGCTACCGCTGCCGGCAAGCGGGACATATTGCAGCCAATTGCCCGGTTGTGGAGGAACCCATGCAGTGTGACTTTCTGACGGGCAGACGTCAGTCGCTGTGTGCGACAGTCGCATGCACTGCCATTCGAGGAACTGAGAAACATTTATGCAAAATGTGTGTTAATGGTAGAAATGTTGTGGTATTGCTGGATTCAGGTAGCCTTGTGACCCTGATAAAGGCTGAGTTAGTTAAAACAGAGGTCTCTGGGAATAGCAAGGTAGCTGTTATTTGTGTGCATGGGGACACCCGAGAGTATCCAGTGACTACAGTGTGTTTCGAGACCCCCAAAGGTACCCTCTCTCATCCAGTGGGCTTAGTATCTCAGTTACCGTATGACGCCATTGTGGGAAGGGATTTTCCGAAGTTCTGGGAACTGTGGGATGATCCTGAGCCCCTCACTGGTGCCCCTATGTACCAGGAATGTGATAGCCAGAACTCCCCTGAGAGTGGTGAGGACTCTCCGGAATTTCCCTTATCAGTATTGGCAGGGGAGACTCAAGAAACTGGAGAGGAGCCCACCTCCTCAGACGAAAACCTACCGTCTGTGGAGTTTTCTGATCTTGAGGTTCACAGGGAAAACTTTGCCACAGAACAGTTGAAAGACCCCGCCCTAATAAAGGCACGGGAAAACGTAGTGAAAATAGATGGCGAGTTAGTGAACCCAGATAATACCTGCACTTACCCATACTTCAGCGTAGAGAAGGACCTACTGTATCGGGTGGCAAAAAGGGCAGAAGAAACCGTTGAGCAGCTTGTGGTGCCCAAACCTTACAGGAAGTTGGTGTTGGAGTTGGCCCATGGGCACATTCTTGGAGGTCATCTGGGGACAGAGAAAACCCGAGAGAGGGTATTACAGAGATTCTATTGGCCGGGGGTGATGAAGGACGTAGAAAATTATTGTTCCTCCTGCCCTGTGTGTCAGAGGTTGGCCCCGATGCCACATTTCCGTAGCCCGCTGGTCCCTCTACCCATCATTGAGGTCCCGTTTGAGAGGATCGCCATGGATTTGGTAGGTCCTATAATCAAGTCCGCTAGGGGGCACCAGTACATATTAGTTATAATGGACTATGCCACCCGTTATCCAGAAGCGATCCCTCTCCGAAATACCTCGGCCAAAACCATAGCCAAAGAGCTATCTCTTGTTTTTAGCCGGGTGGGTATTTGTAAAGAACTGCTTACGGACCAAGGTACACCCTTTATGTCCCGGGTTATGAAAGAGCTGTGTAAATTGTTCAAAGTGACGCAATTGCGTACGTCTGTGTATCACCCCCAAACCGATGGGCTGGTTGAAAGATTCAACAAAACCCTAAAACAAATGTTGAAGAAAGTGGTGGATAGAGATGGAAAGGATTGGGACTGTTTACTTCCTTATTTGATGTTTGCTATTAGGGAGGTGCCCCAATCCTCTACGGGATTCTCCCCCTTTGAGTTACTGTATGGGAGACACCCAAGAGGGCTGTTGGATATTGCCAAGGAAACTTGGGAAAGTGAGAGTTCTCCCCACAGGAGTGTGATTGAGCATGTCGCCCTGATGCAAGACCGAATTGCACAGGTAATGCCCATCGTGAAGGAACATTTGGCCCAAGCGCAGTTAGCACAGCAGAGAGTGTACAACCGTGGAGCCAAGACCCGTACCTTTTCCCCGGGGGATAGGATACTGGTACTTGTCCCTACAGTTGAAAGTAAATTCCTTGCCAAATGGCAAGGCCCCTACGAGATAATGGAAAAAGTGAGTGAAGTGAATTACAAGGTCAGACAACCAGGAAGGCGAAAGCCCGAACAGATCTATCACGTTAATCTGTTGAAAGCCTGGAGGGATAGAGAGTCCCTAGTCGCAGACACTTGGTCACCAGCTCAAACTGGTTGCGTGATTCCTGAGGTTGGAATAGCAGCCACCTTGTCACAACCCCAACAACAGGAGGTTAAGGAGTTTGTGCTTCGCAACAAGGAGGTATTCTCTGAGCTGCCGGGACAAACATCTGGGGTAGAGCATGACATCATTACCCCGCCCGGTGAAAGGGTGAAGTTAAAACCCTATCGGATCCCAGAGGCCCGACGGGAGGCAATACGGGAGGAAGTACAGAAAATGCTGAACTTAGGGGTGATAGAGGAGTCCCAAAGTGATTGGTCTAGTCCCATCGTGTTGGTGCCTAAACCGGATGGGAGCTGGCGATTTTGTAACGATTTTCGTCAGTTGAACAAAGTTACAAAATTTGACACCTACCCCATGCCACGTATAGATGAGTTGATCGACCGGCTGGGAACAGCCCGATACATGACGACTCTTGACCTCACAAAAGGGTATTGGCAAATCCCCCTGGCCAAGTCGGCCAAAGAGAAAACCGCATTTGTAACCCCAGACGGGGCGTTCCAATATAAAAGAATGCCGTTCGGGTTACAGAATGCGCCGGCCACATTCCAGCGGAAAATGGACCAGATGCTGAGGCCCCATCGGAAGTATGCTGCGGCTTACCTGGATGACGTAATTGTCCATAGCACAGATTGGGCCTCACATCTGCCAAAAGTGCAAGCAGTCCTGGACTCTGTTCGGGAAGCGGGGTTTACGGCTAACCCCAAGAAGTGTACCATTGGGCAGGAGGAGGCCAAATATCTTGGGTACACCATTGGGAGGGGAGTAATAAAACCCCAACTCAACAAAGTCGAGGCCATCCAGAGTTGGCCACGTCCCAACAGCAAGAAGCAGGTACGAGCCTTTCTGGGAATCGCTGGGTATTATCGGCGATTCATTCCCCACTTTGCTTCTAAGGCTGTGCCCCTAACCAACCTGACGAAGGGGAAAGGGTCGGTCATGATTAAATGGACCCCCGAGGCTGAGGCAGCATTCCAATTCTTGAAACAAGCCTTATGTAGCCAGCCAGTGTTGTACTCACCCGACTTCTCTAAAGACTTTGTCGTACAAAGTGATGCGTCAGATGTGGGGTTAGGAGCAGTATTGTCCCAGGTCTGGAACGGGGAAGAGCACCCAGTCATTTACCTCAGCAGGAAGTTGAAGTCCCATGAGGTAAATTACGCCACCGTTGAAAAGGAGTGTTTAGCGGTGAAGTGGGCTCTAGATTCCCTTCGGTACTACCTGCTAGGTAGGCACTTTGACATGGTTACGGATCACGCTCCGTTAAAGTGGATGGCTCAAAACAAGGAAACAAATAGAAGAGTGAATAGGTGGTTCCTGGCCCTCCAGGAATTCAACTTCACAGTAAAGCATCGCCCTGGCGTTCAAATGGGGAATGTGGATGCTTTGTCTCGAGTACATGAATGCCTGATTGCTGGTGTTCCAACCCCGAGGTTAAAACAAGAGGGGGGGGTATGTGACAGCAGGAAGGTAAAGTCACCTGGTTGCATCCAGGGGGGTAGATATATTTCGCCCAGATTCAGGCTTTACGCCGACTTATACAACTAGGTGGAGTGTTGTATAGGCCCAGCTGAGGCTAGTGGGCTCATGGATGACTCATACCTCTAGGGAGAGTGTGGGGCGTCGTACAGACAGGGAGTTGATGAGACCAGCTGAAACTTGTCAGCTCATTTAGGCCTCTATAAGAACTCCCAGCTTCATTAGATGTTAGCTCATGCCTGGAACCAGACCTGTGTGGACTGTCTAGGGAGAGTGAACCCCTGTGCGGTGAGAAAAAGCCTGTGTGGCTATTTGCTTGGACATTTAAAACCAGGGACTTAGGGACTAGGACAGCACTAGGCTGATCCCAGTTGTTAGTTAGGAAACCTGTATGTTTAGTCAGAGGTCAACTTGACCAGGATTTATTTTGGTTATGTTTCTTTTGCTTTGCTGTGTTTTGTCACTGTAAATAGAAAATAAACCGCACCTTTTTGATTTTGAAAACCACAACCTCCGTTTGCTGGGCCTGTTTTGTGTGGGGAGCCCATCCCGGGGGTCACACACACCCGCTGCCGAGCTAACCCCCTCACAATATATATTGAAGAAAGAGAGAGAAAGAGAGAAACATATAGATGGGTATACCCAGCTTGTTGGATTCAGTTTAACAGATCCCTGTCAAACCTTCCAGGCGTGAATCCAGGTAAAAAGGGTTTAAAGTTTATAGCCTGGTTCAAGCCAGGCGGTGAGGTGGCGTTGAGGGTCGAGAT
The DNA here is from genome assembly GCA_029206835.1 of Rana muscosa. Lineage (NCBI taxonomy): Eukaryota > Metazoa > Chordata > Amphibia > Anura > Ranidae > Rana > Rana muscosa. Next base: position 304,548,546 of record CM055121.1, on the reverse strand, counting down.
CCACCTCAGCTCCCTTTGAAGTAGGTGCTTATTGAAGTCACCACCGCGGGGGCTGCGATGGACCCTGTCCAAAACTAGCACCTCAAAACTTGGTACACTATCCCCATGAACTTGGGCAGCGTCCCACTATCACCTATAGACGAGCAACGTCCCTAAAGGACATGCTCGTACAGAGTGAATTCCAGAATACTACTAGGGGAGATCCATGTAGGGACCTGGGAACTTTTCAATGTGGCAATTGCACATACTGCAAATATATGAATACTAGAAGGAATATTCGTTTACCGAATGGCCAAAAATTTCGACCAAAACATTATGCGAATTGTCAAACTACGGATGTAGTATATCTCATTATTTGCAGTTGTAATTGCTTTTATGTGGGAAAAACCATACAAAAACTATGGCAGAGAGTCTACCGACATTTGAAAGGGATGAGGGACAAAGATCCTGATCTCCCACTCGGCAGACACGCTGCCCAAGTTCATGGAGATAGTGTACCAAGTTTTGAGGTGCTAGTTTTGGACAGGGTCCATCGCAGCCCCCGCGGTGGTGACTTCAATAAGCACCTACTTCAAAGGGAGCTGAGGTGGATCTCGACCCTCAACGCCACCTCACCGCCTGGCTTGAACCAGGCTATAAACTTTAAACCCTTTTTACCTGGATTCACGCCTGCAAGGTTTGACAGGGATCTGTTAAACTGAATCCAACAAGCTGGGTATACCCATCTATATGTTTCTCTCTTTCTCTCTCTTTCTTCAATATATTTTATTTTATTTTTTTATACTATGCCAGCTGTATAAAATATGTATTAACATTTTTGATGCATGCCCGTCATGCAGTGATGTTAAAAATTAAAAAATTAAAATAAATCTTTACACACTGTATACAGATAGAGCAACTTAATCGATGGAATTTGCCCGATGATTCGCCCACTGGAGATCAGTGTTTATTCATTATATTGTTTATTCTTTATTATCTAGAAATCAATTTAACAACACTGGCACCCTGTACTCCGACACATCAGAGTCTGTGGCAATATTTGGGGCCGCTCATCTGGCCCACTGACGCTCCCCAGCACAAAAACAGCCCTCAGTTATTTTGATTATTGGGGGCTGCCTTGCTCGCGTTTTGAGCAAATGGACGGTTATGTGCATATTTTCCCTCTCCCTGTCCTAACAATTATGGACTTATGGGACGGAGGGCATTGTTGCTACATCGTTACTACTTATGGGGTGTTTGACCAATTAATTGTGTTTCCTGTCCTCCCGGTGGCACCATTTGGCGTGGCGCATATGTTGTTGCCTCCGCGCTGGCCTCTTTTTTGGCCTGATGCGGACACCGTAGTAATCTATTCTGAGTCACTTCCGCCCTTTCTATTGTGCTGGCGGTCGGGTCGACGTCTGACGTCACCGCGCCGACGTTCTGACGTTTTCTGTACGCCGACGTGGGTGCGTGGTGACGCCGGACGCCGCCTAGACCGAGGGCGGCCCTTGCGCGCGGCGTCTCGTCAGGTAAGAGCTTCTCTGCAATACATGATTAATTTGTTTCTTTTAGTTGGACGTACTTTTTAGCCCTGTTGTGGCCTCCCACCCTCTATCTCATTGGCTGAGCTCCTTCTGTTCCTCCTGTTGGCGCCACTCAAGCTGATTGGCTGTAACATAAGCCACAGCCCTATATAAAATCCCACCGGGCTTTGTTAGTTTCTGCACAGCCAGAGTGTGGATGCTCTCGCGTCACTCTTACAGGTATGAAGTTCGCTCAGATACTAGATAATAGTTGTGGGACAACTGTCTACAGGGTTAGTATGGGATCCTCAAATTATAATTCACATATGTATGTCTTTGCAGAGAGACCTGTGGCGAGTCCCCGCTACAATTTGGGGCTTCCTTGTGAGCTTTGAGGGGCTTTTTTGGGCTGGCCCTGCTATATATCCCTGGCTCTGTTACCACGGTTGCTGTGTCATTATGGTCGCTGCATTTTTTCTATGCAACCACTAAATCTGCACTATATCCATTTGGGCTCTACATCATCGGGACAATCCCTCCAATCGGCTGATGTTTGCGTTACCACTTGAGATGTATGTATGCAATACTATGGATAAATTTGATATAAATGTAATGTATCCTATAAATATATAATTATGTACTTTATATGTGCATCTATGCATCTCCAATGAACACTCATATATATTTTTTTCTTATTTTTTCTTTGTTTTCCCCTCCCTCTTTTTATTTATTTTTTATTTTTATTTTTTATTTTTATTTTTATTTTTTTTTCTTTCTTTGCAGCACTATTTATCCTTTAGCTGCCCACATATGGGAGAATTTCAAAATCTTGGAACTATGTTAATGCTCGATATTGTACTATATAACCATTATACATGATGTTGTTTTTCTCTCTTCTATAGAGACCAATCTGCTTTTTAATCATTGTATGAACCTTGAAGAAGGAAATAATGGAAGCTATCACAGATATAGCTCTAGTATCCGAAACATGTCGGTTCTGTCACCACTAGTTATATGACTTGTAGGTGCCCTCATGCAAATTGGTTTCAATGATTGTGTATGTCTTTTCTCTCGTTGTTTTTAAACAATTTTGATCCATATGTCAAATATGTACAAATAAAATTCTTTATATTTTTCTATATATACTTGGTGGCAATCCATAATTTATTCCAATCCACACTATCCCAGGGGCATCCCTTGTTCAATTTTTCTATCATATAAAATACACCTGTGATAAAAATTATAGACGCTTCATTTCTTTGTAAGTGGGCAAACCTACACAATCTGCAGGGGAGTCAATCATTATTTCCCCCTCTGTATATAGAACATAGTCGGCCTTTCTTCAGCTAAGCTGTGAAGGAGAGCCTAGAAAATACCTGAAAAGGAGCTGAGTGCTCCACCTACTGGCCGACAATGAGAATACAGAACAATCACACCTACCTGCAAGAAATCTATTCAAAGGTGTGTAATAAAATCCATACAAACATACGACATTCACCTCATTCGTTTCAGCTTGAATTTTATTCCATCGCTAATCTACACTCAACATTTAATTCCACTCAGAGCACTTAGCGGGTTAGGAAGCCATCTTGGCAATGGCGTTGGCCGGGAATCGAACCCGAGTCATCTGCTTGGAAAGCAGCTATGCTCACCACTGCACCACCAACGCAAAAGGTAGCATGTCTTTATAGTGTGGGAGGAAACCGGAGTACTCAGAGGAAACCCACGCAGGCACAGGGAGAACATGCAAACTCCATGCAGATAGTGTCCTGGTCAGGTCTAGAACCGAGGACCCCAGTGCTGCAAGGCTCACCGCTAAGACTCTGTGCTGCCCCATCCTAATGTGGAACTTCACCTAAAAAAGAGAGATAATAAGAGAGATAGAAGGAAAGAGAGAAAAAGAGAGATAGTAAGACAGAGAGAAAAAAGTGTGGGGGTGCTATTACCCCCTGTCATACCCCCCACACTCCTCTCCTGTACATACTACCCCCTGTCATATTCCCCCTAGAAGGGATAGAAGGAAAGGGAGAAAAAGAGGGAAAGGAAAGAGAGAAAAAGAGAGATAGAAGGAAAGAGAGAAAAAAGTGTGGGGGGTGGTATTACCACCTGTCATACCCCCCCACACTCCTCTCCAGTAAATACTACCTCCTGTCATATACCACCTAGAAGGGATAGAAGGAAAGAGAGATAGAAGGAACACAATCCTATATATACAGTTCCCACCGCCCCCCATACATACTACCCCCGTCATACCCCCCCACATTCCCTCCTATATACACACCCCTAAATACACACTCTTATATATACACACTCTTATATATACACACTCCTATATACACATGAAATAGGTGTCTTATGGTTGGTCCTCTGAGTTCTCAGGATCTTCTGAGACCGGATTCTGTATCACAGTCATCGATGTGATGTCTGATCATTTGGCATCGGGGATCTCACACTCAATCCAAAACTAAAGAAAAAAAAAAGAAAAAAAAAGTCATTTTGATTATCATAGAAGCTCCAGAATGACATAACGTCCTTCAGTTTAAAGCAGGTGAAGCAATAGATGATTTCTGATTGGTTGGTAGAAGTTTTTGTGTTTCTCCCACTGCTTTACTGATTAAGCTGAGGAGGAAATATTTTGATCCAGGGAATTGCGCCAACTCCCTGTGTGAGGTCACCGAGGAATCTGTCTATCTTTATGAGACAAAACTGATTCGCCTTCCTCTTGATCAAACTGTTAAAGTGGTTGTAAACCCACTTTTTCAACTTCACCTAGATTAAGGCTTACCTGTAGGTGCAAGAAATATCTCCTAAACCTACACGGTTTAGGAGATATTTACTAAAATGACAAGCGCCGCTGTCTACGGCGCATGCGCGCCGTAGACAACGGCGCATTTATGGGGTTAATCCCATTCACATACTCAGCTACTTCCCAGCAATCGCTGGGCGTAGCCGAGTGGGACGCCTCCGGCGCGCATGCGCAGAGTGACGTCTCCGCCGCTCCGGCCAATCACAGCGCCGGAGCGGCGCTGTGATTGGCTGGTGCGGCGATACCCGGAAGTAACATTCCGGCTATCGCCGCAGTGATGTCTGTGGCTGGACAGAGGGACAAGGACGGCTTTGGGGGCCCCGATGTAAGGTAAGTGGAACATAATGAGCTATTATGCTAGTCATAATAGCTCATTATGCCTTTCTCTTGCAGGTGGGCCAAAAAATAAAAAAAATAAAAGTGGGTTTACAACCACTTTAAGCCCTGCACACACGATCGGTTTTACCGATGAAAACAGTCTGATGGACTGTTTTCATCGGACAAACCGATCGTGTATGGGCCCCATCGGTCTTTTTTCCAAAAAAAATAGAACATGTTTTAAATTTATCCGATGGAAAAAAAAACGATAGCAAATTACTATCGTCAGTGGGGAACTCCATCGGATAAAAAACCCACGCATGCTCAGAAACAAGTCGACACATGCTCAGAAGCATAGAACTTAATTTTTCTTGGCTCGTCGGAGTGTTTTACGTCACGGCGTTTGGGACGGTTGGATTTTTGACTGATGGTGTGTACGTAAGACTGATGGAAGTCAGCTTCATCGGATTTCCGATGGAAAAATCCATCGGTTTAAAATCCATAGGAAATCTGATCGTGTGTACAGGGCTTAACTGTTATTTAAAGACTGAACCAGACAGAGGTGAGTCTTTTCAGCCACGTAAGAAGCACTGAGGACACTTACCTCATCCAGACGGGGAATATTCCTTATTCTGGGGTCCATGGCGAGACTTCTCCGACCAGATCCCACATAAAAGTCATCATGGTCATCATGGTCATCATAGTCATTATAGTCATCATGGTCATAGTCATCATAGTCATCATGGTCATCATGGTCATCATGGTCATCATAGTCATCATGGTCATCATAGTCATCATAGTCATCATGGTCATCATGGTCATCATGGTCATCATGGTCATCATAGTCATCATGGTCATCATGGTCATCATGGTCATCATAGTCATCATGGTCATCATGGTCATCATAGTCATCATGGTCATCATGGTCATCATGGTCATCATAGTCATCATAGTCATCATGGTCATCATGGTCATCATGGTCATCATAGTCATCATGGTCATCATGGTCATCATGGTCATCATAGTCATCATGGTCATCATAGTCATCATGGTCATCATGGTCATCATAGTCATCATGGTCATCATGGTCATCATGGTCATCATGGTCATCATGGTCATCATAGTCATCATAGTCATCATGGTCATCATAGTCATCATGGTCATCATGGTCATCATAGTCATCATAGTCATCATGGTCATCATGGTCATCATGGTCATCATGGTCATCATGGTCATCATAGTCATCATGGTCATCATGGTCATCATAGTCATCATGGTCATCATGGTCATCATGGTCATCATAGTCATCATAGTCATCATGGCCACCATGGCCTCTCTGTGAATTAGCACTGTAAGAGAAAAAAAAAGAGATTAGTAAAACCATAAAGGAAATAAAATGGCGCAGTGTACATGGATTATACATTCATGTTCATATGTAACATTTTCCCCACATCGCCCATGAATACAAACAATTCAGTGTATTTGTAGATCTAATTTGTACAAAAGGAAAGCCCAGTTGAACCCTCCGTTTCAATCAGCCAAGTGTACTCCAGGCGCAATCAAAACAGAAGGTGTTCATTGTCTTCAAGTATGTTTTCTTTCTAATGCCCCGTACACCGGAACAGAAATTCCGTCGGAAAAACCTTGGATCGGAAATCAGTTTAGAATATTCAGGAAACGAAATGAATGAACATTCATTCATTTTTTTTCTTGAATATTCTAAACTGATTTCCGATCCAGATGATCATTGCTCTGGATTATTGGACAAAGCCAAAAGTGCCGTCAATATTTTACTTGAGTAACCTATGGACAGCAAAATGGCCTGCAAAACTACCTCTCATGGCTCTCTTCTTCCAAACCTGACCCGAGGGGCCCTGACCTTGTGAGAAGGGGGGGGGGCTGGTGCTCGTGTTCTTAATCTTATCATCATCACTGAATATGTTACATTGTACACAGGAAACTGCAATGAAGATACTTACATTTTGATGGTTGAGAAGCTACTGGCTTCGGAGTCGGCATCATAGCCGTCAGAGTCATCATAAGCATCCATGTCTTGGTCAAGGAATACGTCCGTCTTCATAGCCGGGACCTGATAATAAAGGAATGAAACATTAGCCGTGACTAAACTTCTTCATCTGACACGAATAGAACACTTTTATGGGGCGTATTTCCTATATTTCACTCTGATAAATTGTCTTTAGGTACAGAGCTTCCCTGCCGCTCATTCCTCCACTATCCAACAATGAAGGAAGGGTCACCTTATATATAGTCCATTCATTGCCTTCCTGTATGGTTATATCGGCTCTAGATCTAATCTCTCTGATCATTGGAGGAGCTCTGCCTACTGATCACTTCCATGGATTTCCATATGGATATGAGGGACATGAGAAGCCCCCCCAACAATCTCTGTTACCTATATCTGGGGGTGTCCATAAGATACGGATATTTTATACCCAACCAGCTACATATTCTCCTACTGATATGTAATCCTCCATGAAGGCAATGTCACCCCTTCACTTTATATATTCTATATCACAGGTGTCAAACACAAGGCCCGCGGGCCGAGCCCGGCCCTCCAAACCATTTCATCTGGCCCTCGCACCTCTCTTGCAGCTGTGAAAACCTCCTTGTTCCTGCCCCCATCTTGTCTCACCAGTCGGCAGCAGAGAGGAGGACAGATCTCCTCCTCCAGATCCTGCCCTTCTCTGTGCAGCTGCAGAGAGGCTCATGTCTGCCCCCCCTCCCCATCTCAGAAGTTGGCAGCAGAGAGGAGGCCAGAACTCCTTCTACTGATCCTGTGCCTACTACAGATCTAGCCTGCAGCAAACCCTGGTCTCCGCCCTCTCCTGGTTTCGCCATTCAGCTGGCTCCAACCCCCCCTCTGGTCCACCTCCAGACCCTGCACATTTTGCTTCCCAGCTCCACCCCCAGCTTCTTCCCGGCAGCAGCACAAGGTAAGGGGGGTGAACTGTGATGTAAGAGAGGGTGGGGGACTCTTGACCTCTGATGGTGGGGGGCTCTTAACATCTGGTTTAAGGTGGTGTGTGGTGCTAAACTGGCCCTTTAAGGACAACCATAATGCCCATGCGGCCCACGATGAAATTCAGTTTGACACCCCTGTTCTATATGCAAGAATGTGTACTTACCTGTCCGCCTCTGCCTTCTTCATGGCCGATTTCCTTTTGGTCCTCGTCCCTTTTGCTTTCCATCTCAGCTTTTCTTGCCCGTGCTTTCTGTAGAAGTTCTCTTTTCCTTTCTCTGGTCAGCTGCTTTCCTTCTTTCTCCACCTTACGCTCCACATTCTTCTTCTCCTCTATCTCAGCTTCTTCTCTGGTCAGCTGCTTTCCTTCTTTCTCCACCTTACGTTCCACATTCTTCTTCTCCTCCATCTCAGCTTCTTCTCTGTTCAGCTGCTTTCCTTCTTTCTCCACCTTACGCTCCTCATTCTTCTTCTCCTCCATCTCGGCTTCTCCTCTGTTCAGCTGCTTTCCTTGTTTCTCCCAGTCTGATTTCATTGCATGGAATGTTAATTCCTCCATTATTCTCTTAATTTCCGCCATCATTTCTTTAGCTTTGTTCAGAAATTCTCTCCTCTCCTTCTCTTCTCTCTCCCACTCCATTCTCTATCCCATCGCTACGTCTGGGAATTCTCCGCTCTCCTCTGCTTTATTCAGCTCCCCACCTGTCTGCTCCTCCACCTTACGCTCCTCATTCTTCTTCTCCTCTATCTCGGCTTCTTCTCTGTTCAGCTGCTTTCCTTGTTTCTCCCAGTCTGATTTCATTGCATGGAATGTTAATTCCTCCGTTATTCTCTTAATTTCCGCCATCATTTCTTTAGCTTTGTTCAGAAATTCTCTCCTCTCCTTCTCTTCTCTCTCCCACTCCATTCTCTATCCCATCGCTACGTCTGGGAATTCTCCGCTCTCCTCTGCTCTCAGGATTCTCATCCTCGCTCCTCTTTTTTCTCTCCTAAAATCTCCTTTCCTACAAACTCCTCTCCTCTCTTGTATTCTAGCCTCTCTCCTCTCTGGTACGCTCCTCTCTCCTCTCACTAGTAATAAATCACTTTGAACCTTTAAAAATAAAAAGTAAGTAGATGTTCAGGTTGTAAAGCAAAACTTCACGCCAAAACATTTCTTTTAGATTTGGATGGAGTGGGGGCGGTGCTCAAACTTTTCTGAGGTTTTCCTTGTTTTCGTGCCTGGGAAAGTTTCCCGCACCTCCTGTCATCTCAGGAGGAAAGGAAGTGAGGGAAAGTCTACCAACCAAATCACAGATGGCTGTAAAAACTAGACATGTGCAATTTGTTTAGTTTCTAATTTGTTTTTAACAAATTTTGAGAAATTCGTTATTTCCGAAATTTCCGAATTTTTCAATTTCCGAATTTTCGGATTTCCGAAAATTTGAATTTCTGAATTTCCGAAATTTCGAATTTCCGAATTTCCGAATTTTTCAGATGGACTTTCCATGACGAGATGTGTAGAACTTCAGCCCACGGGGGCCAGGCTCCGCCCCCACTCCCATAGGATTCCTCTAGGTGGAGGACGGCAGCCATGGAGGTACGGTGGGATCATTCTGTCCCCTCCATCACCTTGTCCATAGGCGGCCCTTGAGGGCCAGGCTCCACCTACTCCCATAGGATTCCTCTAGGTGGAGGACAGCAGCCATGGAGGTACGGTGGGATCATTCTGTCCCCTCCAGCACCTTGTCCATAGGCGGCCCTCAAGGGCCAGGCTTCGCCTCCACTCACGGGTTACATTTGGTTACCATGGTTACTGAATAAAACCATAAGAAATACCAGTTTCGACTGAAGCTTCCCTTTTACATTTGGTTACCATGGTTACGGTGACCACCCCTGCCTTATTATGGGCTAAGTTTACCTATTGCATTAAAGTGGCCCCTGTAGTGTTACATAGACGGTGCCATTTGTGGGCCTTTCCTGTCTCCTTGAAGCCTGGATGAATAATTCCCAATGTTTACATCCCGATATCCCTTCTTATTTTCAGGACATGGGCTACAACAAAATGGTCACCGAGTGAAATTTTTTGAGGACAACTAAAGTGCTCATCTGTTTTGTTGTATTCTGTGGCCATTTTGTTGTAGCCCGGAGTATGAGAGAAAAGGAGTGACAGCGGGATAAAATTCCTGGTGGGGATCCGGGGAGAGAACACACTGTACATGGGGGGCTTTCTGTATCAAGAAGTGTGCTGCTCCTGTGATGTTTGGGGACCCAACGTCTGCTATGTCCTGGAATAAGCCAACACATAGCAATGGTAGGGTGACCACATGTCCCGGATTGCCCGGGACAGTCCCGCATTTTGTAGGTCTGTCCCAGGCACCTTCATTCCAGGACAATACAGTGTCCCGGAATGAAACTGACACAACCAACCCCCGGGCCAATCTGATGCCCCCAAAAAAGGCCGCCAAATCACCGCTTTACTCACTGACAGTACTTGTCCTGGCCGGGAATGCCTGGGGGAGCACAATCCCCGCCCCCTGCTTGTGATTGGAGAAATCATAAATCCCACCTCTTGTGTCCAATCACTGTGCTGTGATTCGTTACAGCACAAGCTGATCTTTGGGAAGGGAGGGTGTCCCTGAATGGTAGTTTAAAAATGTGGTCACCCTAAGCAATGGAAGCATCAGGAGTTATTCAGCCAGGCTTCATGGAGGACAGGCATGGCATTACACAATAAATACTGGGGTAGGGGTTAGGGTTGGCACCTCATCCCTTTAATCCAGGACACAAATTAATTACACAGGTTCTGTGGCTGATTAAGGTGGTGAATAAACTCACTTGGTGCCTTATCTGCATTAAATTAGCCTCAGAACCTGTGTAATTAATATGTGCCCTGGATTAAAGGGATGATGTGGCAACCCTAGTAGGGGTACTGGCGTAGGGGTACTGGTATAAGGGTACTGGTGTAGGGGTACTGGTATAGGGGTATTGGTGTAGGGGTACTGGTGTAGGGGTACTGGTATAGGGGTACTGGTGTAGGGGTACTGGTATAGGGGTACTGGTGTAGGGGTACCGGTATAGGGGTACTGGTGTAGGGGTACTGGTAGTACTGTAGGGGTACTGGTATAGGAGTATTTGTGGTACTGGTATAGGGGTACTGGTATAGGGGTACTGGTGTAGGGGTACTGGTATAGGGGTACTGGTAAAGGGGTATTGGTGTAGGGGTACTGGTATAGTGGTATTGGTATAGGGGTAATGGCATAGGGGTACTGGTGTAGGGGTACTGGTGTAGGGGTACTGGTAGTACTGTAGGGGTACTGGTATAGGAGAATTTGTGGTACTGGTATAGGGGTATTGGTATAGGGGTACTGGTATAGGGGTACTGGTTTAGGGGTACTTGTAGTACTGTAGGGGTACTGGTAGTACTGTAGGGGTACTGGTATATGAGTATTTGTGGTACTGGTATAGGGGTACTGGTATAGGGTATTGGTGTAGGGGTACTGGTATAGGGGTACTGGTATAGGGGTATTGGTATAGGGGTACTGGTTTAGGGGTACTGGTATAGGGGTACTGGTGTAGGGGTACTGGTATAAGGGTACTGGTGTAGGGGTACTGGTATAGGGGTATTGGTGTAGGGGTACTGGTATAGGGGTACTGGTGTAGGGGTACTGGTATAGGGGTACTGGTGTAGGGGTACCGGTATAGGGGTACTGGTGTAGGGGTACTGGTAGTACTGTAGGGGTACTGGTATAGGAGTATTTGTGGTACTGGTATAGGGGTACTGGTATTGGGGTACTGGTGTAGGGGTACTGGTATAGGGGTACTGGTATAGGGGTATTGGTGTAGGGGTACTGGTATAGTGGTATTGGTATAGGGGTAATGGCATAGGGGTACTGGTGTAGGGGTACTGGTGTAGGGGTACTGGTAGTACTGTAGGGGTACTGGTATAGGAGAATTTGTGGTACTGGTATAGGGGTATTGGTATAGGGGTACTGGTATAGGGGTACTGGTTGAGGGGTACTTGTAGTACTGTAGGGGTACTGGTAGTACTGTAGGGGTACTGGTATATGAGTATTTGTGGTACTGGTATAGGGGTACTGGTATAGGGGTATTGATGTAGGGGTACTGGTATAGGGGTACTGGTATAGGGGTATTGGTATAGGGGTACTGGTTTAGGGGTACTGGTATAGGGGTACTGGTGTAGGGGTACTTGTAGTACTGTAGGGGTACTGGTGTAGGGGTACTGGTAGTACTGTAGGGGTACTGGTATATGAGTATTTGTGGTACTGGTATAGGAGTACTGGTATAGGGGTATTGGTGTAGGGGTACTGGTATAGGGGTACTGGTATAGGGGTATTGGTGTAGGAGTACTGGTATAGGGGTACTGGTATAGGGGTACTGGTGTAGGGGTACTGGTGTAGGGGGTACTGGTATAGGGGTACTGGTGTAGAGGTACTGGTATAGGGGTACTAGTAAAGGGGTATTGGTGGTCAGTGCTGGTACAAGGTCATCCACTGCCCATGGCAAAGATGCCAAGCTTGATGTGTAAGCTTAGAGAATGCTCTGCCCAGCAGTCACTTGCTTGTCAAAAGCACTGCAACTGTCAGTACTGTCCTGCTGGTGGTACTAGTACTGGGGTACTGGTGGTACTGGTATAGGGTTACTGGTAGTACTGCTATGGGTATACTGATATATGGGTTCTGGTAGTACTGGTATAGGGGTACTGGTATAGGGGTACTGGTATAGGGGTAGTGGTATAGGGGTAGTGGTATAGGGGTTCTGGTAGTACTGGTATAGGGGTACTGGTATAGGGGTACTGGTATAGGGGTAGTGGTATAGGGGTTCTGGTAGTACTGGTATAGGGGTAGTGGTATAGGGGTACTGGTAGACGTTATGACGTCACGTCCGGGCCACGGATGTAAACAAAGTCGTGATTGCGGCTGTCAGCATGAGATCGGTGAATTTTTTTTTTCAATCTCATGCTTTCCAGCCTGGAGGAGAGATGTGGGGGGAGGGGGAGGTCTTATTGACCCCGCATCTCTCCATAAAGAGGACCTGTCACACACATTCCTATTACAAGGGATGTTTACATTCCTTGTAATAGGAATAAAAGTGATCAAAAAAAAATAAAATGTAAAAAAAAAGTGTAAAAAAAATAAAAAAATAAAGTAAAATAAAAAAATTAAAACGCCCCTGTACCCGGTAGCTCGCGTTTAGAAGCGAACACACGCGTAAGTCCCGCCCACATATGTAAACGCCATTCAAACCACACATGTGAGGTATCGCCACGTGCGTTAGAGCACGAGCAACAATTCTTCTCTGTAACTCTAAACTTGTAACCTGTAAAAAAAAAAATTTCAAGTGTCGCCTATGGAGGTTTTTAAGTACCAAAGTTTGGCGCCATTCCATGAGTGTGCGCAATTTTAAAGTGTGACATGTTAGGTATCTATTTACTCGGCATAACATCATCTTTCACATTATACACAAAAATTGGGCTAACTTTACTGTTTTGTTATCTTTTTTTTTTATTCATGAAACTGTTTTTTAAAAAAAAAAGGCGTTTGAAAAATTATTGCGCAAATACCGTGGGAGATAAAAAAAGTTGCAACGACCGCCATTTTATTCCATAGGGTGTCTGCTAAAAAAAAACATATATAATGTTTGGGGGTTCTGAGTAAATTTTCTAGCAAAAAAATTATGATTTTTACATGTAGGAGAGAAGTGCCAGAATAGGCCCGGTATTGAAGTGGTTAACCACTTCAGCCCCGGACCATTTGGCTGGCCAAAGACCAGAGCACTTTTTGCGATTCGGCACTGCGTCGCTTTAACTGACAATTGCGCGGTCGTGCGATGTGGCACCCAAACAAAATCTATGTCCTTATTTCCCCACAAATAGAGCTTTCTTTTGGTGGTATTTGATCACCTCTGCGGTTTTTATTTTTTGTGCTATAAACAAAAATAGAGCGAACATTTTGAAAAAAATGCAATATTTTTAACTTTTTGCTATAATAAATATCCAAAAAAAAATTAAAAAAAATTTCCTCAGTTTAGGCCGATACGTATTCTTCTACATATTTTTGGGGGAAAAAAAATCGCAATCAGCGTATATTGATTGGTTTGTGCAAAAGTTATAGCGTCTACAAAATAGGGGATAGTTTTATGGCATTTTTATTAATATTTTATTTTTACTAGTAATGGCGGTGATCAGCGATTTTTATCGTGACTGCGACATTATGGCGGACACATTGGACACTTTTGGCGCTATTTTTGGAACCATTCACATTTATACAGCGATCAGTGCTATAAATATGCACTTATTACTGTGTAAATGTGACTGGCAGTGAAGGTGTTAACCAGTAGGGGGCGCTGAAGGGGTTAAGTGTGTCCTAGGGATGTGTTCTAACTGTATCCTTTCACTAGGAAGAATAGTGCCGCGGGACAGTTAGTTATTTTTGTAGGGACGTGATTTTCAAGGTTGTAAAGCGGGGGGGGGGGGGGGGCGTGCCGAGGAGACCGCAAACCCCATAACAGACGATTTAGCCCCGCCTGCCAGACATACCTGTACTTGGTTCTCAGTCACTGGGGCTGGGCTGTGGGTGATCGCAGCCACTCTGAGTCGCGCCTCACCTCCCTGCCTGGCATGCTGGCACGCTGAATCTTACCTCCTCCTCCTCCCTCCTCTGGCTCTGTGCGGGAATACAGTGTCCCGCGCGGGAACGCGGGAAGATGGTGTCCCTGTGGAAAAAACCCGCAGAATCCGTGCGGGTTGGGAGGTATGCATACAGGGTAAGTTAATCTGCCTGTACGCGCCATTCTGCCGATGTATATCGGCGTGAGCCGGTCTTTAACTGGTTAAATAAACTCTGCCTGATCCAAGATGGCCACCAGGGTCACATGGGCTGTCAGCATCCATCTCTGTCGCTGCCCCAGGAAGCCATAGAGAAACCATGTTCCTCTTGAATTCCTCTCTCTCTGCACTGCCGCTGCAGTTGAGCGCCACCTACAGTGGAGAAAGTAGATTGCACCTGCCTACATGCTAGCCATCCTCCAATAACCAATCCTAAATAAATGACAAAAAAAGGTTTTGGCGATAAATACACCAAGGTGAATATTCATATCTTGGGCTACTTTGACCGTCTTCTGCTTGGTGAAGCAGATTCTCTCCCCTTTGGCAGAGGACGTGTCAGATCATTAGCGAGTACACAACGCCAGCTCGTTTGTTTGTCGGAAAATGCGCCGTCTTTAAATTTCCATCAACATCAATCTTGATTGTAATATCCTAAAAAGTTAATTGTGTTCTCGCCATAATGGATTGTTCATTTTAAATTAATTCCATTATGATTTAAATGATCCACAAGCTACATAAACGCTCGCAAAAGTGCCGTCTCAAATTCTGAAATTATAATCAATAATTCTCATCCAATTAAAATCATTCTCCATGTAATTACTGAGCGCGGCATCGAAGTTCCGCCATACTTCCCCAGCCTGGCTATAGAAATCCACCGACATACATGGAGTGACAAGTCCTTCCGTAGACGCCGCTGTCCTTTTCTCCATCGGTTCTAATTAGAGCTCCGGGGGGTCAGAATGTAAGCGAAGCATTTATTGTTCACCGTTATCATTCGGGCCGAAATGTTTTCTATTCAAATTTCTGTGCATAATTCATCATTGCCATACCAAAAATGTGTTACAATGTGTCTGATTATCAGCGTGATCGAATCCCCAGGGTTATAAATTCATTCTAAAGGGAAAATATAACACTTTATTAGGTCCCCCTTGCTAGCAGCGGGTTGGACCCCCTTTATTAGGTGCACCTTGCTCGTAGTGGGTTGGAGCCCCTTTTATTAGGTTCCCATTGCTAGTACCGGGTTGGACCCCCTTTATTAGGTCCTCCTTGCTAGTAGCAGGTTGGACCCCCTTTGTTAGGTCCCCCTTTTTAGTAGCGGTTTAGACCCTCTTTATTAGGTCCCCTTTGCTAGTATCGGGTTGGACCCCCTTTATTAGGTCCCCCTTGCTAGTAGCAGGTTGGACCCTCTTTATTAGGTCCCCCTTGCTAGTAGCGGGTTGGACCCCCTTTATTAGGTCCTCCTTGCTAGTATCGGGTTGGACCCCCTTTATTGGGTCCCCCTTGTTAGTAGCGGGTTGGACCCTCTTTATTAGGTCCCCCTTGCTAGTATCGGGTTGGACCCCCTTTATTGGGTCCCCCTTGCTAGTAGCAGGTTGGACCCCCTTTATTAGGTCCCCCTTTTTAGTAGCGGTTTAGACCCTCTTTATTAGGTCCCCCTTGCTAGTATCGGGTTGGACCCCCTTTATTAGGTCCCCCTTGCTAGCAGCGGGTTGGACCCTCTTTATTAGGTCCCCCTTGCTAGTATCGGGTTGGACCCCCTTTATTGGGTCCCCCTTGCTAGTAGCAGGTTGGACCCCCTTTATTAGGTCCCCCTTTTTAGTAGCGGTTTAGACCCTCTTTATTAGGTCCCCCTTGCTAGTATCGGGTTGGACCCCCTTTATTAGGTCCCCCTTGCTAGCAGCGGGTTGGACCCTCTTTATTAGGTCCCCCTTGCTAGTATCGGGTTGGACTCCCTTTATTAGGTCCCCCTTGCTAGTATCGGGTTGGACCCCCTTTATTGGGTCCCCCTTGCTAGTAGCAGGTTGGACCCCCTTTATTAGGTCCCCCTTTTTAGTAGCGGTTTAGACCCTCTTTATTAGGTCCCCCTTGCTAGTATCGGGTTGGACCCCCTTTATTAGGTCCCCCTTGCTAGCAGCGGGTTGGACCCTCTTTATTAGGTCCCCCTTGCTAGTATCGGGTTGGACTCCCTTTATTAGGTCCCCCTTGCTAGTATCGGGTTGGACCCCCTTTATTGGGTCCCCCTTGCTAGTAGCAGGTTGGACCCCCTTTATTAGGTCCCCCTTTTCAGTAGCGCTTTAGACCCTCTTTATTAGGTCCACCTTGCTAGTATCGGGTTGGACCCCCTTTATTAGGTCCCCCTTGCTAGTATCGTGTTGGACCCTCTTTATTAGGTCTCCCTTGCTAGTATCGGGTTGGACCCCCTTTATTATGTACACCTTGCTAGTATCGTGTTGGACCCTCTTTATTAGGTCCCCCTTGCTAGTAGCGGGTTTGACCCCCTTTATTGGGTCCACCTTGCTGGTGTGGGGTTGGACCCCCTTTATTAGGTACACCTTGCTAGTATCGGGTTGGACCCCCTTTATTAGGTCCTCCTTGCTAGTATCGGGTTTGACCCCCTTTATTATGTACACCTTGCTAGTATCGGGTTGGACCCCTTTATTAGGTGCACCTTGCTCGTAGCGGGTTGGAGCCCCTTTTAATAGGTTCCCCTTGCTAGTAGCGGGTTGGACCCCCTTTATTAGACCGGTGATACCCCATCCCCCACACCATTACACCCCCACCACCAGCCTAAACCGGTGATACCCCATCCCCCACACCATTACACCCCCACCACCAGCCTGAACTGATGAGACCCCATCTCCCACACCATTACACCCCCACCACCAACCTGAACCAGTGAGACCCCATCCCCCACACCATTACACCCCCACCACCAGCCTGAACCGGTGATACCCCATCCCCCCCACCATTACACCCCCATCACCAGCCTGAACCGGTGATACCCCATCCCCCCCACCATTACACCCCCACCACCAGCCTGAACCGGTGATACCCCATCCCCCCCACCATTACACCCCCACCACCAGCCTGAACCGGTGATACCCCATCCCCCACACCATTACACCCCCACCACCAGCCTGAACCTGTGATACCCCATCCCCCACACCATTACACCCCTACCACCAGCCTGAACCGGTGATATCCCATCCCCCACACACCATTACACCCCCACCACCAGCCTGAACCGGTGATACCCCATCCCCCACACCATTACACCCCCCACCACCAGCCTGAACCGGTGATACCCCATCCCCACACCATTACACCCCCACCACCAGCCTGAACCAGTGATACCCCATCCCCCACACCATTACACCCCCACCACCAGCCTGAACCGGTGATACCCCATCCCCCACACCATTACACCCCACCACCAGCCTGAACCGGTGATATCCCATCCCCCACACCATTTCCACAGTGCCTTCCAGCTCCCGTAGTGCACCTAACCTCCCATAATTGCCGGCCTTACTCCACAACTTCGATACAGTGCCCCTAGGCCTCCTGAGAGCACTTAATTCCCCCCACAGTCCCTCCCCCCAGCCTGCTGTGGAGACCTAAGCCCCCCCATGGAGCCCCCAAGGTCCAGAAATGTGCCACGGTGCCTCCCAACCTCCCACATTGCCACTGAAAACCCCCCAGCTTAATGGAGAGACCCCAGCCCACTCCAGAAACTTCATCACCTACAGAATTCTCTGAAGGCCCCCTACATGAATTGCCCCTTTGATGCTGGTTACTGAAGTTTTACATTTTTGCCCAGGGTGGTTGTATCTTGGACTGTTCATGGACATCTCTATGGTCCCTTGTGTGCACATTCCTGTGGACCCCCCCCCCCCCAGGGCCTAGAGGCCTGAGATGCGGGGCCGGTGCTACCACTAGGCCAACTAGGCAGCCGCACTGCTGCCTAGGGCGCCCGGCCACTGGTGTTCCTACACGCCTCTCTCTGCACCAAGCAACTAAGTCTCAGCATCAGCAGGCAGCCGCCGCTACATTCGCACATAGTGTCAGAGGAGGACTGTGTCTGTGTCCCGACTCCCGAATGAATGGAAGCAAACATTAATTGATGGGCACTGGTAGGCTGCATTTGATGGGCGCTAGTGAGGCTGCATTGATGGGCACTGGTAGGCTGCATTTAATGGGCACTGGTGAGGCTGCATTTGATGGGCGCTGGTGAGGCTACATTGATGGGCACTGGTGAGGCTACATTGATGGGCGCTGGTGAGGCTACATTGATGGGCGCTGGTAGGCTGTATTGATGGGCGCTGGTCAAGCTGCATTTGATGGGCGCTGGTGAGGCTACATTGATGGGCGCTGGTAAGGCTACATTGATGGGCACTGGTGAGGCTGCATTTGATGGGCGCTGGTAGACTGTATTGATGGGCGCTGGTGAGGCTGAATTTGATGGGCGCTGGTGAGGCTGCATTTGATGGGCGCTAGTGAGGCTGCATTGATGGGCACTGGTAGGCTGCATTTGATGGGCACTGGTGAGGCTGCATTTGATGGGCGCTGGTGAGGCTACATTGATGGGCACTGGTGAGGCTACATTGATGGGCGCTGGTGAGGCTACATTGATGGGCGCTGGTAGGCTGTATTGATGGGCGCTGGTCAAGCTGCATTTTATGGGCGCTGGTGAGGCTACATTGATGGGCGCTGGTAAGGCTACATTGATGGGCACTGGTGAGGCTGCATTTGATGGGCGCTGGTAGACTGTATTGATGGGCGCTGGTGAGGCTGCATTTGATGGACGCTGGTAGGCTGTATTGATGGGCGCTGGTGAGGCTGAATTTGATGGGCGCTGGTGAGGCTGCATTTGATGGGCGCTAGTGAGGCTGCATTGATGGGCACTGGTAGGCTGCATTTGATGGGCACTGGTGAGGCTGCATTTGATGGGCGCTGGTGAGGCTACATTGATGGGCGCTGGTGAGGCTGCATTTTAAGGGCACTTCAATAACAAGGTGGGGTATACATGGGCAGGACAAAGGGGGTGGAGTCAGGGGTGGAGCCAAGGGGGGCAGCAAAATGAGGTTTCGCCTAGGGTGTCAAAAATCCCTGCACCAGCCCTGCTGAGATGATAGTATATTTTTTAAGTATTCTGGCTTATGTTTAGTGGTGACACATCTGAGATATTAACATACCCTTCCCCTTGAAGAAGATTTGCAAAGAACAAAATAAAACGCGTTAGCTTCCCCTGGCAGAGGGCACTTTGTGAAGGAATTCTAACATTTAATGTGTATATGTGGTTAACCCCACCAGTGGATATATGGATATTGAGATGATTTAGTGCCACCTACTTGGAAGATGTACCATTAAGCCAGAACAGCAGTTTTTTACGGAAATATAGGTTCAAATTGCCAAAATTAAATATAATATATAATATTTTATACAAATTGTTTTCTATTGTTGTAAAAAGTCCCATGGGAGAAATTCAATAATTGCAGATGCATTAGGGATGTTGGCAATGCTCAGCTCTGAACAGACCTATCCGTTGATCCCCCACAGGGCCGCCAAGTCTGCTGTAGAGTCTCCGAACCCCCTCCAGACTCACCTTCCCCTTAGTTTACATGCCAATACATTTACTGTGTAAGTACATTGCATAAACTTTTTTTTAAACTGCTGGGACTTGGAAGGTCTTAGAAAAATTTCCTGGGCCCTGGTCTCAATATGGTTGAGAACCACTGATCTAAGGCACTACCGCCCCTGACCGCCAGTCGCACCAGATTTGGAGTGAGATTTGGTGAGGTCATTACTGTGCCGATCACTGTTCTCCTTGCTGGAGAGAAAGCTGTACCTGAGGACCTGCAGTGCCAGGATCTCCCTGCTTCTGCTTCATTAATTCTATGGATCTATGCTTTCTCCACCTCTCCCGCTGCTCATCATATTCCACCAGTCAGGTCATCAGTCATAACGGCTCTGATATAAACAGTGTTGGTCATCTTACTTTAAAAAAGTAATTAGTTAAGTTACAAATTACTCAGTTACTACATTGCAAAAGTAACTAGTTACTCAGCAAAGTAACTGTGACTTTTTTTTTATATTCTAAAGGCCGTGGCAGTTGTGGTGTACTTGGGGGGGTGACAGCGGTGGTGCCATCCTCTCCCACCACCACCTCTGCCTCTTACTGATCCCATCCCCCACCACTGATCTCATCCCCCCTATCCCCCCCCCATCACCTCTGTTGTAGAAGTGATAGTGGGTGGGTAGAGATGGGATCAGTAAGAAGCAGAGGTGGTGGAGGTTGGAACGGATCGATTGCACTGCAATTCGAATCGTCACTTACTTCTGTGCCTCCGGGGATGCCTTTCCTCATGGGGACCCTCCCCTTCACTCGATTGGTGTCAGCTGGTCAGCTGACTTCATTTTTCAGTGTCCGCCCCGCCTCCCTACATTCTCTCTCTCTGGATAGGCCGGGTGGGATGGGGCGGTCCAGAGTCTCTCTCAGCCTGTCTTCTCAGCTCAGCGGGCGAAAGCCCCCCTCCCCGCGGCGGAACGAACGGCCAGGCAGTGCGGCCACGGCGGGCCTCCCGGTACCACACAGCATAGCCATAAAGCCATAATGGCGGGCCCCTCACACTGGCAGATGGGCAGGCGGCGGGCCCCCCTGACCCTGAAGTGGCGAAACTGCTATTCTACAGACTACAGTACCGCGAACAGCGCCGGAATTACACTACTGCAATCTAGTGGCAGTAGATGTAATTGCGGTAACGCCGCCCAAGTAATGAGAATTGCATTACCATGAGGGGAAGAGTAATCAGTTAGATTACTCGTTACCCTCTAAAGTAACTGCGTTAAGTAAATCCGTTTATTTTAACTCAGTTACTTACATCACTGTATATAAAGAAGCAAAGTGCTGCTCCTCTACCAAAATGGCCACCTCTATACAGACTGTGACCCAAACTACATTTATAGGTGCCGCTCAAGGCTCCACCGACCAGGTCCTCTTATGTAGCAACCGCTTGGATTGCAGAAAAGGACAGAGCTTGTACCAGCTCTTGACATCTAATAGGAAAGGTAAAAGTTCTGGAAGTCACATATCTCTGCCAAACCCCGTAAGAAGGTGTATGACAGCCTCAGGTCGTTCTCCAACCAGGTCTTTGCAGAGATGTGCGACTTCCAGGACTTTTACCACCTCCGTACAAAGACACAGTCCAGAATAAGGCATTGTAAGTCACTAAAATGGAAAAGATTGGCTGTAGGGAGACCACCAGGGGTGGCCCGTCCATTAAGGGCGCACGGGTGCCGCCCCCCCCCCCCCCGATCCATCGCCGCCCTCCCCTATCCATGCCTCAGGCTCCTTTCTGGACGCCGGATGCACGAAATCCAATGCGGCGGGGGTGTTTTTTGAAGAACCTTATTAGAGCCAGAGGCTCTAATACTCTTCGAAATAGGTCGGTCTCGGGGCGCAGAGAATGCGCTCGGAAACCACAACCAGGAATGTTACAACAGCGAATGAATATTCCCTATTGTAACACTGATCCGCCATTCAGGAAGCAAGTTTTGAGACCCGTCACGCGATTGGCTGAAAGGACAGGTGTTCCTAATGCATGCCTAGGAGGAGGGGAGGAGCCGCACCGCTGAACGCCGCCAAAGGAGGAGAGGAGGGGAGGAGCCCGCCACCCGCTACCCACTACATGGGGTAAGTGCCGGACCGACTGGAAAACAGTGGGGTAGGTGCCACCAGCCACTCGGGGAGGGTTTTTTTTTTGCCCCCCCCCGTAAAAAAAAAAAAAAACACCAGCCGCCACTGGAGACCACAGGTAATACTGGTGACTAGTCTTTTGTCCTCTGTGTGGCTTTTTTTTGGGGGGCACAGTTTCCAGGTACAGGTCCTCTTTAACACAGATGATTCCCTTACTGATAACATGATTTTTAGATTCTATACTATATATTGATCTATGAATCCCATTTAAAATGAACTCACCACTTGATAAGTATCGGGGCGTTAAAGGTCAGAATGTTGAATTTATGATCAGGTGATACCTTTGATTTCTGGAACATTCCACTCTGTCTACGATTGTGAAGAATGATATATATTTTTTCTTTTCTTAAACTTCTTTTTTTAATTAAGAAAAGAAAAAAGAGAATTTCTGAATAAATGAAGGTTACAGAATAATGAGTGTTTAATTTTCGCCTGCACCTTCATGATACAAATCCTCCAATTTTTCAAAGCTCTTAATTATTTTTTAATGAAGAAGAAAATTAGTTAATCTTGTCAGGGCTAGACAGCGTACAAGTACTTCTTAAAAAAAATAAAAAAAAAATAAAGTTTGTCTGGCTCTAGTGCCGGCTGTGCTGGTCAAAGTCAGAGCAAATTAAAGAGCTCAAATCTACTATGGAGTTTGACAGAAAGTTGCAACCTCAAGATGGGTGACCGACACATTCATGGAAGGATCAGGACTTCGTCAGGGTTCTGTGGGAGTCTAATGCAGGGGTCCGCAAGTCATCGATCCCGATCTACCAGACAACCGTGGTGGGCAGCCAGCAGGTAGATCGGGAACATAATCCTGCGTTGCCGGTCCTTCCCCTTCCTTCCCGTTCCCGGTCCTTTAGCTCCTTCAGCCTCAATCGCCCCCCTCTCTGCAGAGCTTAGAGTGGGACATACCACAGTATGGGAGCTGACAGAGTTAACTGTTCACATTAATCAGCAGGTGATTGGTTGATAGGAAGCTGGGTGGTCCAAGTAGCCAATCAACACTACAGGCAGGAATGATGTGAAGGGGGGGGGGGGCAGAGAGCACAGGACACTGCTTTGGGGGGGGGGCAGGACACTACAGTGTGGGGGAATGTGATGTGAAGGGGACAGCGGGGTAGAGGACACTACAGTTGGGGAGTTGATGGGGTGATGTGAAGGGGGGCAGAGGACACTGCTTTAGGGGGAATTACAGAGTGAAGACTAAAAGGGGGTGGGACTTTGCATGTACATTGCAGGGTCTAATAAATACATAAAAAATAAAAAATCTTTATTTTCCATATACAAATCCATATACAAATGGTTGAATTAAAAAAAAAAGGTTGAATACAACTGGTTAAAACCACAATTACTGTAAATCTGTCCAGGATGTGCTGGCCCCAGCTAAAGCGCCGAGAAAAGTTACCTACGTGTTTTGTAGGGGAATCCCGCTTCATCAGGGCCTTAGATTGAAGCACAATTTTGTACATACCGCATATACTCGAGTATAAACCGTCCCGAATATAAGCCGAGACACCTAATTTTACCACCAAAAAATGGGAAAACGTATTGACTCGAGTATAAGCCTAGGGTGTCCATCTGCATGCCTTACTGTTCCTCACTTTGCCTCACTGTGTCCATGTGCATGCCTCACTGTGTCCATGCCTCACTGTGTCCATGCCTCACTGTGCCCATGCCTCACTGTGTCCATGCCTCACTGTGCCCATGCCTCACTGTGCCCATGACTAGACTGACGTTTAACATGGGAGTCTATGGAAGGGGTGCCGGCTTTGAAAAATCGGTACTCCCCGGCCATAGGTCCCCCAGACATCAAACTTTGTACACTTGTAGAGGAGAGATGGGAATATATGTGTGCCAAGTTTCGGATCCAGGGGACCTACGACCGGTCGGTACTGGGTCCCCAAAGTCACTGGAGAAATGACCGTTTGACATGGGAGTCTATAGAAGGGGTGCCCGGCTTTGAAAAATTGGTGTTCCCCGGCCGTAGGTCTCCCGGACAACAAACTTTGCACACTTGTAGAGGAAGAGTGGGGCTACATGTGCACCAAGCTTGGGGTCCAGGGGACTTATGGCAGGCCGGTACCAGGTCCCCAAAGTCCGGGAGATCAGGCGCAAAAAGGTGACCCGAGTATAAGCCGAGGGGGGCGTTTTCAGCACAAAAAAATGTGCTGAAAAACTCAGCTTATACTCGAGTATATACAGTATACTGCAATGATATACAAGCATATTATTAATAAATAATATATGTAAACATTAACAAATAATTTTATTGCAAAGAACACTAAACATTAAAAACGTTCAATCAACGGAGTCACATTACTTTAAATTTTTTATATAGTAGTATCTTAGTAGAGCTTGTTACATGTTCCACAGCCCCTCATGGGCAAAGAAGGTGGGCAGCGAGGACCTACATTACATATATTATTTATTAATAATATGCTTGTATATCATTGCAGTATATGTACAAAATTGTGCTTCAATCTAAGGCCCTGATGAAGCGGGATTCCCCGTGAAACGCGTAGGCCACTTTTCTCGACTCTTCAGCCAGGACCAGCACATCCTGGACAGATTTACAGTAACTGTGGTTTTAACCAGTTGTATTCAACTTTTTTTAAATTCAACCATTTGTATATGTAAAAAAAAGATTTGTTTATTTTTAAAGTTCTTTTGGTATCTGTATTTTTTAGATCCTGCAAGGTACATGCAAAGTCCCACCACCTTTTAGTCTTCACTCGGTAATTGCTTCATATGGGATGGTACCTTTGTAGGGTCATAATTGGCTCACATTCATCCCTCACACTTTTTTAACACTGCTTTAGGGGTGGGCACAGGTCACTGCTATGGGGGGGGGGGCAGGGGACACTACATAGGGGGCTTGTAAAGAGGGGCACAGGACACTACAGGGCAGTGGGTGATGTGAAGGGGGACACAAGACACTGATTTTGGAGGGCACAGGACACTGTTAAGAAGAGGACAATATAGAGGGGGTGATGAGAAGGGGGGCAGAGGACACTGCTACTAGGGGGCACAGGACACTACAGTGGGGAAGGGGATTATGTGAGGGGGCAGAACACTTGTATGCGGGGGAAGGAGACAGTACTGTATGGGGGGGAGGCAGAGGGGAAGACGACACTACTGTGGGGGGGATGATGTAAAGGGGAGCAGAGGACACTACTGTGAGTGGGGGGAAAGGGGCAGAACAACATGCAATGTTTTTTTTGGGGGGGGGCTTGATAGTTTTTATTTTTCACGCAAAAAAAGGCACCCCCCCCCCCTTTACGTGGGGATCTTTGGTTTCCTCTATGTTGTCCAGGTAGATCTCAACCTCTGAAAGGTTGCCTATCCCTGGTTTAATAAGTGTTGTTGTTGCATCATGAAACCTGCTGACTGCAAAGGGTTTTTCTGTCACCCAAATGCAGATAAATATCTGAAAACACACTCTAATTAAAGAGGAGTTCCAGGCATTGATATTGTTACATAGTTACGATGTTCCGGCTTGGACCAATGTGTGTTACTGATATTTTGTTATTCATTCAGATTTTGAGTACTAGAGGTTTGAGAGAAGGCATTTTCAGTGAGACAGACTTTGAAGGTGTATTTCTCTGAAGTGGTTTTACGACAGCCATATAAAACTGTCTACAGCCTCCACTAATGCTGGCCATAGATGTTTTCTTTTCTTTCTTTTTTTTTGATCAACCAGCGCTGGGGGAATGTGTTGGTACCAATAGGCAGTGCGTCTCCAGTGTGGATTGGGTGGTCAATTTCTTTGATGAACCCATAATCCTCTGGACTGGTGGTAAACACTAGCAGGTGCTTTTCCAGCAGTCTCTGCTGGGGTAGAGGGAAGTCTTTGAAGGGAATGTCCAGTTTTTCCAGTGGCAACTTGTAATATGCTTCGTCCTAGGATGCCATAGCTGCATCTCGGGGAGTCCTCGGAGATGCAGTGTTGAGGTATCGCGTAGAGATCAGATCAACATGGTGTGCCTAGGCAGCGAGATTGGTGTTGTTCCCAGGTTGATGAGTTGCACTAAAACTCTTCCCTGGTGGACCTTGGGCAGGGTACGGCCCACCAGTCACTCCCCTGGCGTCACAGGGTCTTAGTTGGGTTCCACCATGACATTGGCCCCTGTAGCTTCCTGTGAGCCCCAACAGGGAGTGACCAGACCACCTCTTGCCAAGAGTAATTTTTGCTTTGTGGGGCTTACGCACTACCCCCACTTGCTACGGTTGCTTCTTGGCCACCCTTAGTTGGACTTCATAAGCCTGAAGCACTCTGAGCCACACTGCTCATAGGCCACAGTCATGGGCCCGCAGGCTTGAATGTTCATATTTGGCCAACAGGTGAGGTAAGTCCAGAACATTCATCCCCAGCACAACAGGCACTGCAGGATTAACTAAGCTGCGGGTCGCCACTACCTGCTTCACCACCAGGGATGAGCCGAACACCCCCCTGTTCGGTTCGCACCAGAACCTGCGAACAGACAAAATGTTCGTGTAAACTTTAGAACCCTATTAAATACAATGGACTCGAACGTTCGAAATCTAAAGTGTTAATTATAAAGGCTAATATGCAAGTTATTGTCCTAAAAAGTGTTTGGGGACCCGGGTCCTGCCCCAGGGGACATGTATCAATGCAAAAAGAAGTTTTAAAAACGGCCGTTTTTTCAGGAGCAGTGATTTTAATAATGCTTAAAATGAAAAAATAAAAGTGAAATATTCCTTTAAATTTCGTACCTGGGGGGTGTGTATGATATGCATGTGAAGTGGCGCATGTTTCCCGTGCTTAGAACTGTCCCTGCAAAAAATGTCATTTTTGAAAGAAAAAAATGCATTTAAAACTGACTCGCGGCTATTAATGAATTGTCGGCTCCCGGCAATACATACAAAAGTCATTGATAAAAAATAAAAAAAAGCGTGGGGGTTCCCCAGAATTCAATTACCAGGCCCTTCAGGTCTGGAATGGATATTAAGGGGAACCCCGCCGCAAATTTAAAAAAAAATTGACGTGGGGTTCCCCCAAATATCCATTCCAGGCCCTTCAGATCTGGCATGGATTTTAAGGGGAACTCCACCCCAAATTAAAAAAAAAATGGCGTGGAGTCCCCCTAAAAATCCATACCAGACCCCTTATCCGAGCACGCAACCTGGCCGGCCGCAGGGGAAAAGGGGGGGGACGAGAGAGCGGCCCCCCTCCCTCCTGAACCGTACCAGGCCACATGCCCTCAACATGGGGAGGATGTCCCCATGTTTATGGGGACAAGGGCCTCATCCCCACAACCCTTGCCCGGTGGTTGTGGGGGTCTGCGGGCGGGGGGCTTTTTGGAATCTGGAAGACCCCTTTAACAAAGGGGACCCCCAGATCCCGGCCCCCCCCTATGTGAATTGGTAAGGGGTACATTGTACCCCTACCATTTCACGAAGAAAGCGTAAAAAAATGTTTAAAAAAACACACAAACACCTTGAAAAAGTCCTTTATTTAAAAAAAAACAAAAAAAAAAACATTCCAGCGGTGAAATCCAGTGTCCCGCGGCGATCCCGATGTCCAGCGCTGTCCTTCATTGGTTGTGCCTGAGCGGACCTGATGGGGAACTCCCTCTCAGTATTTTAAATGTATAGACCCGCCCCTTCTGAAGTTCCCCATCAGGTCCGCTCAGCGGACCAGATGCGGAACATGAGAAGGGGCGGGTCTATACATGTATTACCAAAGTGAGAGCAGTTCCCCATCAGGTCCGCCCCCTCGGTATGTCGGACCCGCCTACGTCATTGGCTTGAGCGGGGAACTTCCTTCACTATGTAAATTTAAATTACATAGTGAAGGAAGTTCCCCGCTCAAGCCAATGACGTAGGCGGGTCCGACATATCGAGGGGGCGGACCTGATGGGGAACTGCTCTCACTTTGGTAATACATGTATAGACCCGCCCCTTCTCATGTTCCGCATCTGGTCCGCTGAGCGGACCTGATGGGGAACTTCAGAAGGGGCGGGTCTATACATTTAAAATACTGAGAGGGAGTTCCCCATCAGGTCCGCTCAGGCACAACCAATGAAGGACAGCGCTGGACATCGGGATCGCCGCGGGACACTGGATTTCACCGCTGGAATGTTTTTTTTTTTTTTTTAAATAAAGGACTTTTTCAAGGTGTTTGTGTGTTTTTTTAAACATTTTTTTACGCTTTCTTCGTGAAATGGTAGGGGTACAATGTACCCCTTACCAATTCACATAGGGGGGGCCGGGATCTGGGGGTCCCCTTGGTAAAGGGGTCTTCCAGATTCCGATAAGCCCCCCGCCCGCAGACCCCCACAACCACCGGGCAAGGGTTGTGGGGATGAGGCCCTTGTCCCCATCAACATGGGGACATCCTCCCCATGTTGAGGGCATGTGGCTTGGTACGGTTCAGGAGGGAGGGGGGCCGCTCTCTCATCCCCCCCTTTTCCCCTGCGGCCGGCCAGGTTGCGTGCTCGGATAAGGGGTCTGGTATGGATTTTTAGGGGGACTCCACGCCATTTTTTTTTTAAATTTGGGGTGGAGTTCCCCTTAAAATCCATGCCAGATCTGAAGGGCCTGGAATGGATATTTGGGGGAACCCCACGTCAATTTTTTTTTTAATTTGCGGCGGGGTTCCCCTTAATATCCATTCCAGACCTGAAGGGCCTGGTAATTGAATTCTGGGGAACCCCCACGCTTTTTTTTATTTTTTATCAATGACTTTTGTATGTATTGCCGGGAGCCGACAATTCATTAATAGCCGCGAGTGAGTTTTAAATGCATTTTTTTCTTTCAAAAATGACATTTTTTGCAGGGACAGTTCTAAGCACGGGAAACATGCGCCACTTTACATGCATACCATACACATCCCCCAGGTACGAAATTTAAAGGAATATTTCACTTTTATTTTTTCATTTTAAGCATTATTAAAATCACTGCTCCCGAAAAAACTGCAGCTTTTAAAACTTCTTTTTGCATTGATACATGTCCCCTGGGGCAGGACCCCGGTCCCCAAACACTTTTTAGGACAATAACTTGCATATAAGCCTTTATAATTAGCACTTTAGATTTCTCCCATAGATTTTTCGAATTTGCCGCGAACACCCCAATTTGTTCGTTGTTCGGCGAACGGGCGAACAGGCAATGTTCGAGTCGAACATGAGTTCGACTCGAACTCGAAGCTCATCCCTATTCACCACCTCTTCCTCAATTTAAGTCCTCACCAAAGTGATGCTTTCGACCAGGATAGGTAGAATATTGGCTGATCTGAGGGACAGCAAGGAGGGGTCCAGTTGTTCCCAAGCTCCAAATCCCTGCACATAAAAATCATACTCCATGACCTCTGACCCAGTGTCAATAAGGCATGGAACTTCTTGCCCGTTAACTAGGCCGGATACCACTGGGCTTGGTGTGACCATGTCCTAGGACCTTGAATTGCCTGTCCCAGGGGTCGTCCCTCTGCCCCAGGAGTCAAACATTTAACGATGGCCTGGAGGGATTTCCGAATCCAGACAGCCCACAGTTCTTGGATATGTGTCCATAATAGCCACATCGCTAGCATTTTCTGTCCTCCTCTGGGACCCTGCACAGTGGGTTTTCGCCCTCATCGGGTTGGGGTGAGTCCTTCTTAGAGGAGGCTACCTCCTGTTTTAAGGGGGCCACATCCTGAGTAGTGATGAGCCGAACCCCCCCGGGTTCGGTTCGCACCAGAACCCGCGAACGGACCGAAAGTTCGTACGAACATTAGAACCCTATTAAATACAATGGATGCGAACGTTCGAATTCTAAAGTGCTAATTATAACAACTATTATGCATGTTATTGTCCTAAAAAGGGTTTGGGAACCCGGGTTGTGCACCAGGGGACATGTATCAATGCAAAAAGAAGTTTTAAAAACGGTCGTTTTTCGGGAGCAGTCATTTTAATGATGCATAAAGTGAAAAAAAAAAAGTCAAATATTCCTTTAAATATCGTACCTGGGGGGTGTCTAAAGTATGCCTGTGAAGTGCCACGTGTTTCCCGTGTTTAGAACTGTCCCTGCACAAAATGACACTTCTAAAGGAAAAAAAAGCCATTTAAAACTTCTTGCGGCTTTAATGTAATGTCTGGTCCCGGTAATATGGATGAAAATCTTTAAGAAAAATGGCATAGCTACCTCATGACCCCCCCCCCCCCCCTTCTACCCCAGCCCATTACCAGCCCCTTTGGGTCTTGTATGGATATTAAGGGGAACCCCGCACATAAAATAAAAAAGGCCCTATATACTCTGAACAGCCGTATACAGGCGGTGCATACAAGACAGGGACTGTAGGTTTGTTCTTATGTAGAATGTGTTTGTAATTTTGAACAGGTACATTGTTGAAGTGTAGCTCCAGCCCAAAAATCTATTTTTAAACTTTTTGGGAAACATAGGTAAGGGTTATCACCCCTGTAACATTTGTTTTGCTGTCTGTGCCCCTGTTCAGAACATTTCACCTCACTTTCCGTCCCAATGACAACTGTTTTTGAAATGTGGTGTTTTTCTTGAAACAAGGATTGCTGATAAAGCATCAGTACAGATGAGACCCCTTTCTCCCATATTAATTCTTACAGGAGAGAATTTTCCTTTCTAGGGGTAGATTTCCTCTCACTTCCTGTTGTCTTCTTGCGTTTGCAAGTAGGAGTCGTTTGTAAGTTGGATGTTTGAAAGTAGGGACCTGCCGTATATACTCTGCAGAAATAGGCCCCTTAGTTGTTGGTGTTGGCACAACACTGTAAGCACTCACAGTTACTCTTGGTTGGTGCTGGAACGCCCTGCTGTCAACTATTATATCAGGAATTTTAATTACATATAATTGTTGAACAGTGGTAGTAAAAATTGGGGCTTTGATGGTGGTGCTGGTGCCACAACACTGTAAGCCCTGACAGTTACTCTTGGTGGGTGCAGCAATGGGCCCTGCTGTGAATTATTAGATAAAGAATTGTAATTGCATGTCCCTGTTGAACAGGGGCTGAAAAATTGGGCTTTTCGTGGTGGTGGTGGTGGTGGTGGTGGTGTTGCCACAACACTGTAAGCCCTCAGAGTTACTCTTGGTGGGTGCAGGAATGGGCCCTGCTGTGAATTATTAGATCAAGAATTGTAATTACATGCCCCTTTTGAACAGGGGCTGAAAAATTGGGCCTTTCGTGGTGGTGGTGGTGGTGGCGTTGCCACAACACTGTAAGCCCTCAGACTTACTCTTGGTGGGTGCAGGAATGGGCCCTGCTGTGAATTATTACATCAAGAATTGTAATTGCATGCCCCTGTTGAACAGGGGCTGAAAAATTGGGCCTTAGGCACTGGTGGCACAACACTACAACCCCTCACAGATACTGTACTTGGAGCACAGCAATGAGCCCTGTTGCAAAGTATTGCTTCAAAAATTGTAATGACACGCCCCTGTTAAACAGGGGCTGAAAAATTGGGCCTTAGGCACTGGTGGCACAACACTACAACCCCTCACAGATACTGTACTTGGAGCACAGCAATGAGCCCTATGGCAAATTATTGCTAAAAAAATTGTAAGTACACGCCCCTGTAAAACAGGGGCTGAAAAATTGGGCCTTAGCCACTGGTGGCGGCACCCATAAACAAAAATGATCTTCCAAGCTATCATCATCAATCGTATCATTGAGGACTCGGAGGAGGAGGATAGCCAGTCAACATAACAGCACAGGCACTCAGCATCAGCATCAGTCTTGAAGGGACGTGACATGTTAAAATCAATTAGTCTGTTATATCAGCATCAGGTGTGTGGTAGCTGGTGGTGATCCAAGACTGGTTCATCTTGATGAAAGTCAGTCGATCAACCGAGTCGGTGGACAGGCGCACCCTGTGATCCGTGACAAATCCTCCAGCAGCACTGAATGTGCGTTCCGAAAGAACGCTGGATGCAGGACAGGCCAGTAGCTCAATTGCATACTGTGCAAGCTCTGGCCAGTGATCCATCCTCAAGACCCAGTAAGCCAGAGGATTTTCGGTGGGGAAGGTGTCCAAGTCTGACCTTGCCCCTAGATATTCCTGCACCATGTTTATCAGACGCTGGCGATGGTTGCTGGAACCAATCATACTTTGGGGCTGCGGACTAAAGAATTGTCTGAACGCATCGGTCAGACGGCCACCTTCCCCACCGCTCCTTCTTTGACTGGCCGAAGCCTCAGCAACTCGTTGTCCTGGACCAGGAGTTTGTAACCTCCCAGTCTCTGGGAACGCGTTGCACAGACCTTTCTGCAAGGCCTCCCGGAGTTGTCTCATCCTCTGCTCCCTCTGCGACGGTAACATAAGGTCCGCAACCTTACCCTTGTACCGTGGATCAAGGAGAGTGGCCAGCCAGTAATGGTCCCTCTCCTTGATCCGAAGAATACGAGGATCCTTCCGCAGACTTTGCAGGATCAGGGAGGCCATGCAGCGTAGGTTTGCTGAGGCATTCGCTACGGAGTCCTCTGGGTCACTAAGGACGACATGATCCGCAGTCACCTCCTCCCAGCCACGTACAAGTCCACTGGTTTCTTGGGACTGTAAATCATCCCTAAAAGACTGCTGCTGATGATGCTGAGTGCCAGCCTCCACCTCCATGCTGACACAATCCTCCTCCTCCTCCTCCTCCTCTTCCTCTTCCTGTGCGATGGGTGGGACAGAAGGAACACTGTCTGGGTAAAGGGGGCCTTGAGAGGCAAGGAAGTCCTCCTCTTCCTGCCTCTGTTCTGCCTCAAGTGCCCTGTCCATTATTCCACGCAGCGTGTGCTCCAACAGGTGGACAAGAGGTACAGTGTCACTGATGCATGCACTGTCACTGCTCACCATCCTCGTGGCCTCCTTAAATGGTGCCAGGACAGTGCATGCATCCCTGATCATGCCCCACTGGCGTGGAGAAAAAAAACCAAGCTCCCCTGACCCTGTCCTGGTGCCGTAGTCGCACAGGTACTCATTGATGGCCCTCTGCTGCGTGTGCAGCCGCTGCAGCATGGCCAACGTTGAGTTCCACCTGGTGGGCATGTCACATATAAGGCGGTTCTTGGGCAGGTTCAACTTCTTTTGCAGCTCAGCCAGGCGAGCACTGGCATTATAAGATCTGCGGAAATGCACACAGACTTTCCTGGCCTGCCTCAGGACATCCTGTAAGCCTGGGTACCTGCCCAAGAACCGCTGCACCACCAGGTTAAGGACGTGAGCCACACAGGGCACATGGGTCAGTTGTCCCTGTCGGAGGGCGGAGAGGAGGTTGGTGCCATTGTCGCAAACCACCATTCCTGGCTTAAGCTGGCGTGGCGTCAACCACCTCTCGGCCTGGCCCTGCAGAGCAGACAGGACCTCTGCCCCAGTGTGGCTTCTGTCCCCCAAACACACCAGCGCAAGCACGGCATGGCATCTTTTTGCCTGCGTACTTGCGTAGCCCCGTGAACGGCTACGGAGCACCGCTGGTTCATAGGACAAACCACAGGAAGAGGCCATGGAGGAAGAAGAAGAGGAGGGGGTGGAGGAGAGAGGTGTGTCACAACCAGTAGTAGCATTTTGGAGGCGTGGCGGTGGGACAACCTCCAACACTACTGCACCTTGTCCTGCATCCTTCCCAGCTGCCAAAAGAGTGACCCAATGGGCCGTGAAAGAAAGGTAACGTCCCTATCCATGCCTGCTGGACCATGAGTCAGCGGTAATATGCACCTTACCGCTGACCGCCCTGTCCAGCGAGGCCAAGACATTGCCTTCCACATGCCGGTAGAGAGCCGGAATAGCCTTCCGTGAGAAAAAGTGGCGTTTGGGAACCTGCCACTGAGGAACCGCACATTGCACAAACTCACGGAAGGGGGCCGAGTCTACCAACTGAAAAGGCAGCAGTTGAAGCGCTAGCAATTTAGCCAAGCTAGCATTCAACCGCTGGGCATGTGGATGGCTGGGAGTGAACTTCTTTCGACGGTCCAGCAGCTGGGGCAGGGAAATTTGCCTGCTAGAATCGGACGTCGGTGTACTGCTAGCAGAGTGGCCGCAAGTACTTGGCTGTGACACACCTAATTCTACACCTTCATTCCTCTCAGTGCATGTTTCAGAGAGGACTGAAGTTATAGTGGGGTTGGAGATCCCAGCTGATGCGGTGCAAGGAGAGGTCCGCTTTGTTCTTTGGTGTGGGTCTTTGAGGTAGGCTTGCCAACGAGCTGCATGGCAGGTCAACATATGTCTGGTCAGGCATGTGGTACCCAAGCGGCTGATGTTTTGGCCACGCGATATACGCTTGAGACATATGTTGCAAACAGCAGCTGTGCGATCTGATGCACTAGCCTCAAAAAAGGCCCACACCAAGGAACTTTTTGAATGACGGGCAGAGGCAGCGCCCTGCACAGGCGGAGCTCTGCGGTGTGATTCCGTCGGTGTACTGCCCTTACGCTGGCCACCAAAGGGCATCCTGTCTCGTTGGAGATGTGCCTCCTCCTCATCCTCCTCCTCCTCTCTCCTATTAGGCACCCACGTGGAGTCAGTGACCTCATCATCCCCTCCCTCCTCATCACTGGAGCCAATCTGGCAGTATGCTGCAGCTGCTGGAACATGACTGCCAGATTGGTGTCCTTCTTGAGCATCCCCTCTGTCTGCTCTCACCCTACTGCCTTCCTGTAGCTGGGTTTCATCATCAGACCCTTCGAAACGCTGGGCATCCTCCTGGAGCATGTACCCAACACTGTGCTCAAACAGTTCGGGGGACTCCTCAGGAGGAGGACATGGTGGGTCTAGGGAAGGAGTGACTGATGATGAGTCTGACATTGATACCAGGGAAGAGGACGCTTTGGCAGCTGCTTTGCCAGTACCCTGAGCCTGGGTGAGAGAGGATGAGGAGGAGGAGGAGGGCTTGGTCATCCACTCTACCAAGTCTTCGGCATGATGTGGCTCAACATGTCCAGCTGCCGAAAAGAAGGACAAGCGTGTCCCATGGCCATGTGCTGATGACAATGCACCGCGTCCACGACCAGCACTGTTGCCCCCAGACACAGAGCCTGCTTGCCCTCTTTTATTGCCTCCTGACTGTCTGCCTCTCCTTGTTTGCCTTCCAGACATTCTAATAGATGGCCTGCAGGGAGATGGGAAAAAAGCAATAAGGGCTACCTTCAGGTGTCCTTCCAGGTCCCTGGAAACAAGGACTTTCACAGTGAAAGAAACTGACACTCTCCCTACCTACAGTTTTCTGTCCCTAGAAAAAATGTTTTTTTTTAAGCACAATATAGCACAAGGAGAATTCACTCACTGTCCTTCCAGGTCCCTGGAAACAAGGACTTTCACAGTGAAAGAAACTGACACTCTCCCTACCTACAGTTTTCTGTCCCTAGAAAAAATGTTTTTTTTAAGCACAATTTAGCACAAGGAGAATTCACTCACTGTCCTTCCAGGTCCCTAGAAACAAGGACTTGCACAGTGAAAGAAACTGACACTCTCCCTACCTACAGTTTTCTGTCCCTAGAAAAAATGTTTTTTTAAGCACAATATAGCACAAGGAGAATTCACTCACTGTCCTTCCAGGTCCCTGGAAACAAGGACTTTCACAGTGAAAGAAACTGACACTCTCCCTACCTACAGTTTTCTGTCCCTAGAAAAAATGTTTTTTTTAAGCACAATATAGCACAAGGAGAATTCACTCACTGTCCTTCCAGGTCCCTGGAAACAAGGACTTTCACAGTGAAAGAAACTGACACTCTCCCTACCTACAGTTTTCTGTCCCTAGAAAAAATGATTTTTTTAAGCACAATTTAGCACAAGGAGAATTCACTCACTGTCCTTCCAGGTCCCTAGAAACAAGGACTTGCACAGTGAAAGAAACTGACACTCTCCCTACCTACAGTTTTCTGTCCCTAGAAAAAATGTTTTTTTTAAGCACAATATAGCACAAGGAGAATTCACTCACTGTCCTTCCAGGTCCCTGGAAACAAGGACTTTCACAGTGAAAGAAACTGACACTCTCCCTACCTACAGTTTTCTGTCCCTAGAAAAAATGTTTTTTTTAAGCACAATTTAGCACAAGGAGAATTCACTCACTGTCCTTCCAGGTCCCTAGAAACAAGGACTTGCACAGTGAAAGAAACTGACACTCTCCCTACCTACAGTTTTCTGTCCCTAGAAAAAATGTTTTTTTTAAGCACAATATAGCACAAGGAGAATTCACTCACTGTCCTTCCAGGTCCCTGGAAACAAGGACTTTCACAGTGAAAGAAACTGACACTCTTCCTACCTACAGTTTTCTGTCCCTAGAAAAAATGTTTTTTTTAAGCACAATTTAGCACAAGGAGAATTCACTCACTGTCCTTCCAGGTCCCTAGAAACAAGGACTTGCACAGTGAAAGAAACTGACACTCTCCCTACCTACAGTTTTTTGTCCCTAGAAAAAATGTTTTTTTTAAGCACAATATAGCACAAGGAGAATTCACTCACTGTCCTTCCAGGTCCCTGGAAACAAGGACTTTCACAGTGAAAGAAACTGACACTCTCCCTACCTACAGTTTTCTGTCCCTAGAAAAAATGTTTTTTTTAAGCACAATATAGCACAAGCACAAAACACACTGACACTCTCCCTACCTATCCTTCTCTTTCCCTAAACTAAAGGAATCCAGGTTAAGCAAGAAAGAAATAAAAGTCACTGTCCCTGCCTATGCTGCTCTATCCCTGCTCCGGAACACACTACACTAGGCCGCCGTGCTGGCGGCCTTTTATAGTGTGGGGCGTGTACTAAACACCCTCAGCAATAATTGGCCACAGGCATCCTGCCTGTGGCCAATCATTGCTCTCCTCGCTGCCGGCGCTGTGATTGGCCAAGCATGCGGGGTCACAGTGCATGCTTGGCCAATCACAGCGCCTGGATGACACTGCGATGGCGTAGTGCATTGTGGGCCGTTCGCGTCACTCGAATTTGGCGCGAACGGCCCAAAACGTTCGATCTTCGTCGAACGATCGAACAGCCGATGTTCGAGTCGAACGTATGTTCGACTCGAACACGAAGCTCATCCCTGATCCTGAGTTAGCTTTGTCAGTGCTTGGGCCTCCTCCTTGAGATATGCAGCTTCATACTTCTTGGTTACTGCCACCGTTGCATCCTCTGCAACCGCATCCACCACAGCATCGTGGAAGGAGGTGGCAGGTTGCTCTTTAACTTTGTCTTACAGGGCTCACCAGAGTGGGCCAGCCTTCATGCCAGTTATGAACTGGTCCCTTAGTATATGGTCCGAATCAGTGATGTCAGCACAGCCACGCACATCCCTCTTTTCCAGGTGCCTCCCGAGGTTCTGCATGGCCACCGCACAATGGGTGAGATTCTCATATTCCTGCTGTTTCCTTACAAAGAACCTTCGCCTCAGCTATGGAAGCAGTATATTCTCTCCAAACAGGCCCTCTAAGTGTCATAAAATCTGTTCTAAAGTAGCTTGGTCCTGCTCTGGCAGCACCATCACTGCATGGCAGACGTTGTTGACTAGCACCGCCACCAGCCGGGCCGTAACCTGGTACAGACGCACGGCACTTTCCAGTCTCTCCTCCCACTCCGCCAAGGGAAGGTTTGAGTCATTAAACTTTGGTATTAGGGCTAGGGCCGATCCTAACAGATCCATGCTGAAGCCCACTCCTCCTTCCGCAAGGAACATATCCTGCCGATTGCTGCCAAATGTGGGTGGGTGACAAATAAGTAAAACTTGTACTGTAGTCAAGGCAAACAGATCACAACAAACCCGGTGGGAGAGGACCCAACCAGGAGCACTTACTTATGTCAACAGCATGTAGCAGAGCAGGTATCAGCCAAACTGACACGTGTATGTCTGGAGGGACAGAATGTGGCCTTGCCGTCTCATAGTCAAGTAAGAAGATGTCCAAGGAACTTACGAGCCTCTAGCTTCCCCTTCTTGTCTGGAACCTTGCCCTGCTACTGTCCCTGACAGATGAGAGACCTGTCCCTACAGTACCCACATGTGAATGCATGCCAAATCCTGCAGAACAGGGAACTTAAAAGACTCCGCAACGGTCACCTGGATGCAGCGCAGCCAACCAGAACGCTGTCTTCCGGAACCAGGAAACCACAGAGAAACCAAATTTTCCTTTACTTGCTCTCCAAGCTGTGCTGCCACTCCGATCGGGCGCCACCTACAGTGGAGGAAGCAGACTGCTCCTGCCTACTTGCCTACTTACAGTTGTATAGTTGTTT
Source organism: Rana muscosa (assembly GCA_029206835.1). NCBI lineage: Eukaryota > Metazoa > Chordata > Amphibia > Anura > Ranidae > Rana > Rana muscosa. The sequence continues at coordinate 304,510,421 of CM055121.1, read as the reverse complement.
CCATAAAAACGTATCATGATGCAACATGAAGAACAACGTGGCATCATCCACTCTCCATTTTTTTAGGTTCTATGACTATGGTGCTCATATCTTTGGAATTCATTCCTCCAGTCTGTTTCAGGGACCTGCGTGGGGTATACCCCACTCTTGGTACAGCGACTACATCTCCAAATGTATGGTCTCACTCTCAACTGCAAAAAACTCTGAGGCCCAACTTTCACCTGCATATATCCCCTTCCAAACAGGAAGTGACATAGACAGGGAAGACATATCACAGCTTACCATTAACCCTTCAAACACCATATACAAAAGGGGAAGAATTAACACGTAGGCACCTGCTTACATGATCATCATCATTGGAGAGATCCAGTGTTTATAATCCATGTTAAAAGGTCACATATGTAGCGATACCCCCGTAGGAGCTGCTGGTTTATATTTGGGCCTGCCGTTACCTTACTTTTCCGTACGCTCATCTCAGGGGTTCTCCTTGAAGAGTTGTCCAGAAGAAATTTGCACCAACACAAAGTCTCTTTCAAGGGTTTTATTGAATAAAGTTTCCAACAGAGGGGGTTGAAGGGATGGGGAGGACTCAGGTACCTTAGTTGCGGATCACAAGAATTTTCCTAGGTCCAGAGGAGCAACTGTCTCCACACTGGACTCAGCAAACACCGGATAGGCCCAATATCACCGGCCTAGCAACCGATGCATAGCTCGATCACATATAGTCTCTGCCACAGACTTGGTGAAAATAGAACCGTCTCTGCCACAGACTTGGTAAAAATAGAACAGTCTCTGCCACAGACTTGGTGAAAAATAGAACAGTCTCTGCCACAGACTTGGTGAAAATAGAATGGTCTCTGCCACAGACTTGGTGAAAATAGAACACTGCCACAGACTTGGTGAAAATAGAACAGTCTCTGCCACAGACTTGGTGAAAATATAACAGTCTCTGCCACAGACTTGGTGAAAATATAACAGTCTCTGCCACAGACTTGGAGTAAATAGAACAGTCTCTGCCACAGACTTGGTGAAAATAGAACACTGCCACAGACTTGGTGAAAATATAACAGTCTCTGCCACAGACTTGGTGAAAATATAACAGTCTCTGCCACAGACTTGGTGAAAATATAACAGTCTCTGCCACAGACTTGGAGTAAATAGAACAGTCTCTGCCACAGACTTGGTGAAAATAGAACAGTCTCTGCCACAGACTTGGTGAAAATAGAACAGTCTCTGCCACAGACTTGGTGAAAATAGAACAGTCTCTGCCACAGACTTGGTGAAAAATAGAACAGTCTCTGCCACAGACTTGGTGAAAAATAGAACAGTCTCTGCCACAGACTTGGTGAAAATAGAATAGTCTCTGCCACAGACTTGGTGAAAATAGAACAGTCTCTGCCACAGACTTGGTGAAAATAGAACAGTCTCTGCCACAGACTTGGTGAAAATAGAATAGTCTCTGCCACAGACTTGGTGAAAATAGAATGGTCTCTGCCACAGACTTGGTGAAAATAGAACAGTCTCTGCCACAGACTTGGTGAAAATAGAATAGTCTCTGCCACAGACTTGGTGAAAATAGAACACTGCCACAGACTTGGTGAAAATAGAATAGTCTCTGCCACAGACTTGGTGAAAATAGAATGGTTTCTGCCACAGACTTGGTGAAAATAGAACAGTCTCTGCCACAGACTTGGTGAAAAATAGAACAGTCTCTGCCACAGACTTGGTGAAAATAGAACAGTCTCTGCCACAGACTTGGTGAAAAATAGAACAGTCTCTGCCACAGACTTGGTGTAAATAGAACAGTTTCTGCCACAGACTTGGTGAAAATAGAACAGTCTCTGCCACAGACTTGGTGAAAAATAGAACAGTCTCTGCCACAGACTTGGTGTAAATAGAACAGTCTCTGCCACAGACTTGGTGAAAATAGAACAGTCTCTGCCACAGACTTGGTGTAAATAGAACAGTCTCTGCCACAGACTTGGTGAAAATAGAACAGTCTCTGCCACAGACTTGGTGAAAAATAGAACAGTCTCTGCCACAGACTTGGTGAAAATAAAACAGTCTCTGCCACAGACTTGGTGAAAATTCAACAGTCTCTGCCACAGACTTGGTGAAAATAGAACAGTCTCTGCCACAGACTTAGGGTAACCCTTCCCTGGGTTACCTTCGGAATAAAGAACACAGCTCTCAGTGCCAGGATCTTCCAGCCATTCCGGCAGCATTGTGAGGTAGATTATGATCCGGATGCATCCTCCAATTGAGTCCTCAATTACCCGGTCCCTTCCAGCAGGTAAGGCGACACAGGATAATCCCTGGATCAGTAGGCCCCCAGTAACTCCTGGGCCTACATCTCAGTAACGGAGCCTCAGGCCAACGTGGCCCCGAGGCGGAAACTGCCAGCACTTCCCTGAGGCCAGGGGGGCCCTCGGGTCGGGATCAAGCGGGTGGTGCCCACCACCCACGAACGACAAACCCCATAAAATGGTGTCTGTCTCTTAAGTACCCTCTCCCAGAATTCACAGAGGGTTGACCACGCCCCTGAGCCACTTCGGAGAAAGAGATACCCAATGCATTCAGCCTGTTGCCTTTCCTATCCTGACCAGAGGTGACAGCGACACCCACTGTCAGGAGGAAAATCATGCAACCAGCTGAACTGAAACAGAGTATAATTTGTAACACAATCCCTCTGAGCCAAACTATTGCTCAGACAACTATAGTTTCAACACATAGCGCCCACTCATTGGGAGCAGGGAGCTACACATACAATTAGAAAACATCCAATGTTGGAAATCAGGTTATAAAATTCTGCTGTCCAGGCCCAGGGGAAGGTTCCAGCAGCACATAACAGTTTTTAGCTGTCATAAGGCTTGACATGCTGTTATCTTGCTGTGGGAGCTCCTTCATGTGGTTTAGAAATAAATTGGGTGTCGCTCATTTTGAAAAATGTTTAAATGCTTTCACTGTAGGATATCTTAGCAGTGGTCTGCAGGTGCTGATAGCAAATGGATCTAAATTTCCCATAATCCCTTGCTACCAGATGAAGCAAGACATTTACAGTGCCTTTAGATTGAATGACTTATCCTCACCTTTGGTTCTGTTTGTAGCATGGGCTTTACATGAACCATCTTCTACAGAACAGGCATTACTTGGTGCATCTGCATATTTCAGTTTAGGGCCATTAAAAAATGTTTTCCCTGAATTTAGCACTCCTCTCTTACTTCTGGTTCCTGGGGAAGCTCAAACGTCAGGACCAATCAGTGGCCTCATGACCAGTCTAGTTGACTAGGGTGACCACGTGTCCCTGATTGCTCGGGATTGCCCCTAATTCATATTTGTGTCCCGTGACCCGGGCACCTTCATTCCGGGACAATACAGTGTACCGGAATGAAATAAGGACACACAGCCACACTAATAAACGGCTCGGAGGGGGGGCAGATCTGCTTGGCCCGGGGCCAGGTCGGCTCGGCTACGGCAGGTCCACTCTGCTCCGGCGGGGAGCATGTCCGCTCCGCTCAGACAAGCTACACAAGCCGCCTCCCCCAGTCATCTCTATGGAGGGCTCCATGTGCCGCGCTGCACGCTGGGAAGTGTAATTTCCAGCGCAGCCCCACAGAATCGGATTCTCTTCTCACTGACATGGCAGACATGAGGCGCGGAGGGGGAGCGCAGGCTTCAGGGAACAGCCTACTAGGAAGAAGTGAGAACCGAGAGCTCAGGGAGACAGTCAGAGACAAGTCCGTATGTGTAAGTGTGCAGTCCCCCTGTCCATTCCACTGTCCCTCTATCCATCCCACTGTCCCTCTGTCCATCCCACTGTCCATCCCACTGTCCCCCTGTCCATCCCACGGTCCCCCTGTTCATCCCACTGTCCCTCTGTCCATCCCACTGTCCCCCTGTCCATCCCATGGTCCCCCTGTCCATCCCACGGTCCCCCTGTCCATCCTCTTCCTCATCTCTCCACTAACTACCCCCGGCCATACACTCCTCTCCTGTACATATTACCCCCCGCCATACACTCCACTTGCACACGGGCCTGCTTATTTCATACGCCTCTGCCCCAAAAATCAGCAAACAATATGTCAAAAATCATCTTTTTCTTGGGGAGGGGGGGGGGGGGGGTGTGTCCCTGAATGGCAGTTTGGAAACGTGGTCACCCTATAGTTGACACTGTCCTTGTCCAAATCCCATCACAGTGAGTATTCCCTCACCCTACGTGGACATTGTGCTCCTTACTTTTGGTACTGTGACAATACAGTGCCCTGTCATGGTGTGAGAAGGGTTACAGGGGTTGTAAACCCTCCTGTTTTTTCACCTTAATGCATCCTATGCATTAAGGTGAAAAAACATCTGACTATTACCAGCCCCCCAGCCCCCCCCCCCATTTTACTTACCTGAGACCTGGAAAGTCCTGCGTCGAGAATGCGCTGGATCTTTGCCCGGGGTTCTCAGATCTTCAGTGGATAGATTGACAGCAGCGCAGCCATTGGCTCCCGCTGCTGTCAATCAAATCCAACCAATCAAATCCAATGATGTGGGGGGCGGGGCCGAGTCCTGCATTCGGCAGCTATGGACGCCGAATGCAGGACTCGGGAGCGCGCCCGCAAGGTAACCCCCTTGGGAGAGCGCTTCCCAGAGGGGGTTATCTGATGCGGGAAGGAGCCGAGTGAGCCGCAGGGGGTCCCCAGAAAACGGCGTTCGGGGCCACACTGTGCAAAACGAGCTGCGCAATGGAGGTAAGTATGACATGTTTCATTAAGTGTCATCCAGGCAGGTTGAGGGACTCCAAGATGCTGGTGTCATACAGAGGAGACTGGATTTTCAGTTTCCTCAGAGGATGGTAAAACCTGATTTATTTGTAGAGACTTGGAAAGGATGAAGTCTCCAATTCTGGGTCCAGAATTGGTGTACTCAACCCTCCAAAGTCTCTAAAAAGACCCTAACACCCCAACCCCTCCATTAACACCAGACCTTCCTGTAACCTTAATCTTAACCCTAACCCTCCCTAAAACTCTATACACTATACTAGTGTGTCATACAGAGGAAAATGTATTTTTGGTTACCTCAGAGGTTGGTAAAACCTGGTAATGGGTCCTGGAGTCTGGCGATTTTGTAAAAACTTGTGTAGCACCCTGATATTTAGGCAGGGTTGCTAATAAATGTATTTGCCAAGTAATAGTTGCCTTGGCCAATTGTTAGGAGGTCAATTGATTTCACCCTAATTCTAGAATTGCTGCACTTCTCTCTTCTGTCACTAGATGGCCGGGTATCTGGTGACATTAGATAAGACAAGACTATTGCAAGGACAGATTAGGAATGAATGGGGTGTCTCAGCCAATGGGCAGAGATTCTCTTGGGTCCCTTGGCCTGCTGGGAGAGCCTATTTATTTGGGTGGAGTCCGGTGTCTGGGTGGACGTGTGTTTTAATTTGCCCCGGGCTGCTAGGCCAGGAACCTAAGGCCTATCCCGGGGGACATCTGGCTGCAAGGCTATATGAGGGCCTATCCAGAAGTAGTGCAGGGTTGGGACTGCGGTCTTGTAGTCCAACCAGAAGTAACGGTTCCACCGGCCGGGGGACCAATCGTGGTTGGAGGTAGAGGGGAAGCTGTCGGCACCAAGGGATCATCCACCTTGTTACCGGAGACCATTGTGAGTAAGCTGAGGCCAGTACCAGAGCAGATTTCTCGCGAACCGGAAACGGTGAAGAAGTGGGAAAGCATCAGCAAGTGCCAAGTCAGGAACCCAGTGGGACAGCAGAGGTGAAGCTTGTGGAGTACCAAGCCAGGGACCTAACGTGTTAGCAAGGGTGAAGCTTGAGGAGTATCTGTGAGTGCCAAGCCAGGGAACCAGCAGTGAAGCGGGGGTGGCGCTTGAGGAAGATACTGAGTGCTAAATTGGAAGAGCTCAGGGGATCCAGTGGCAGTGGATGAAGAAGTCTAGTGAAAGACTGAGAGACATTTCTTTCTCTCTCCCCTCTGCGCCTTATCCCCTCTACTAGGTTTATTCTTGTTAATTATCTGATATACCAACTGTAATAGAAGATGCTTTGAATGGTTGGGATTTTTGACCTTCGCACCAGATAAAGCCAAGCCAAGAGAAGGAACTTGGCACTGGTTTAGCCTAATTTATTCCCCCAGCTATTCTACAACACATTAACTTTCTATTTCTTTATAGGTTCATTCAATTCTATTCTCTTCATAGATGACATAACTATATTATATTATTTCAATCAACTTAATTTCTCAATTACTTGTCGTCAAATAGCTGCCATGAAGCTATGATTATGATGCATGTTACATAATCTTATCCTACATTCCGCTAGGTTATCTATTTTCATTTACATTCATAATGCCTTGTACACACAATGGGAATTTCCGATGATAAAAGTCTGACGGAATTTTTTCATCGGATATTCCGACCATGTGTGGACCCCATCGGACTTTTTTCCGTCGGAGTTTAGAAATAGAACATGTTTTATTTTTTTCCGATGGAAAAAAATCTTATCGGAAATTCCGATCGTCTGTGTGGAACTCTGACAGAGAAAAAAAACACGCATGCTCAGAATCAAGTCGACGCATGCTCGGAAGCATTGAAGTTCATTTTTCTCGGCACGTCGTAGTGTTGTACGTCACCGCGTTCTTGAAGATCGGAATTTGGTCTGACAGTGTGTATGCAAGACAGCTTGAAAGGAATTCCGACGGAAAATTCCATTGGATTTTATCCCATCGGAAATTCCGATCGTGTGTACAGGGCATAAGAGTTACTTTCTTGAATGATTACGCCTTTTTCTACTATACTATTGTACATGTACTGTTAATGGAATATTTATTTCTGTTACCGTATATACTCGAGTATAAGCCGAGTTTTTCAGCACATTTTTTTGTGCTGAAAATGCCCCCCTCGGCTTATACTCGAGTCTGTGTCCATCTTCATGTTTGTGCGCCTGATCCCGGCCAGCCGTAGGTCCCCTGGACCCCAAACCTGGCACACATGTAGCGCCACTCTTCCTCTACAAGTGTACAAAAATTGTTGTCCGGAGGACCTACAGCCGGGGAGCACCAATTTTTCAAACCCGGGCACCCCTTCCATAGACTCCCATGTTAAATGGTAATTTCTCCGGTGAATTTTTGGACCCAGTACCGGCCGGCCCTATGTCCCTTGGACCGCAAACATGGCACACATGTAGCCCCACTGTTCATCTACAAGTGTGCAAAGTTTGTTGTCCATGGGACCTACGGCCGGGGAGCACCTATTTTTCAAAGTCGGGCACTCCTTCCATAGACTCCCATGTTAAACATCAGTCTAGTCACACAGCGCAGGAGATCAGGTAGGGAGATTGGGCACAGTGAGGCATGGACACCATGACAGTGAGGCATGGGCACAGTAAGGCACAGTGACAGTGAGGCATGGGCACAGTAAGGCACAGTGACAGTGAGGCATGGGCACAGTGACAGTGAGTCATGGGCACAGTGAGGCATGGGCACAGTGACAGTGAGTCATGGGCACAGTGAGACATGGGCACAGTGACAGTGAGGCATGGGCACAGTAAGGCACAGTGAGACATGCAGATGGACACCCTAGGCTTATACTCGAGTCAATACGTTTTCCCATTTTTTTGTGGTAAAATTAGGTGCCTCGGCTTATATTCGGGTCGGCTTATACTCGAGTATATACGGTGTATTATTGTATATGCTCTGTTAATGGAATTTTGTTGATAATTATAAAATTCAATCAAATATTTGAAACAGAAAGACTGAGAGCTCGGAGGAGTTAAGTTCTACAATAGAAGATTGTAGAAGAAGTAAAAGAGTTCATTGCAACCTTTGTTGGAAACTGTTACAAGACTTTTTCCATAGGAGACAGCGGTCCTATCCATGCAGATGTGGTGTCTGGCTGGATACCTTTCCCTGCATGGCTGTCTGCCTATAGAAGTCTCGGAGTCTGCCAATTAACATTGCATCTACTTAAGGGTGTCCTGGCCCAAACCCTCTCTCCCACAGTTCAGTTTAAGAGACAATAAATCTCTTTGCATTAAAGAAACGCCCATCAATCCACCTTGCATTACACCCACAATGCCTCATAACCCACTCTACACAGAAGGATGTCGGCTGTCCCTGACTCTGGAGGTCACCATTGGGCCGAGAGAGGGCCGGGACTTTGCTACACTTGGAATTGATGAAGTTTCCAATTCTGGGTCCAGGATTGGAGACATTATCCTTTCTAAGTCTATATGAAGACCCCAACACCCCAACCCCACCATTAACACTAAATCTTAACCCTAACCTTACACTAACTCTTAACCCTAACCCTTGCTATAGCTCTAAACATTACACTAACCCTCCTTGTGTCATACAGAGGAAAGTGTATTTTCAGTTTCCTCAGAGGTTGGTAAAACCCAGTTTGGGTCCTGGAGTTTGGAGACTTCATACAGACTTCATCCCCCCTAAGTCTTTGTCCCGGTATAACCACCTGAAGTCCAGCGACGTACCGGTAGGTCACTGGTGCAGAAGTGGATATACATGACCAGGGCTCAAAATTTCAAATCCTGAGCTACTAGCCAGACCTCAAGGGTTACTCGCCACCAGTTGCTGGGCCCAACCCCTACCATGCCCCGCCCCTAATCCTGCCCCTAAACCCCCCCTTAAATTATCTCATGAAATGACACAAATGTTTTATGCAGAATTAAGTTATAAAAATAAATATTAACAACAACTTTGTCCAAAACTGCAGCCTGCCCGTGTCCGCCAATACAGCCTGTGTCCGCCAGTGCAGCCTGTGACGCCAATGCAGCCATCTGTCCCCAAATGCAGCCATCTGTCCCCAAATGCAGCCATATGTCCTGAAATGCAGCCATGTCCCCAAATGCAGCCATATGTCCTGAAATGCAGCCATGTCCCCAAATGCAGCCATATGTCCTGAAATGCAGCTATGCCCCCAAATGCAGCCATATGTCCTGAAATGCAGCCATGCCCCCAAATGCAGCCATATGTCCTGAAATGCAGCCATGTCCCCAAATGCAGCCATATGTCCTGAAATGCAGCTATGCCCCCAAATGCAGCCATATGTCCTGAAATGCAGCCATGTCCCCAAATGCAGCCATATGTCCTGAAATGCAGCTATGCCCCCAAATGCAGCCATATGTCCTGAAATGCAGCCATGCCCCCAAATGCAGCCATATGTCCTGAAATGCAGCCATGCCCCCAAATGCAGCCATATGTCCTGAAATGCAGCCATGCCCCCAAATGCAGCCATATGTCCTGAAATGCAGCCATGTCCCCAAATGCAGCCATGCCCCCAAATGCAGCCATATGTCCTGAAATGCAGCCATGTTCCCAAATGCAGCCATATGTCCTGAAATGCAGCCATGTCCCCAAATGCAGCCATATGTCCTGAAATGCAGCCATGTCCCCAAATGCAGCCATGCCCCCAAATGCAGCCATATGTCCTGAAATGCAGCCATGTCCCCAAATGCAGCCATATGTCCTGAAATGCAGCCATGTCCCCAAATGCAGCCATGTCCCCAAATGCAGCCATGCCCCCAAATGCAGCCATATGTCCTGAAATGCAGCCATGTCCCCAAATGCAGCCATATGTCCTGAAATGCAGCCATGTCCCCAAATGCAGCCATATGTCCTGAAATGCAGCCATGTCCCCAAATGCAGCCATATGTCCTGAAATGCAGCCATGTCCCCAAATGCAGCCATGCCCCCAAATGCAGCCATATGTCCTGAAATGCAGCCATGTCCCCAAATGCAGCCATATGTCCTGAAATGCAGCCATGCCCCCAAATGCAGCCATATGTCCTGAAATGCAGCCATGTCCCCAAATGCAGCCATGCCCCCAAATGCAGCCATATGTCCTGAAATGCAGCCATGTTCCCAAATGCAACCATATGTCCTGAAATGCAGCCATGTCCCCAAATGCAGCCATATGTCCTGAAATGCAGCCATGTCCCCAAATGCAGCCATGCCCCCAAATGCAGCCATATGTCCTGAAATGCAGCCATGTCCCCAAATGCAGCCATATGTCCTGAAATGCAGCCATGTCCCCAAATGCAGCCATGCCCCCAAATGCAGCCATGTCCCCAAATGCAGCCATGCCCCCAAATGCAGCCATATGTCCTGAAATGCAGCCATGTCCCCAAATGCAGCCATATGTCCTGAAATGCAGCCATGTCCCCAAATGCAGCCATATGTCCTGAAATGCAGCCATGTCCCCAAATGCAGCCATATGTCCTGAAATGCAGCCATGTCCCCAAATGCAGCCATGCCCCCAAATGCAGCCATATGTCCTGAAATGCAGCCATGTCCCCAAATGCAGCCATATGTCCTGAAATGCAGCCATGTCCCCAAATGCAGCCATGCCCCCAAATGCAGCCATATGTCCTGAAATGCAGCCATGTCCCCAAATGCAGCCATATGTCCTGAAATGCAGCCATGTCCCCAAATGCAGCCATATGTCCTGAAATGCAGCCATGTCCCCAAATGCAGCCATGTGTCCTGAAATGCAGCCATGTCCCCAAATGCGGCCATGTGTAGGTCCCCAGTGGCCTACCTGTGTAAGAGAGAGCCCCCCCGCCGCCGATGTCTGGTTGATCAGCGCGCGGGGGGTCGTGGGGCAAGAGAGAGGAGAGGAGGAGCTATTGCCGCCACCGCATTGATCAGCGCGCGGGGAACGTAACAGCTTTCATTTCAATAGCTGTGTGTTCCACGCCGCGCGTGCCGTCACAGCCCCTCCCCCCTTTCCTGGCACTTTGATAGACAGATCACCTGCCCAATCCTGGGGCGGGTGATCTGTCTATCAAAGTGCCCAGACAAGGGGGAGGGGCTATATATGAAGACGGGGAACACACAGCTATTGAAATGAAAGCTGTTATGTTCCCCGCGCGCTGATCAATGCGGCAGCAGCAGCAGCATCTCCTCCTCTCCTCTCCTCTCCCTTGCCCCACAACCGCCCCCAGGCAGCCCACACTCGCCCAGCCCTCAAAATCCACTCGCAAAATGCGAGCAGGCGAGTGGAAATTTTGAGGGCTGTACATGACACCAACCTTGATTGTGTCTCTAACCTAAGCACTGACCTTCCCTGTAACTCTGTACACAGAAGCAGCTCTAGGCTTTGTGAGGACTTAGGCAAAATATAGACATGAGGCCCCCACTCACATCCCCAAAATGGGAAAAAATTCAAGCAAAAAAAATGGCTGCAAAAAGATACACGAATCTAGCACACAGGTGATCAGCAGCCTCCTCACCCATCAGATATATGCAGCCAATATAACATCTGGGACCCAGCAGGGTGACAGCAGTGAACAGAAACAGGGCAGCGCTGGAGGTGGTGGCACGCCATCCTGGTGATTAATCACAGGCAAATTAGACGGTCGCGAGGCCCCTGTGAGTGCGAGGCCTTAGGCGACCGCCTAATTTGCCTAATTAAAGAGCTGCCTCTGTCTGTACATTACAC